>JAUCMS010000044.1:3187617-3198189 GCA_032357445.1 Enteromius radiatus | reverse complement strand
CCCCCCCCCCCCCCCCCCCCCCCCCCCCAAAACAACGACAGCAGCAGCAACAATAATAATTAATTAATTGTTTTAACTTTAAGAATACATTATGGACCGCTCATGTGTAAATGAACACAGTGCTGAAGAAACAGTTGGCAGTTATTGCTGAACTCATGAGAATGACCACTCATACACACAGAATTACACACATGCATGTGGAGTGGAGACACTAAAGGTGTTCTGCACCCAGTCACTAGATGGCACCGCTAGCTTGTGCAAATAAAAGAGTACTGTAGATCCCTGTCTGTGTAAAGACAAAGAGAACGTAACGTCCCTGGAGTCTGAGGAAAGGACCATCGCTGCAAGAGCAGAGACACAGACCACAGAAGCTACTCTTAAAATTACATGTTAAAGGAATAGTCCACCCAAATACTATGGAAGTCAACATTGACCCAAAACAGCATGATTACACAATTTATTCAAAATATCTTCCTTTGTGTTCAGCAGAACAAAGAAATTCATACAGATTAGGAACTACTCCAGGGTGAGTAAACGATGACAGAATTTACATTTTTGGATGAACTGTTCCTTTAAGATCAAAGGATCATACAGTAGGCATATTTTCCCAAACAAAACTAATTTTTAAAATAGCTCACAGAAGATGCGTTCAACAGAGAAAAAGCTTCAATCTGCTATTCTTCGTAAATTAATCCATACATGTAATGCTAAATGAAAATATTATTTCAGTTTAAACTGCTCTCTATGTGAATATATTTTAAAATGTAATTTATTCCTGTGATACAAAGCTTAATTTTCAGCATCATTATTCCAGTCTTCAGTGTCACACGATCCTTCAGAAATCATTTTAATATGATGATTTATTATCAGTGTAGAAACACACAGAGAGAGAGAGAGAGCACCACATATATACACCGCAATAAGAGAAAACTGCAAAAAAAAGTTAATACTTTACCAATATTTAGGTGAACACTGTACTTCCCCAACACTTCATTCATCATGGACGCATCACATAGAGGGAAAAAAGTAAACAGATAAGCAGCTCATGGCTAGTAATGAAATAGATGCATCTGTGCTTATTATAAGTATGAATATTAAACATAATATGCTTCAAATGATCAGGGATGAAATCAAATCTCTTTCTTTCATTTATAAACCATAAGGTACTAGAGAGCGTCCAAAATCACATACTGTCAGAGTACAGTAGGTACTATAGTTGATAAAGAACTTAGTGAGCGTTAAAAAGATCTGTTCTGTAGAAAGAACGCATACTACATACTACAGACGTGCTACATGCTGTCACATGACCATCAGCTGCTCTCAGGATGGTAAAGAGCTGAAGTATTGAGTGCATCATGCAAAGTAATGTAGTAGTCTGTTATACTGATATAAAGATGGCACTGATCCACAGATCATCAAGCATCAGAATCTCATCTTACTTTTTGGTCATATAAACATCAGCATCTGCACATTTTTGAGTTTGGGCCTCTGAATAATGTATATGCTGTTTTTCCTACCGTAAATATATCAAAACTTATTTTTTAATTAGTAATATGCATTGCAACTTTAAATGGATTTTTAAATAGTTGCATCTTGGCCAAACATTGCTCAATCAAACCATACATCAATGCAAAGCTTATTTATTCATCTTTCAGATGATATCTCAATTTCAAAAAATTGACCCTTATGACTGGTTTTGTGCTCTAGGGCTGTATATTCTGCATATCATTTCTCAAAATCTCTCCACTACTTGTCTCTTCCATGCATATGCACACTCTTTAAAAACACATAAGAAGTATGTACAGTCTTCTCCAGCAGAAGATGTGTTAAACAGTGATTCTGAGGATGTCTGTGGTTCTCTCACAGTTTAGCAGGCCGAGCTGAAGGAGGGAGGCCAGGGCTGTGATGATCATGAACATGAGGAGCCCCCCGCGCCGTCCCATCATGGCCACGGCAGGGCAGATCGCCACGCATGACGCCACGGCTGTGCCCCCCATGGCATAGTATTTGGCATAGAAATTAGAGAAGATGGTCGGCGGCTCTTCCGTCAGGCTGCGTGCAAAGCAGTGGTGTATCCCGTAACCCGTCAGTCTGAGAGACACAGACATAAAAGGGACAGTTCACCCTAAAATTAACTCACCCTCGCGCCTTTCTAAACTCAAAAAAACTCATCTTCAAAACACAAGTTAATTAACTAGATCTTTTTGCATTCTGAGTTCATAAACAAAGTTGGATTAGCGACTTCTCATTAATGAGTTAATCTGACAGAATGAACATTTTTGAATTTTAAATGACAAGCAACACACACAAAAAGCATTTTAGAGAGAGAGAATTCTAGATGATTTTACAGAAAGTATGTAAAGTAATGTAAAGTAAACACCCATGCATACCCGGGTCCAAAACGACCCGAATACAAAATGTAGCTTTGACTACAGAAAACAGTTGAGTTTTACAATATGTTAAAATGTGTATTTTGAGGATGCATAATATAAATATATTTACGAGTTGACGCAGAGCACTACTATATTCTTCCACAGGTTCCTCGTGCCGACCATCTTTGCAATGCACGTCTTCTTGGGTTGCTTTGGCAGGGCTTGGTTCAGCTCTGAAATCAATGAAGAAAACAAATGAAACATTTCAGGAAAAATGGTTTGTGTGACAAATGGAATTCAGTTATTTGACATTCTTCTACGTTCTTGAGGAGAAAGAGCTTTGTATATTAATTGCAGCTGTTTTTAAGACATCACATCATGAGCAATGATCAACAAAGCATAAATCAAACACACTTCACATGGCTTTACAGGCCAGCATCTCACTGGCTATGCATCAGTGTGCTCTACTGTTTTTAATTAGACATGAAAAGGACATTTACAATTAACGACTTTACTGCGGTATTGTGGCAAACAAGTACAATCAGTACTAGGACTGAGAAAAGTAAGCACTGCTTAGTGTAAATGAATACAGTTGGCTTATGTCTGAAATACATCAGCGGGCTGAAGTTAAATGACACTTTAATAGTCAGAGGTCATATCCATCGATTTGAACGGCATAAAAATAAGCCAATTGACATGCATTAAGAAAACAAATAAGGATTGCTGATTTCAGCTCCAAATTGCCATCACCGAAGTCAAAAACGTCATTCTTGAACACAATTAATGCAATCAGCGGTTGCAGCTTTCACATGCTAGATGACAAAAATCAAGGTGTAGTCACTAAGGTTTGCCTTTGTAGGACACTATGTAATGTTTACACTCCCAGCAGCCTGAGCCACGAACACAACTAACTGTTGACTTTAGACGCGCACGCCTCCGTCTGATACATGGAGGATACGGGACAGACTTCTGGTTAGATAAACCGGTTTTGTGTTCCACAGAAGAAAGTCATGCCAGCGTTGAACAACAGGAGGAAGAATACAAATAATGATGAATCACTTGGACATTGAAATGCATTGTGAAAAAAGGGAACGGGCCTACATGTGACGAGCCGTGCAGCGGCACTTCTTATTATACACTGATTTTTAAAATGAAGCTTACACTAGTTTGTGCTGATTAATAACTCTAGTAAGAGCAATGAAGTTATGTGTAGAAATAGACCAAGAAAATAAGAGATAGAATAGTTTCAGAGTTATTTAGTGAATAATCAATGATGCCATATTTTGCTAGCGCCAACAGTTTATGTTTTGAAGATGTCAAAAACTTTGTTTGCATTGCATCTAAATCTAGAAATAATTCTACACAGATTAGTTTTTAATAGGAGGTTGGTCGTGATTGTTTTTTTACTGATGAATTATGTTTTTATTCATTTTGCTCAGATATTTTGTATGCATTTTTCAAAGTTATATCTTTATCTAAAACTATTGCTGTCAAATGATTAACTGCATCTAAAATAATTTTTTTTTAGATAATATATGAGTAATAATAGTTGACTAAAAATGTGACAAACATGCATGTATTGTTTTTTTAAGAAAAATATTGTTTATATATTAAATATATTTACATAGATAAAAAATATAATAGTAATATATGTATATACATGTAAATATTTTCAAAATATAGCTTATGCATGCGCGTGTGTGTGTGTGTGTGTTTATATATATACATAATAAACACAGTACACATTCATATGTTATGTAAACAAAACATTTTATTTTGGAGGCGATTAATCATTTGACAGCACTTTCTAAATCATATGGTTACTATATTAAAACCTAATCATATTTTTCAGATTATAAAGCATATGTATGTACCTGTCATGATCTCCTCTGCGTCCTCCTCGAGGTTGATGTTGTTCTTCTTGGCGACGCGCTCCATGATCCATTTGGAGCGATTGTACTGCTGCGTCGCGAGCAGCCAGCGAAGAGACTCCGGGAAAATCCTGACCAATGGAAACAGATACACTTCACTAAATTATGATGACATCGTATCAAACTACAGAGACTAATCTAATCTGTTCTGGCCTCAACACTTAACAGTCAGCTGCTACATAAAACACTGAAACAAAGCAACTCACACGACGTAAACGTTTGTTGATTTTCAGTTTTCAAAATCCTTCTACTGTCACAATATCTTACATTTATTTTGTTAAAACATCCATTATGTCAAATGAAATGAGTGAAACATAGGAAAATGGCGTTTTACAAATGCAACATCATATACTGTATATTTCAATTACATACAATGACATTGTTTATTCGTTTTTTTAATGCCATGTCAACAGCAAGACTACCTTCACAGCAAACCAAGTGAAACAATTAATATTGTGTGTGCATTGGTCTTATTCCATTAACCACTTCTTAGTAAAATAAAAATGAATAAAAAGTCATTTGTATATTGACGTGAGATGATATGCCATATTAGAGGTTTTACATTAAATACAGCACATCAGCAGTTAAATTACTTGCATTATTATGGTACCCTGATTTTCTAATATATTAATTATTCTTGATAAATAAAAAATAATATTTATTTCTTACAATGGCCTGGGTGCAAAAAAGTCAAATATATGCAAGTAAATGCATGATTATTACCGTTTGACGTATTCTATTTTATTATTATGTCACGATTATCTGTGATGCAAAGCCAATTTTCAGCAGTCATTACTATAAAAACCTTGTGCTATATAATCCTTCTGATGTGTTAATGTGCGTCGCTATCAACTTTCTGCATTTTCTGCATAGTTGCAGAACTACCTGCCGCTTCATAATGTGCAGAAACAGTTGTCTTTTTGCAATTTCAGTCACCGTCAAAAAGTCGAATGTGGTTTTCACGAACAGCCAAATGCAAACATATTTTTGAAGATCCCCGGCACAGCTGCTTACCAGATATAGGACAGCATGAGTAAGAGAGGGCAGATGACGACCGCTTGCAGAACCTGCCAGTCGCGACAGAGGACGGCCAGCCCCGGCATGAGCAACTGCCCCGCCAACGCCACGAAGTTAGCCACCATAGTCATGGAGAAACGCCATCCCGGGAGACACAGCTCTATCCCTGCAGACAAAACCAAACACACCGCAACAATTAGACTGATTTCTTTACTGAGCTTTTGTCAAATATAAAAATACAATAGTGATTTATTAAAAGACGCCAATGTATTAAATGCTAGTATTATTATTATTATCAACCATTGCCATAATTCTTCTCTAACTTTTATCCAAAGTGACTTATAGAAGCGATCAAAACCAAAAAAAGTATTGTTCGTTACTGAAAAAACCACCTGCTTTTTGTGGCTGCAAAGCAACTTATGATATAACACTGTAAAAATAAAAAAAGACATTAAATTAATAGATTAACAGTAAGTTCCCATACTGCAGTATGTGCAGAGAAACTCTGTAAAACATCAAACCACATTTCATGTAATTTTACAGTAAAACGCTGCTAATTGTACAGTTTCCCAGAATTCCCTGCGTGATGCTCCACATATGAAAGTTTTTGTAATCAGTTATGGGCTTTATGTTCCATCTTCTGTTGTTTAATGAGTGTGTTTATTGCATTATTTAAGTGTCGTGTGTGTTATGATGGCGTTTTGTGTTCGTGTGAAGACCTATATACTTCTGCTTGTGGCGAAGCTACTTGTACTTGCACTAGATACAAAACAGATTTTAATAGCGGTGTTGAATTTACTGGTTTACATTCATATTTTCTTGTTTGTAAATTAGTTTCATACGGTAATATCTACTTGTTTTCGGCTGTAAACATGTTTATTTTTTGTAAAAACTACCGATTTTTTTTTCGTTTTAAGGGACCTTAAAACAATGTCATCTGGCCTGTCATCTGTCTGCAATTAATACAGCGACTCATTAGTATTCATAACGCAGAAGCGCATGCAGACAGCACGGGTGGTCTTCAGTGACAGATATCTAATGATGGCAAAAGCACAGAACAGACAGCAGGGGCTGACACGGGTGAGCGCTTTCCAAGGTGACAGGACTCAGAAAAACACTCCGGCGTGAACACAGCGACTGCACAATCCTTCAGAAGAGCCCAGAATATCAATGAGCAGCACTTCCCACAGGAACTGAATCATGCTCTGTGCTCCGAGTCGTGAAGCTGACAGGGAAAGCTCTCTGTTTCTCAGCGAGATGATGAAGAGCAGGGCCTGCATTACTAACGCATCCCAACTCAGAGCACTAGCTGTGAAAACTTACCAAATATAACTTAGCAAAGTCAAAAATCGGAAGATAGGAAATGTTTTATTTTACAACCCCTGCAGGAATATACTGTAAACATACTATAAACATTCAGACACGTAATTACACGTCTGATTTAATTGCATTAGATACAAAATATCAACCCATTTTTATATATATTTTAAAAGAAGCATTTTTCCAAGTTTGATAACCTATAACTAAACATGTGTTAGGTGATATAACAACAGTATATCTATTAATTATTTTGCTAAATAAGACCTTGTAAAAGTCATTGAATAGATTTTATTCAATGAACTTTTAGAATTTTTTTTTTATATATACATTTTTTTATGTTATTTTAATACACGAAGTATCCACAATATTCCCAAAGAGTAACTATAAATCAATAATAAGCCTGAGAACAGTAACATTGCTTTACAAAAGTCCAAATTAAAGTGAAACATTTCAAACATTTACAGAACATGCACTTTCATTGTCATTTTGATAATAGCATGTGTTCTGCTTTCCTGGGAAAACTGAAGGTCTGTTAGAAAACTGTCAGGGTCATGCAGGTTAATATCAAGACAGTATACGTTACTGTAAACAAACAGCCTTTATACTATAAGGAAGTTAAGAATAGGTTTTTCTGCTAATAAAAATCAATATGAGTGCAAGCTGAAGCCTAAACAGGTTGCAATTTCTTTCTGAATAGTTTGTCTAATGTTAGTGTTTTGCAAATAGTTTGTTTTGCTTTTGCAGAGCAAGTAAATCAGATAATGCACTTGTGGTTTTGCAGATTTGGTAAGAGGATTTGGTCGATGAGTTAATGGTTTCACACACAGTGAGCCTCAAGCACCACTTTCAGCGAAAAAAAACCGAAACACACACACACACACACACCCACCTGTAATTATCATCATTTTTATTCTCAGTGAAGGATGTCGCAGCATTTTGTGAACATTAAATAAAAGGTTTATGGAAGATCTGACTCTAAAGTGCAGGGCTTAATGTAATTTCTGCATTGCACAAAACTATGAAATAAATGACTGCCATTTATTTCACACAATCATAACCGGCTTTATCAGCTCAGTTTATAAACATGTTCAATTGTGTTTTATTGAGAGCGATGAAACAACACTCTTAGAAATATGTCAGTGTGTAAACCTTTTCACTGGCTGGAGAGGTTGTGGATTAAAAGTGTCTCCTAAATGCATAAAGCTCAATAAAATACCAGAAATCACAATCAGTAACCCATGCAACCATATGAGATATGAAATGACTGAATCAGTCGAATGAACTCAAATTTATGAGTACTGTAGGCAAAGTTATTTGTAAATACACAGTTGTAATAATATTTTTTTGATCAAAAAAGTCTTGTTAAGCAGAACTTCAGCAACACTAAAAACTAAAGTATTTTAAGTGAATCTCAACTTAAACAGAGCTCCTCAAACCGTGCTTTTTTAGAAAACCTTCACGTCTATCCTCCCTTAAAATGCTCCCTATGAAGGCTGCTTGCTAGGTTTTGGAACAAAGCCAGAGAGAGAGAGAACCTTGAGCTTCTTAACCCATCTGATCCAAATCCCTCGTGCATGTTCCCACAGCTAACCAGCTAAATGAGGACATACAGTGCATTTCTATTGTTTTGATAGAGCTAACGACTGCAAACAAGCCTAATCCAGAGCATGATGGTATAGGAAGAGCTGTCTGTCCACCAGCAGGGGGCGCCGAGAGGGATCAGGGCTTGTTTGTCTGTTTGAGCCTGAGGCTGACATTATGACCTTCTCATGTCACATGAGTCACTCATGGCTTCCTGCCAGTATGTCACATATTCAAATGCTTTCCATGCCAGGACCGCTGGCTTTCTGTGTCACGGACTGACATGAGGGTCACAGATTGTTTTCCTTTTCATCAGTGTTAGCAGAGAATGGCACTAGTAATGCCGTGGCCATGACTCCCAGGGAATGCATTGACTGATAAATGAAGCTGCTGGCATCCGTAAGCAGATTTATAACGTTTAACAGCGTGTAGAGAGAAAGGGAAGAGGGTAATAGGAGAAAAAAAAGCACACCTGGGCTTGCTAATGCAGCGCAGGTGCTGCTAGATGTGGTGGTCTGGGTCAAAGGTCACAGATAAACAGCTGTTGATGCAGCTCTGAAGAACACAATCTCAGCACAAGCACTGAACTTTACTCCAGTCAGCACGCAAAACACCGACAGCACATCTTCTCTGATTACAAGAGAGCTAGATCTGAGAGCTCAAGAACAAACAAAGAAGGCAGGCAGAAAGAAGGAAAGAAACAAAGAACAAATCCTGTTCTGCTTTACAACTAATCATTCTTTCGAACCAGTTGAATCATTTCACTGAATCAGACTGTTTTTACTTGATCGCGACAGTCACTCCGGCTCCAAATGAACCAAATGAATGACTCAGTAAACCATTTCAGGCACTGAACTGAGATAACAGTTCGAATCGGACCAAAGACTGAACCGAGAGCTTGAATGAAGCGGTGAAATTAAAGATTCTAAGGTTTCTCACAGTTGACGTAAAAAGGTGAGAGGATTCACTTTATATGGTTTAGACATGCAAAAGATTCAAGTTTCTTGTCAATATTGGGTGCTTTATTCATACATCACTGTGTGATTGTGTAAAAAAGCTGGAAAAAAACCCCAATATATCATCAGGAGCCACGCATATTAATTTTGTGTAGCCTGATAGGCTCTTAAAGTCTTTTGGAGGGCCTGGGGGTGAGTAAATTAACAGGATTTGTTCATTTTTTGGGTGAATGATCCCTTTAATTGTAAAATTAAATTGTACATTACAATTTTTTTGCTTTTACCATTTATCATCTCTGATACATGCTCACAGATCACACAAAAACAGTGAACCAATCAGCTGTATGCCACTTCAAAGCAATATACTTGACTATATTATGCAATGAACTGAATTACAGATACAGAGGCCACTCATTTCTAGCTCTGTATCTTAAAGGCATTTTCACTGCATGATGATTTGTGATTTAATCCGAGAGTTAATCTATACTTGAAATCTGGGTGTTATTTCATGAGCATCTGTCTTTGCTAATCTAATCCCATAAAGACCGGTCACTGACCCCAGCCTCGGAGCTGTTATCTAGGGCATCTCATTATAAATATTATGACACTGTATGCAGACTGAAGTCTCTGTGCACACGCACACATGATTGAATCAGCGCACTCATTAGCTAACGTCTCTGTGAGAAATGTAACACTGGTGTGTTAAATCTTGCGCTATGCAAATAATCAAGTTTGTGACTGATTCTGATCATGCATTATAATGTATTCATAACACCACAACTATAATTACATACTTCAACAGATCAGTAGCAAATTTTCACGAAAAGGCGCATGCTGCTAATGATCTGTTAAGCATTACATAATGGTTCTTAATGTTATTAAAGTATTAACAGCATAACTTCTATAAATAGCACACTACACCTCACATGTGTGAGTATGTCTGTGAGCACCAATAAGTCTCACTCATGGCTCATGAGTATTAATTATGCTACACGATGTCCGTAGGCCAAATATATTAGAGCCGCTACCACTGATCTATAATAAAGAGCTGGACTGCTCATATAATGTTCATTTATCACCACCGTATTGTTATTCCCCACAGTATCCGCACACATTACAGTGTTGTCCTGTAATATTATTTTTATTCATAACATAGGCTAACTTTCAACAATGATTTTACGAACTTCATGCATTATGAAGCAGTTAATGGTTCAAATGAATTAATTCAAAAACACACGTAACGCTTAATTCCCATCGAATATGTTATTCTAGTAAAACTTTGCAAAGAATTTGAAGAGTCTGATATAGACCAGGGAATAAAATACACTATATTACCAAAAGTTTTCGCTCACCCATTCAAATGATCAGAATCAGGTGTGCTAATCACTTGGCCTG
>JAUCMS010000044.1:3158894-3174642 GCA_032357445.1 Enteromius radiatus | reverse complement strand
ACTCTTAAATGTCCTAAATTAGCAAAGATCTAGTCCTGGCTTAATCTAATTCCTGTACGGGAAACCGGCCCATAATGCTGATGAATGATTTAATTTGTGCTTATCATATTATTATATTTTATTTTTAATGCTGTAAAAATTATCATATGATTTTAATTGTTACAATTTCCTGTGTCTCCGTATTTAACATAACTTTGTATTTTTCAAAGTTCATGTTTTTTATGATAGTTACCCGTTTAAAAAAAATGTGTATATAATATAGTCAAAAAAAATTTAATGGATGCGATTAAATGGAAAGCACAATAAAAACACATATTTTTGAGAATCGTTAAAAATGGAGCAAATACATTTTTCATACATTATATTATTTTGCCTCTAGAAAATTTATTTATTTATTTTTTTGATGACAAAAATTCCAAATAGTGTCATCAATTGTTTGTGAAACTTTAACAAGAATGTCTGGCATTCTGTAAATGTTCGATGAAGTAAAAACGGGACGTATTTCATCCATCACGTATTGCAAGCATAACATAAATTAACCCTTGATTACAAACTGAGTGAGTAATGAGTCTGGTATGAACTAAATAGCACAGATGCCATGCTGTGATCATCACTAGCCGTTCACAGAATGCTTCAGTTCCTCGGAAGTCAGTGGCTGAGACTGTCTGAGATCATCTGGAAATCTGAAACCACTGCTTCTCCACACAATACAAGCTTTCAAATAACTTCACACACACTGCATAACATATTCATTTTATCCAAGTGATGAAAGAGACCAACTGGCTCGGTCTTTAAAACAGTGGCGTGATAACGCTGGACCTGATGCAGGATCCTCACATGGGCCAACACGAGGAAGCACATAAAACGACAGGAACTGATGGAGATTTTGCTAAACTAAAGGCCCGCTGCTGAAGCGGTGTTTGGATGCATATTTACAGTAAATGTGTTAAGTTTGAAGATTTTACTCAGAGACAGTCAGAGAAGACAATACAATAATAAATAAAGCATGTTTTAGCTAAGATTTTGCATAAATGATAACATTGCTAACATGTTTTGGCAAGTTGTCAGCATGTTTGACATGTTGCTTGCTTGATTTAACATTACGGCACGTTTCTAACATGGTGCTAGCATATTTTTAACACGTCAAGGTTACTTTGGTTACCATGCTGCTAGCATGTTTTAGGTTCTAAAAGGTTTTAACACAACATGTTTTATTCATATTGCAAAATTCCATAAAAAAAAAGAAAAAAAGTTGTTCATGATCACTTTTATGTCATTAGTTTAGACGTTTGATAAATTCCTTGTGTCACAATCTGTGAGTATGGGAGAGTTACGGGAAAATGTTTTAAATAGCCACCCAGAATAGCCTTGCAACCACTTAGCAATCAATGTGTTCATATGCATGTTCTTATCCAACAAGGCATTGCACATTTTCTCTTAATTTAAAAAATAAAAAGGTTACTTAACCTTAAAATTCACATACAGTAATAAACAGAATGCTTGCATGGAATGCATTGATGCTCGTGCTTTAAAGGAACACTCCACTATTTTTGAAATAGTGAACTTAAAGAGTCAAGTTTTTTAATAAAATCTCTTTTTGCTCATTTGAGCGAGATGCTAATAGCCAAACCAGATTCAGTCATTTAATCTAAGGTGCAGTTCCTTTAAAAATCACACTGGGAAATAACCTAACTTTTTTTTTTTTTGCATCGATGAGTTAGCGCTTTGCATGTAAACTAGTAAAATGGGATTTCAGTAAAGTGATCCTTGGTAGTTTTCAGCATAGTGGTGTACATGTACACATGCTTACTGTATGCAAGTGCACATAGTATAGTGTGCATGCTCATAATAGCTTTAGAAAACATTCAAATCAAGTTTTACTTGCTTCATTACTTAAAGACAAAGATAAGGGGATCATTGAGGCACTTGGACAGTTGCACTGCATGTGGGATTGGGAATGTGTGCCCTTGTTATGCATAACTATGTCTTCAAGAGAGCAAGAGAAAGAAAGCAATGAGATGCAGAAAGGGAGAGAGAGAGAAGGGTTGAAAGGTGAATTGTATTTTCTGGTGAAACAAGAACGAGGCAAAAAGAGCCCATTGTCTTTCGACGCCACAGTACACAGCACAATAGTGCAACGAGAAACCAGCGACAGCAATTACTGTTAACATGCAAATAAATCTTTGAATTCATTGGTTGAATCTGTTCACAGACCTGTGTGAAATTTCACCACACAATACCGTCAGCAGGAAGAAGTGCAATATAATTATAGCTTTGATAATCTGTATTTAGACACGTTCTGTCGAACACTAAGTGTGAGTGGAAATCTGTGAATAAGCGCCTCTAGTTTCCATCTGAAAGATCAAGCCACGCCAGCTGATACAGAAACCGTGAGCTGACCTGAACGACTTCAGGCCGGACAGCTGGGTAAATACATCGTGTGTGGGTGTCTGCAGAAAACCATGTGCATCGCGAGCTCAAACAAACAAAAAACCCACTCGATCTGTGTCACGTTACAGCGGTCATCTCACACTGACAGCTGCTTTACTCAACGCTCAGTTTGCATCACAAAACATCACAAAATCTATGATGCATTACAAAAAAAAACAAAAGAAAGGCCTGTAAAGTGCACAGAAACTTACACAGAAACATCATGTCATCTTTTATCTTTGCTGCCATCTTGGAAATGCCACACACTATAAACACCATTACTAGTATAATCCTCATGCAATACGGGAATAAAAAGCAAACGTTTAAAAGTGTGCATGGTTAAATAAGTAGCTGCACAATCAATTTCACTGTACGATAAAACTATTATATTCTATACTATAGTCTATTGGCAGACTTCAGCTATTAAAAATGATCATTTTTGTGTGGGTAGTATTAACCGATTTGCTTTTGGTGGTGCAGTATGGCATTATCAGCAATCCAACACTTCATTATAGATCAGTGATTATATGAAACAAAACTAATTTCAGCATTATCTCCCTCACATCCTCCCAATAGCACTGTAGGATCACATCGACAAGCAATATTCATGTAAAAAAAATAGTTCTGTTTTCAATATTTCAGCAAGTTCTGGAACAAGGTTTTAGGCTTAATATAGATTATGAACTATGAGCATGGATTTATAATATAGCTACATATCTAGACCTGAATACAGGTCAAGACCACTTTAATTTTAATATAGCGCTTTATGCAATACAGAGTCAAAGCACAAAGTCTGAATATATAAATGCAAATTTGAATATATGCACATTCATAAATCCTGAATATATAGATCTAATATTTTAATATAATTTTTTTTTTTATCAAGCATATTCATTTCTCCCAATTTGACTAAACTGCTTGGTGTAAGTGTAAGATTTTGTTTTAACACTATCATAATCAATAATAGCTTTTATTCAGGTTTATTATTTGCCAGAGAATGTGGAATTTTCCCTTTCTCACATGTTACCATATAGAAAATGTCCAGAACAACCAATCTTTAAATTGAGCCATGTGTATTTATTAGTTCACATCAGGTCAGCAACTAGCAACCAAATAATTTCCTTAATTTCCATTTAATACCTTTGAACCACCATTTCACACTGTGACAAAATTAAACTTTTCTTAAGTACCAAATCAGTATGTTACAATGACTTCTGAAGGATCATGTGACACTGGAGACTGGAGTAAAAAGAAACAATTGCAATATCATATACTGTATACAGAACACTTATTTTATAACATCCAGGATCCAGGATGTTAAATTGTAACGTTCATACATTTTAATATTGTTTGACAGTATTACGCACTGTATTTTAAAGAGGTTATACGATGCAATTACAAGCTGTTCGTGCATCGATAACATCCCTAAGAAGTTGCAAAGTGTCAAACCCAAAGAGATATTCTTTATGAAGGTTATGACTTGTCCACATCCCCCTAAAACAGTCATTATGTCTCCACTTCGTAATGCGTTTTATTGTTTTGGTGTCATAGCGCATCACTTTATGGTAGAGAGCATAACATTTCCGCCACATGTTTGCAGTATTCAGCCAATCACAACGCACTAGCCAATCAGAGCACACCTCGGTTTTTGCTTTGTACAAATCGACCCGTTTCAGAAGGTGGGGGTTACAGGAGAAATAATAATAATGTAAAGTATGTGAAGTAATAGTGCACTTTAAACCACAAAAACACAAAATTGCATTACACCAAATATACAAAATAATCTTTTTTGCAACATCGTATGACCCCTTTAAACACTGACTGAACTTGCTTTGGTGTCGCTTTGGAGTAAATCTATACAACGTTTTCAGTTCTAACATGCAAGGTGAATATCTAAACGCAATTCCTGTCAAGTTCATTTAAAATACATCCTAAAGCTGGTTGCCGCAAGCTTTCGAGTTTTCTCAATTTTAGTTTTTTTAAACAGTATTTACACACAACTTTAGTCAAGATGCAGAACAATTTGTTCACACAAGGCGTTTACTGGCATATAAATAAAATCGAAATTTTTTTAGGCCTCAAGTTGAAAAGCAATGCAATAAAAAGCACGCTACTCCAATAAGAAACACTGACTGCATCTTCACTTGTTATACAAACAACTTTAATTTCATATAATACACTTGAATATCCAATCATTTATGGGCTTGTGAGAGTTATGGATAGCTTGAATGCTACACTCAGTTCATTATTATATTCCTCCTACACTGATAAAGACAGACGGTGAAGATGGCTCATAACAAGATCAATCAGCTTCATCAAAAATGCCTCGCATTAACATTCATTAAGATGATTGGTTCACGAGACCAATTTGATCCTATTTACTTTCTTGCTTCAGAATCAAAACCCTTCAGGCCTGATCCTGACCTTGTCATCCGAATGCCTCTCCAGCTCCCAGTGATCATATCCTCCTATTCATTTTACCTCATCTTATTAAAATAAAAGCCTGTGGGGCCTCCAATGCAATTAGAATAGTCCTCAAAATCCGAAAGGGCTCTCCCGATGGAAAACGACTCTGAGGCTGTCTGAGGAAATCAGAGAAGAAGAACAAAGATTTTTTTTTTTCCAGGGACTTTTCCGACTCACTCAACTCGATCGGAGACCTTCCTTTGCAGTGCAGAAGACTAGTCAACTACTCAAAATCAATGATTTCTTTATTCTGACCCTCTTACAGTTGCCATCAGCTTTTTTTCTCCCATTGTGGCCTCTCTCCCACTGTGGTCTCATCTGCACGGTGCAAATCCTGCTTCTCTTCAGGATTGACTGTGAGGTCGACTGAGAGTTTAATGTTGTGCATTTAATTACGGTGCAAATGCAGAGCGAGTTGCTGAGTATGCTGATAGCTTGCTGTACTTTAGCATATTAACAATCTGCATGGTAAAACCTTTCTATGCTTATTGTATTATTAATCCATCTCATTGAGCTAATTGAGAGGCTTTATGATCTTTGCATGATGGTACACCACCACCATTAAAACATATATGATCAGTGTATGACAACAAACAAAGATAAACACACCTCAAAACCAACCTAGCTGAACAAATATTGATGGGCGACATGGTTTATGAGGAGCTCAAAACTGCACGAGGAAATAACTGAACCCACTTCTCCATATCACAACGTGTATTTATTTTCATAACAAGAGTGAACCCTACAGAGTAGCGTATATAGTAGAGTAGACTATAAAGTGAGGCAATTCCAACTTTGCAAACAGTCTGGTGCTTCTGACTCACAGCCTGTAAGTGCCTATGTGTTCATATTTAAAGGACTTGCCGCTGTATATTCAAACGCTAGTTTTAAGAAGTGAAGGGTAGTGCTTGTTGTTTGTCATTTCTCTGATCACGAACGCAAACATGGTGTTATGTTTATAAGGCGTGATGCAACATGACATGTAAAAAGACAGAACTAAGTCATTATAATCAGTAATTATGTCTCCACACAGGCACTGATTACCGAACGGGCCGGCGGGGCTGTTGCCCAGGGGCCCTAGGGCTGCAGGGGGCCCGCGGACGCGCTGCCAAGGGCCCACTGTACAGTACGTTCATGTGAACGTTTTGTTCAGGAGCGACGCGAACGTTGAGGCAACGTTGCCTGGAGGTTTCCCTCAGGGGGCGAAGCAAACGTTTTGGGAACCCGGCGCAGTCCCAGGGGCCCTCCCTGTCTCCATTGGATGTGTTTTAATCATCGCAGCATCACGTTATGGTAAGCGGCGTAACATTTCCACCACATGCTTACAGTATTCAGCCAATCAAAGTGCACTGGATAAATAAAGTTATTGTTTTTGTTTGATTTAAATTAAACATTACACAACTTTTTAATCTACCATTTATTGGCTTATTTTACGCTACCCATCAAAAGTTTGAGGTCAATAAAACCATTTTATTTTAAAGTAAAATAATTATTTTTAGTACTTTCAAAGGATTAATTACTATAAAAGTTTTAATGATGTGTGTGTACTGTGTATATATAAATACACACAGCATATAGCTTATTTGTATTATATGTTTTTATATATTATACATTTCAAATTCATATTGTTGATATTATACAAAACTATTTTAAATGTATAAATTTTCTTTTTTTTAATGTGTGGTGTATATAAAAAATATATAAAATAATATATTATATCATAATATTTTATATGCATGCATGTATATATTTCAGAAAAAAAAACTATATATATATAAAATATATTAAACAAATTTAAATTTAAACAAATTTCACATATTCACAATGTAAACATTTTAAAGGATGGCTCACTTATGATTGCAGGAAATGCATGTCAACACACTTATAGGATTTCCTTTCAGACCGAACAGCAAAGCCATGGGTAAATTGATGCTTTCGCACAAGTTTGCTGATTCACTCTCGTGGCAGGCACTGCTTAAAGGTCTGTGGGTCTTTTTCCTCCCTACTTTTATGAACGTTTTATGCACATTTGCACTTAATCTGCCTCTCTGCTTGTACATGACACATCACGTCATAACGCAAGCATCCAGATGATTTGAGCCTTCCAGAACCCATAACTGTTATTAATAGGGAATCTTCCTCCACTTACCAGATTAGCAGAGAAGGACATAATGTGACACTAATATGATCAACTCAAAAGGCCTGCGGTGGCTTTCTCTTATCTCTGTAGGCTGCTCAGAATTACTGTGTAATCCTCAAGAGTTTGTTGACCCATATTCACTATTGCACAATGCACCGACAGGCTAATGGAGGCCGAAGGGCAGAACGCAGATGGTTAAAAGGGAGCTGTTGTTTTTCCTTTCTTTTTTTTATAAGAGTAGTTATGTCATCTGGTCAGCATGAGGGAACCCAGTGACATGACACCCCATGAAGGCTGGCACCTTGTCAGCTGTTGATGCAGATGACTCATATTCGTCTCAGTCAGCAATGCCATTCTTTGTACAGAGAAGCTGTAACGCAGGCCCCTGGACGCTTTGTAAACAAACTCACCTTTCCACATGCATTCATGTGGGTGCTCTCTCATCAACAGCACTTATGAAATGCAGCTGCATGCTTGTCTACTGTAAAAGTGCATTAGGAAAATTAACCATAGCTTTATTAGCCTGCAGTAAAAGTGTAGAAGCATGCTTTTTGGTGCATTTATTACAATTTACTACAAATACCATGGTTAAACTACGAATAGCGTAGCAAGACCATTGTTAATTTGAGGTTAATATGTTTTTTTTGTAGTAAAACCATAAGGGGAGCTTGAAACTGCCTGCAAGCCCAATGCTCAAGTTTGTCACTGGGAAACTGTGTTGAACACACACACACACACACGCATGCACGCACGCACGCACTTACCTTGGTGACAACATTTTCCTCTAGTCCAATTTGGAGTTGGCATCCCGACCCCGGACAGATGCACTGTGATGACGCATCAGCGGAGCGGCTTGCATTACCGCCGCTGATATTAAATATCGGCTGCGTGAGATTGAGCGAAGGATCGCTGTTATTCCGCTGCACTTGCGCGCAAGTCGGCTCAGCCAGGAGAAAACTGTCCGAAAATTGGCTGAAGCCGATGAAAATGGCCGGGATCCATGTTAAAACGATCAGCTGTTTCTGAAATCTCCCGAAGCCGCCCACGCTCGGCAAAACGCCGGCGTCGATCCGCGACAGCAAATCGGGCGATTTATTAGTCTCGGGGGTAACGAAGCCGTTCTCCGGTGGATGGGGCTCGAGGTCCAGCTGAGACACGGCCATCACCGTCTCGCACATAGCCTGCTACCGCAGCCCGGTTCGCTAATGCGTCAGAACCGCGCGCGATCCCCGTTCACACTGGACGCACGATCAGAAAAGAGAGCTCGGCGTCCGGTGCTCAGGGAGTGGTTTGCGTGTCTTCACCCGTTCCAAAGGCGTCACGAACCGCTCGAGATCAATCAATAGACAAAAGTCACCGCTCCACTATCCAAACACGCTTCTGCTCGCAAAACAACAACAGCAGCAGCAGCAGCAGCAGCAGCAGCGGGTTCAAGGAGAGCGAGGCGTTTCATCGGCGAGCTGCCGATCAGTGCCCATTCCCTCCGTCCGCAGCCACAGGTAACACACCTGTCCCAGCCACGCAGCCCCGCCGCGCGTGACATTACACTCAGACGTGCGTCATAATCCACTCGCGAGCTGAGGAATCTCTCAGTCTGAGACAAACGCGCTCGTTATTTCAGCTCGCAATCGCTCTCCCTTGATCATATGGACCGAATAAACAGGCTCGAGGGCGGAACTTCTCCCTCAACAACACGGCAATAGGATGGCATTGATTGCTCGCCTTCAGAACATCAGCAGCTTCTCTTTACGAGTATATTTAAGCTACAGCATATTTGAAAGATTTAAGCTCTTTAATAAGCATTGAAGCAAATCATTTAGTAGAGTGAAACTGGTTTTCGTTTTGCTGTAACTGCTGCCATCTATCGCCTCAAGCTGGCAGAAGTCATTTAAATGACAATACCTGAACTCACTACTGATCTCAAGCTCAATTCCTGGAGAGCCACAGCTTTGCTTGATTAGCTGGATGTTTGTTAGGGTTGGAGCTGTGGAGCCTCCAGAAGGATGCGCTTAGCAAGTCTAGTGTGAAAAGCGACCAAGAATGTTATGCTGCAGAACTTCTGAACTTTATATAAGTGAAGATTTCCAATGCAAGAGCCTCTAAAAGCCATCTTGGTCAAAAGTGAGATCCACACATAGTAAGCCAGAGTTCAGCTCAAACCCTGTTAAAACTCACTTGCTCGCTAGTTACCCTTCAGGCCTTGATTAGCTTGTTAATGTGTGTTCGATTAGGTTCGAAGCCACACTCTGTTCGTCACCCCTGTAGTAGGCTATGTTCAACAAGTACTGCTTTAAATACCAGTTTCAACCCATTTAGAGTACTTACACAGAAACACACATACTACCCAGAAAGAAATGCTAGTTTTAATGAAAAGTGTCAGATCTACAAGTATAGCCTACTCTCAGAGAAGAGTCACTGGGACTTTCAAAAGGTGTACAATCTGAGTGCTAGCTTTAGGTAATGATATGCACCCTTGAGGAGTAAATAAGGTACATGCCCCGCTCTCTTTTTTTTGGGGAGTGTATGCACTGCGTGTTGTGTTTTCAGATGTAGTATGCACAAGCTTATTTCATAACAGCTTTCCTATTTGTTTTTGTTTTGATTCATGTATTTACTTTTTTGCCAGTGTTTCCTGACATAGCAAAGATTTGATTTCAAAAGCAAGCTCCTTATGGTTTCAAATCTGTATTTAACCTCAGAATCACCCCAAAGTAAGTCTGATTTTGTGGCTGTGCTTTAAAATGAAATTATTATAGTCTTAATACAGGTGATGAAGGCATTCAAATCAGTGTTGAGTGGTGTGGTACCTTTTTAAAAAGTGCATCTTTGTACCTTAAGAGTACTTAAAGTGTACCTATTTGGACCTAATAGGTACAAAAGTCTACCTTTTGAAAAGGTACCACCCCCGTGACAGCTTTTGTACCGTTATTTCTGACAGCGTGTAAGGTTAACTCTGCCTGGTTCACGTTTTAAAAAGTAAGCAAAAACTTCTTGCATTTTAAAAAGGGCAACTTGGAATCTGTAACCTATTAAACTTCCCAGCACTGATACAAATTTCTGGACAAGCATTATTTGGGTAAGCCTGCCATCTAGCGGTGACCAATAGCGTTACAGGAATTGTCTTCATTGTAATTACGTTTCCGGAAGAAAGCCAACTTCTGAAGATTTAGAGGTTGGACTCCTTTTAGACCAAGAATAAAGCGCATGTTAAAGGTATGCTTGGAGAACATGTTTTTACTTGTATTTACATTCAGTTTGCTCAGTTCATTGCTGGACTGCTGCTTTATGCATTGATTGGCATGAAAACAAACATATAAACACTCTCTTAAATCCTTAGGCAAGAACCCTTAAGATGAAAGAATATCCTTTCAGATAAAGTGAAAGGGAAAGAGAGGAAAAACAGGCCTATGTACAGTACAGTACAGTTATTTCATTCTTGTTTTGTTTATGTGATATATAATTGTTCCTTATTAATGTAATGGACAATGCTTTGGGAAGGCATGCCATTTGAGAGAAACTCCAGTAGGATCAAATAAGGAAGAGTAAATATTTGGTTGCTCATTTCAGTTAGTCCTCAAGGGCGGACTGAGTTAGATGTTAACTGACCGATGGTAAAGGGGTAATGTTACTTTTTGTCTGTAACCTTGACATCACCCTTTGCTTTTATTATGTTTACGCTGAATGGGTGAACATTCACCTGTTAGGACAAAATGCGGGTCACGCCCTTTTATTAAAGTCTTCAATCTTTGAGCCCAGCCATGAGTCATAAACTCAGTCATGTGATACAAGGCGCTGTTTTACTGCTCTAAATGATCTCTTTAAGAAAGCAATGTAACAATAATGTAATTAAAATTAACATTTCAGTAAAATTGCAAAGTTTAAATTAATTAATGCTTATTTTATGCTGTTGTTTTGTCAGAATATGCATAACTACTTCAATTCACAATAGTTTTTTGGGTCCTGACTTTCAATTAAATTCCAATAACCTCTCTTTCTTTCTTTCTCTCTCTCTATAACAGCTGTTGGGTAAAACAATAAACACAATACAACCAACTTGGCCTTAAGACAATACAATCAAGTCACAAAGTAATCTTTGTTCTCAGGTTATAGGTGTTAATTGCATCTGTTATGCGGTTTCACATTGTTTTGTGCTCCATAATTATCTGCCATCAATTAACTAATAACTGAAAACATCAATATAATATACTATTTAACCACAGGTTCCCATTGAGAGCACTTACCCCAAAGGACAGCTATTAAATGTTAAAAAGTAGAAAAAATGTCAGGTTTGTGTGTATTTTATGTTTCCTCTCTTGTTGACGGTGGTATTAAAGTGAATAGTGTCATGTAAGGCTGATAAAACTATGATTTATAGTGTTTAATGTTTGTATATACTGACAGTATATCTGGAGGAGTTACTGTGTCTTGTGATTGCGTAAGAGTGAAAATGGGTTAGTCTTTGCTGGCTGATGAAATCATTAGGCGTGCGTCATGTGTTGTAGTATCTGATGAGTTAGCATCTGGTGTGTGAAAGTGTGAAGTGTGTAAGTGTCAGACCAAATCACTGATTTGTGTGTGTGTGTGTGTGTGTGTGTGAAAGCAGACCGATGTTTAAAGTCACGAAAAATCCATATGTGCAATTTTCTGTGATAATGTATGTTTCTAGTGAACCAAAACCAAAAATGCATGTGCCAGGAGGTTCAGACAAGAGGGAGAGTTAGCTGCTAAGGGTGTGTCAGAATAAAGTGTGAGTAATGTGTTGTCATGAAAAAGGCTTACGCATTGATAGAAAACACAACAAGTGGTAACAGAGCAGGTGTAGACATGGGGGTATTTGAGCAGCCACGCCTGAACCGTAGAGAGGCTCTGGGAAACAAAGAGAGAGGTGTTGGCTCACCTCTGTGACCCATCCCTGGCAATATCTGGAAGTTATGTTGTGTCAAGCAGTTACTGTATAAGGTCTGGATAACACAGAACTATCCATGCATGATTCAGGTTCACAATTAAGGGTGGTCTAAGCCATGCCATCTATAAAAGTTGCTTATTACTTTATATTATAGAAACAGGTGGATGAAGTTAGTAAAATAGCTGAAATCATGTTAATCCTTGCCAGTAATCTTAAAGGAACAGTTCACCCCCCCACCCCAAAAAAAAAATTCTCATTTACTCATCCTTCACTTTTTTCAAACCTGTATGAGTTTCGTTCTTTCTCCTGCTGAGCACAAAATACGAATTTTAGTAGCTAAACAGTTGCCATTGACTTCATACTAGATAGCATCAAGTCTATGTTCTTCACAATATCTTCGTTTGTGTTCAGCAGAAGAAAGGCACTCATGCAGAATAGGAGCAAGTGGGGGGTGAGTAAATGATGACACAATATTCATGGTGAACTATCTCTTTAAGGGGCGGTTACTCTAGTCTTTCGTTCCCTTAGGCTCGTCTGATATGTCAAAATGCCTCGCCTTGACAGTGGACAGGAGTAGGCGGCTACAGCCAGGGAGGAGTGAGATGAGTGTGAAGATGAAGCGCTCGCTCTGCTCACAGCGGATCAGTCAGACAGATATTGGGTGATTCACACCCGTGTGCTTTCTTCGGATATGTTATATGTGACCCCGGAGCACAAAAGCAGTCATCAGTAGCAGCACAGGTATATTTGTAGCAATAGACAACAATACACCGTATGGGTCATAATTATTGATTTTTATTTAAGGGCAAAAATCATTAGGATATTAAGTAAAGATCATGTTCCATATTTTGCACATATACTGAAATATTATCGTATTCTAACAAATATCAATAATGGAAAATATTTATTCAGCTTTTAGATGATGTATAAATCTCTATAAAAATAAAAAAAGACCCTTATGACTGGTTTTGTGGTGCAGGTCACATGTTTAGTTTTTTGTTTAATTTACCCCCAAAGACATGGTTTACATTCATACCTATTTTGAAACACACACACACACACATTTAATATATAAACGCAGGTCACACTGTGTATATTCAGTAGTGTTTATAAATGTAAAGGAGCATTAACTTGTAATGTGTGCACTTTTTTTGCATGATCATCTCGATGGACCACAGGTTGCTAACTACTAGTACTACAGCCTACTGACTTCCATTCGTATGCACATGAATGCAAATAAGACAGAAAACGCAAGCTCATGTGAAATTCACGGCATTACAAAGTTCAAGTTTGATAAACTCAGCACCGTGAATATATATCGCATCAAGACGTATAACCAAGTGAAGATAAATGGCACTTTGCTAAAATAAAAATGCTAATTCTAAGCCCGAAGTGTCAAATCTTTGTTTCTAGGCAGGAATTATTGAGAGGATCAGGATGAATGAGCAGAGAATATATGGGGTGAATGGCTTTGTGTGCCTTTGCCTGGTGATCTCTGTGCTAGGTTTGTAGATTTATTGTTTTATTGCGCTGTTTATTGTTTCTCTGAAAGCTTCGGAGTAAGACAAAGTCCAGTTTTGTCAGGAAATCAAGCCAGACTTATAATAGTGGTTTTGTTAATACCAATGTTGAACTCTAAATCACTTACCAAGTGCCAAGGGCCCTTTGGGGTCACAAAGCAAGTGGGGGAGGCCGATTAAGAGGAATAATTACCATCTCAACTTCCTGAAAACATGGAAGGGAGGAAGCGGAGTTGGCGACAACAATCAAATATAGCTCAGAGCAGAATTAGACAAATAGCTTGAACAGTTGAATACAGCTTAAAATGAGCTTGACAATGGAAAAAAAAGGATATTGGCAATTTCCCTTAACACCAGTATCCCATGATATCTCTACATCGAACAGGACTCATAGAAGGCCATTAGAAATGTTGGACCGGTGTATAGTAGGTATAGTCTCTGGGCTTCAGCTTGGGTCATGGGTAGGTGACCCTCAGCTATCTCTTGGGACAATCCTTCATGTTTTATTCGGCTCCACCGCATAGAGGATGCCATTGTGCAGATCACCCATCGGTGTCTGGTTTCACAGCCCTGTAAGTTTGAGATTGTCCAAAGGCTGGATGGGGGTATGTAGCAGGGGTGGTGTAGTCTTGAGACTAGGGTAGGGTAAGAAGGAGTCAGGAGATATAATCTCAGACCTTGCTTGCTTTTCCCCACAACTTTGGTTTGGTTAAGTGGTGAGTCCGATGGCAGTGGCATCTTTCACAGACTGCTGGGCCTTTTTGCAGTGAGAGAAAGGAGTTGGATTTCTTTACAAATGAGCTTTGAACGTGACGTGTTGAGGAATGTTGGACTGGAACCAAAAAGGTCCTTGTAGTCTGGAGCACACAGATGAAGGTCCTTTTGTTTCTGAAGTTTCGGAAATCAGTGCCCTGTGTTTATTTGTAGGCAAAAGTCCTCCATTTATGTTGTCCGGAAACGTCCTGAAGTGTTATTCGAAAAAAGGGGATTTGTGCGTCTGTGCACTACATAGGGAGCTTCCCTGCATGTTCTTCCAGTTAAATGAAGTGCTGAGAGACAATATCAACGAGTTTTGCCATGCATTTGATGGCCTTGACCTCCATAGAGTCTCCCTTTCACTAGTCCCATTCTGGCTACCCTCAACCATGCCTTTCAGTTCACCCTGAGAGTTAGGATTTGGGTGGTGTTTTCCCAAAGTCTGTGCTCCACCCAGTCTTAAGCCAGCTCTTAAGTGACTGCAGTTCAGTCTGCGTGCCGAGGGCCATCGCCCCGGGGCATCTAGGTTTGGAGCTGATAAGCCCTTACTTTGGTCGAAGCACCTGAGGGATGTCCGGGAGGCCTGCTGTTAGTATTTCAAATTAAAGGTGGTTAAATTACAGGCACTGTTTTCCAGTCTCAGTTCACACAAACAAATATACATAGATCAGCATCTTTGATAGTATAGCTTTGTTGTGATATGCTGATCAGAGAAAGGGCGGTTTGTTGGGCCTTGGCGATGTTCTTTTCTTGGTTTGTCATGCTTTACTGCATGTTAACGGTGACAGTCTTTCAGTCGTTACATTTATAACTTTTTTAGCAAGTTTGTGCATGCATAGGCTCTTGCCAGAAGTGCAACAATTATCTATACTGAAAGAAATGAATTCAGAAAATTATTAAGGGCTTGACTGGTGTGTCTGTAGGTGTGTGCCGCTCTTGTTAAACAAGATTAAGAAAACACAGTGTTCCCAGTCAGAGATGGCAGTCAGCAAGTATGCACACAATGACATTCTTTGAGGTCTAGCTTTAGGATTTAAAATTGAAATGCAATCATTACACATAACATGGAAGCATTTTATAGCACTTTTTTAAAGTGGTTTACAGAAAACATCTCTATAATAATGTAAACAAGAAATACAGATAATAAAAAACAGACCTAAACCATATCTCACTGCTGTGTTCTGTGTCTTATCTTTATTTAGTTGCAGAAAGTTCACTGAAATACACACATCCATGCTGTCTATGCTCACCAACATTGATTTGAGAGCATCTAGGGATCTGGCAGAGCATTTGGAACCCATGCAACCTAATTAAAATATATAGGGCCGGTTTTTTTAGATTAAGCCAGGATTAAGCCTTTGCTAATTTAGGACATTTAAGAATTTTTAGAAACATGTCTTACAAAAATGCATTATCTGTGAGCATTTTACGACCAAACAATGGCAATGATGTATTTTGTAGTGCTGGGCAATGATTAATCGCGATTAATCGCATCCAAAATAAAAGTTTTTCTTTACATAATATATTTGT
>JAUCMS010000044.1:3130304-3148150 GCA_032357445.1 Enteromius radiatus | reverse complement strand
CAGGTTGGATGGTAAACGTTGGTGGACGGCCATTTTTAGGTCTCTCCAGAGATGCTCAATTGGGTTTAAGTCAGGGCGCTGTCTGGGCCATTCAAGAACAATCACAGAGTTGTTGTGAAGCCACTCCTTGGTTGTTTTAGCTGTGCTTAGGGTCATTGTCTTGTTGGAAGGTAAACCGTCGGCCCAGTCTGAGGTCCTGATCACTAGTGTTTTTGTGAAATGTGAAAGCCCCAGTCCACATTTTTGTAAAAGTCAATGTCCCTCTTATTCCTTTGTAGTTCTTCAAGGAGGCCAATGAGACATACAGCAGGCTGCAGAAAGACCACGAGAGCATCCGTAAGAAGTTCACCTGTGACAAAAACACACCTCTGGAGAATCTGGCAGAGATGCTCAAAAACCTGGAGGTGAGAGAGTCACGTGTTTTTACTAATATACGACACATGGCGTACTACAACATAATTACCTCCTGTATGTGAATATGAGGTGACTGCACTATGCAAATCACTGTGTGCTCAGAAAATGTTCCTGGTTTTCATCAGTGTGTAATAATAATTGTGCCTGTGTGTGTGTGTGTGTGTGTGTGTGTAGAAAGAGAAAGAGAGGATCATGGAGAGTAAGAGGCAGGTGCAGACACTGGTCAGTAAGTCCAAGAACATTGTGTGTCTGAAACCTCGTAACCCAGAGGAGAAGAGCAGCAGCCCGGTCATCGTCAAAGCTCTGTGTGACTTCAAACAAGACCAGGTCAGTTGTTCTCACATGATGACTCTTTATTAAATATATATCAAAGGTCAAAACGCAAAAGTGTTTAACTAAGCGTAATACTGCTTTAAATTGTTGTTCTTCCCCCCACAATTACTCTAAAGTTGATCAATTAAATATGACTTACAATTATGTGACCGTGTGACCACTCATCAGTAGATCTCTATATTAATGTGTCATTGCAATGTTGATTTATGAAATTTATGATGACATTGTAACATTTACACTAGAAACCACATATTAACTGCCACTTTGTTGCATATCAACATTTTTTAACTATAGTAATATAATGTGACACATAATGTCAAAGAAGATGATTAACATTTCCGTTACTAACAATGTGCGCGCTATAAAACCATTTTCTCTTTTGGCATGGTCAGCAAGTGATTTCTCAACAGAGTAGCAAAAAAAAGTTGGTGTCAGTGGACTGACTTAAGAAGTAGGAGGACAGATGAAGAGTAACATCTGTTATTAAACATGATTGTTGGTCTCAAACACTGGCTTTGTTAAAGGGACAGTGCACCCAAAAATGTACAGTAGTTAAATCTGTTCATCATATCAAGTGATCATATCTCTTTAAACCCCTCAATTCATGGCGCCTTTATGACCTTTAGGATTTCACCTCTCAGATTTCAATAAAATTATCTTAATTTGTCTTTGGAGGAAGTCTAAGAGTTTAAAATGACATGAGGATGAGTAAATGATGACTGGATGTTCATTTTTGGGTGAACTGTCCCTTTAACATACAGTATAGCCATTGATTGAATATTAATATGGTTGTCTGACTCTAGGGAGTTAATTTGGTTATAGACAACGTTTAAAGCTCTGTATTTTACCACTTCTCATGTTAGGATGAATCACTTCCTCATTTATAAGTCACTTTGAATAAAAACTCTTTTAATTTGCCACACTTGGTAGTGAGAAATCAACACAAGCTTGATTAGTAGTGACAAGTGTGGTTTAAAGCTAATACTAAGCAGGATGTAAACATACATATTTATGTGACCCTGGAGCACGAAAGCAGTCTTTAGTGGCACAGGTATATTTGTAGCAATAGCCAACAATACACTGCATGGGTTAAAATGATACATTTTTCTTTAATGCAAACAATCATGAGATTAAGTAAAGATCATGTTCCATAAAGATATGTTGTAAACTATTTTTTCGATTAGTAATATGCATTGGGACTTCATTTGGACAGCTTTAAACAAGATTTTCTTAGTATTTAGATTTTTTTTAGCACCATCAGATTCCAGATATTCAAATAGTTGTTTCTCAGCTAAATATTTTTGGTAACACTTCAGAATAGGGGGTCAGAATAATGCATTAGTTAAGCATTAATTAATGGTTAATTTGTTCGCAATTAAGCATTAGTTGAGCAAAAACACACTTGTAATTAAGGATTAAAATGTTAAGTTCATCATAAATTAACCATTAATTAATGCTTAACTAATGCATTATTCTGACTCCCTATTCTGAAGTGCTAACAAACCATTTTTTCATCTTCTAAATGATTAATAAATCTCAAATTATGCAAAGCATTGACCCTCATGACTGGTTTTGTGGTCTAGGGTAACATGAAATTTGGCTTTTACAGAAAGGCATCCTGAAAGGGAACGAAGGCATCCTGAAAGACAACTCTCAGCGCAGTAAGTGGCACGTGACTGGACCTGGAGGACTCGAAATGCTCATCCCGTCCGTGTGTCTGCTCATCCCACCTCCAAACCCTCTGAGCATCGGTCTGGCAAGCAAGTACGGCAAAAACACACATGCACACAGATCACAGTGTGATTAACTGCATACTGATGAACCTCTCGCTCGACAGGAACGAGCAGTACTACGAAGCCATCATGTCCATCTGGAGCCAGCTGTACATCAACATCAAGAGTCTGATCTCCTGGCAGTACTGCATGAAGGACATTCAGTACATCAACTCCCTCACACTCTCAATGGTACGACTGGACCGACTCAGTCTTTCGCTCTGTGCCGTTTATGCGTTTTGCTTAGTATCATTGCCTGTCTGTTGCAGCTGTCTCAAATGCGTCCTGAAGAGTATCGCAACATCATTAAGAACCTGGAGCTCCACTACCAGGAGTTCATGCGTAACAGTCTCGGTTCTGAGATGTTTAGCGATGAGGAAAAGAGAAAGATGGAGATGCAGTACGCAGGAGCTCAGTCCCATTACGACCAGCTGGTGATCCAGCTGCCCAACTACAGTAAGACTTTCAGCTTATAGACACACTGTTTTTTTTTCTTATTTCAGGCCAGTTATTATAGTTAACTAAAACTGAAAGTAAAATTAACACCATGAAAGAAAAACATTTTATTAGCTTGAACAGTAACTGAAATAAATTAAAGCACACACACAATTATATTTTTCCAGCTAAGTGAAATATAGTTCAGCTAATTTAATTTATTTTAAATTAAAGTAAAAGAATTAAACTTTAAAATTAAAACAAACAAACTGTAAAGACATTTGAAAACTTGGCAAATTAAATGCACAACAACAACATAAATAATAAAAATTATTAAAAAAATAATATAATTTAAAAAAAATTATAATTGTATGAGTTAAAAGCAAGATATTAACAAAAATATTAATAAAAATAATAATTTAAAAAATATTAATAAAAACTATTTAGTGACACTAAAATAACAGCGGTGCAGCGAATTGAGACCTAATAGACTTTTAATCAAGAATTCAAAAAAGAGGCTGGACATATTTCTATATAAAGTGTCTCCCTCAGGTCCTTCACCCTGACTTCACACATATATCCTAATCTTTAATTTAATTCAGGACACATATGTAGATTTCAGCTTCTTTCCTAAAAATATACTTAAAAAATTCAGGAAGGATGTTTAGAGACTAAGGTTAAACCCTCCAGGGCTGTTCCTGCTTCAGGACGCCTTCATTTATTTACTGTTGCTTTACAAAGGAGCCAGCCTAACTGCTGTGTTCTTGTTTTGTCTTGTAGGGGAGAACGGAGTAAGAACTGAGGTGGTGACGAATACGAAGGCAGTAATGACTAACGGGAAGCCGGTGAGCTCTGCGGTGAGCTCTGGGCTGAACTTGAGTGTCATGTCAGATCTGAGCGCTCTCAGACGCAGGCTGGAGACAGCGGAGATGAGCTTGAGCCAGCACCTCCACGTGCCTCTGAAAGAGAACGGTGTCCAGGAGTGCTCCCAAAGACTGGTGCTGCTGCAGGTACAGTCAAACACAAGACATCAAGACAATGATTTATCAGCTCACTCATAAACATTGGCATTTATAGACACAGTCTCTCTCATCATTCACTCACCCTTGAGTTGTTTCAAATCTGTATCAGTCTCTTGGTTTTGCAAAGCACAAAAGAAGATATTTTGAATAATGTGGGTTACTGAACGGTTGACTGTGGTCATTGAATTCATGGCTACCATCAGCTCTTTGGTTACCAATATTCTTCAGCAGAAGAAAGAAACTCATTCAGGTTTGGAAAAACTTGAGATTAAATAAACGAGGAAAGAAATCTGATTTTTAGTTACACAGCAACAATTGTACTTTCCAAAATCTTTTTGAAGACGCTGAGTGATCATCGACAACACAGACAGGAGAAAATAAGTGATCATCTGTTAAATCTTCTTTAATTAGTTAATTAAAAATTACAAATCTAAATTCTGTCAACTTCTTGTTCCCAAAAGACCTTAGTTTCACTTTAGAACGCAAATGAAGATAATAATTTAATAATTTTTAATAATCTAATAATTTTTGCCTATGCAAAAAAAAAAGAAGTTTCAAAAATGCATAAACTGTAATTATTTATTATTACATTTCAGCATATACAGGGGCTAGTCTGTGATTTTTATTGGCGTCTAAATCCAAAATGTTAATTTCTCTCAACGCACACAGCTGAATTTTACAGGATCGATTGTAAAATCACTTGAAAACCCTCTTTGGCCACTTTTTGGTTAACGCAATATGTTTTTGAATGTTTACATATGAGAAATGAGATCATTTTCCAAGCTGGTTTGACTTTTTGCCAAATATATTTCCATAATGCAATATCAGGGAACTGAACAGAATAATAGAATAAATTACAGAGTGGAAAATTGTTGGTTTGGAGTGCGAGAATAACAGAATAAAAGTCTTTTCAGCACTCTTTGAGGGTGAATTATTATGCCAACTTTTGATTGATTCTAATGTTAAATTAAAGTGCAATGTTTTATAGTGGTCTATTAATAGTGGTTGTGTGCCTAAGTGAAAGAAATATATACTTAAATGTATTTGAAATACATTTATTTCATGCTCAGTATATTAAAAATACATTTTAATATTTATGTAGTTGATAAAATGCCGTGCAATTGTACTGTTAGTATACTAAACTGCTATACTTAAAAACTAATTTTGTACTTAAAATGCACTTTAATTGTGTAGAAGTAGTGCTGAAGTCCAAGTAAAGACATACTTAGTATATTTGATTGTGCTGAAGTGGAGCTATTGCTAGTATACTTTAAGTACACTTTAAATATTTAGCATTTCAAAGGGAAATTTTACACAATCCTCATTAAAAGTGACATTAACATGCATTTTAGGCTTATTAATAAGAAATATGCATTGTGCAAAAGTAATACTCCAAATAAAGTTTCAATAAAAATTTTATATCAGGTCTTGAGTTATCTGTCAGTACATATTCAAAACATATCAAAACATATTACTTTTTCCCTAGGGGTTAGATTGGGGACTGATAAAATGTAGTTTTTGTTTTCACCACATCTTCTCTTGATCCGTATGAGCTAATTTTGAGTTTAATCAGTAAGCTTGCCTAACGATCTGTGTCTGGTCTGCACCGTCAGGGTGTTCATCGTGATCTGGACTCTATCCGGGACGAGTATCTGCGTCTGAGGGAGAAGATCTTGCGAGAGCTGGAGGGAAGCACAAACGCTGAGCAGACCCGTTACCTGCGCTCTGAGCTGGACAACATCAACCAGAAACTAGGCAGTCTGCAAGGCTTCTCAACCGCTTACATCCAGAGGTAAGGACATTTAAAATAACCAGAACTTTAGATATTCTGCTATAATGTTGACTACATGTCAACTAACTCTCATTTGAGTACACTGTTAGGTTAGGGTTACGTTTTTGGGGTCGGATTTTGTTTGGTATAATATGGTACATCTTATAACTTTCTGGAGTATGCTAGAGTATTTAAAAAATATTGAATATATTTAAAAAAAAAAAAAACTTTCTGAAAGGGTCTGCTCTGATTGGAGCATGTTGGAAATATAACATCTCTTACTATAATTGGGTTTCATCTCCCGAGGCTTCATTAGCAGCTTCATTATTATATCTATGGTGACTATAGCGTCAGTCTTGGAAATCCATAAATCCATACATGTTTTTTGTTGCTCTTGAACATAAGCAGCGAAGGTGTAAGTATGAGATTTAATTAGCAGTAATCTTCTCCCAGTTGTTTTTTTCTCATAAGGATTTATCTGTGTTTCCAGGCTCACAGCTCTTCAGGCTCTGCTCCAGAACCTTCTGCAGGCCGAGGACATCATTAAAGTCCATGAGGCTCGTCTTACAGAAAAAGAGACCTCTTCTCTCGATCTGAACGAAGTGGAAAAGTACCTCATGACTCTCAAGGTGAACTTAATATTTCTATTAATATTCATGTTCATATATCTAACCTCTTAAGTCAAAAGATTCTTTTTAGTTTTTTAGTTGTTGTGTGTTTTTGTCATTTTTAGTAGTTTTTGTTTTATGAATAAATAAATATATATATATATATATATTTTTTTTTTTTTTTTTTTTTTTTAAGTCAAGGGGTCATACAACAACAACAACAAAAAAATATCTCAGTGATACCAAAATAACACTGTGTGTGTGACATGCACCATCAATTTAAGTTTTATGCACTGAATGAAAAATGATAGGATAAGGATTTATTGTTTGTAAAATACAATAGCTTAACAGTGGTTATCATAAAAAATGTTTTTGTAAAAAATGCATTTTATTAAAAAAAACATTCATACATTTTTGACAGAATAATTTATTCAAGCATGCAAATGTAATAATTTTTAATAAATATAAAAGTATTCAAATATAAATAACAGTTTAAATAAAAATATTACAATACATTCCGAAAGTATTCAAAAAATTTTTTTACTCTTTATTATGTTAACTTGCAGCGTTAAAGGAGTCAGTGTTGTAGTGATTTGAGTCTGAGTTAAGACAGAGACCTGGAAAGAGTTTAAATTGTTCAGACTGTGTAAATATGCTTTCTTTAGAGGTGACGGAAAGCCTTGTTTCAAGCCAGCGTCACAAAATATATTTTCTTTTTTCTTATAATCGTCTGCCTCCAAAAATGGCTCATCCTGACTTACATCATGTGACTTATATATTTCTATTTGCTTATGTCTTGTGCCGTGCAGACGATGAAATCAGAGCTGGAGCAGAAGAAAGGTGTTTTGAAGGCCATGGAGTCTGAGCTGTCCAAGGCCGTGCACTGGAACAGTCAAATAGACAAATCCTTCCATCAGTGTGATGTTGACCTGTCCAGGTACTCAGAGCTCACTGGACAGATGACTGACCGCTGGCGCCGCATTGTGGCTCAGATTGATAGCAGGTACGGAAAAAAACACGCTTTTCTGGCAGGAATTATGACCACCAAAATTAGTTTTACTCAACTTTATGTGCTTGTTTGTCAGGGCATGGGACCTGGAGAAACAGGAGAAACAGCTGAATCACTACAAGCAAACCAACTCCATGATGAACAAATGGATTCAGGAAACACGTCAGCGCCAAGATACCCTCCAGATTACTAAATTCAACAGTCTGGACAGTTTGATGGACCACCTCAACCAGCAAAAAGTCAGTTCAACACACTCTCTATAAAATACCCACGTTTGAGTGCTATTAAATCTGTTACAAAGAATCTAAACAATGTAGTCATGGAATATCAAGACCCTCTGACAGTAAGAATTTCCAAAGAAATTACATTAAAAAGGCATTTTTAATAAGTATTATGTGGTTCAGATCTTGTTGTTCTTCGCTCAATAGTGAAATGCGATAATGTATTTCCGATGGAGCACTATTTTAGACAAATTAATATTTTACTGATACATTCTAAAGAAAGCAAATTTTGGATTTGAGTTAAGATTGCATAAAATATTTAATTGGGAAAACTGTGCTGTTAATAAACAGGCGCTGTATTCTGAGATAAAAGGAAAGAAAGAAAAAGTGGATGATGTGGTCAAAGATGCAGACACGTGTGCTGTCTCCATAAAGGTGAGACTTATATACATTTTTATGTGATAATAACAAGTATATACAAGCAGTGCAGAAGGCTCGGTCCTCATATAACTGTTTTGGCAGGACTATGAGCTCCAGCTGGCATCCTACAGTGCAGGACTGGAGACGCTGCTCAATATTCCCATCAAGAGGACTATGCTGCAGTCTCCATCCACTGAACTGAGGCAGGAGGTAATCATTACATCCAGAATGTAAAGATTAGATCCCACGTTTCACACATAGTACTAAACATGGTGAATTAACATCTCAGTTCAAGTGATTTACTTTGAGTTTATGGGTGCATTCACTGACTTATAACTGTCTCAATAAAGGCGTCAGAGTTGCAGTCACGCTACATCGAGCTCTTGACGCGTTCAAGTGACTACTACAAATTCCTTGGGGAAATGATGAAAAACATGGAGGAGTTAAAGGTAAATTCTGTGTCTAAAATGTTAATGTCAATTAAACATTCAATTTTAATTACAATATATATATATAAGTAACTTTGCAACTGGTGTTGATACCAAGTGACGTACATAGAGAAAAACTAGGAAGCTCGTTGTTTTAATTTCTTAAAGGTGAACATTGGCTATGCTTGTAAGTTGCTACCACTATCTAACGCTATTCAATCTGCCTTTTTTTTTTAGATGCGGAACACTAAAATTGACCTCTTGGAGGAAGAACTAAAACGTCTAAAGGACAACTTCAAAGATCAAACACAAAAGAACAAGTCACTGGAGGATAGTCTGGCTCGCTATCGGCTGGAGCTGACCCAGTCTAAAGAAGAGATTATATCTATGGAGGAGATCAAGAGAACCCAGGCTAGACAATGCAGTACTACTCAAGAAAGCCTGGACAGCACCCAGAATCAGCTGAAGAAGTTACAAGATGAGCTGTCCCGCCTCACCTTCCTCATTGAGGAGGAGAAACGCAAACGTAGGCTGGCTGAGGAGAGATACACCAATCAGCAGGAGGAGTATGAGCTTGCTGTCCGTAAGAGACAGAAAGAACTGGAGGAGCTCAGTTTGTCCAAAAGTCAATTTGAAAGGGCCATCAAAGAAAAAGAGCGGGAGATTGAACGGCTGAAATTACAGCTGGAAGATGAGGCCTCCCGGCGCAATGCAGCAGAATTAGAGACCTCAAAGGTAAGAACACAGTTGAACCAGGAGATTAATAGCCTAAAGCAAACTTATGAATCTGAGATCCACATCACCAAGACCACTGTGCTCAAGGCATCTCAGCAGAAGGAAGAGGAATCGTCAACTCTGAGATTTCAGCTGGATAGGTTAGTCTCTGAGAAGAGAGACCTGGAAGAGGAACTCAGAAAGCTGCAGCTTTCGTTCTCCCAAGTCGAAGCGGCACGAAGAAAAGCAGAAGAGGATGCTCATCAGCAGAGGTCTTCGGCAACCGAGGGGAGCAGGTTCAAGAAGGAACTGGAGTCACAGATTCAGGTCATAACTCGTCAAAGGGAAGAGACTGAAACCAGACACAGGGTGGAACTAGCAGAGGCCAACAGAGCTGCTCAGGAAAAGACCCGTGAGATTACCTTGCTGAACCAGAATCTCCAAGACGAGACCCGGCGGAGGAAAGCCTTGGAAGTTGAGAATCAAAGTCTCAGACAGTCTCAGTCTGAACTGCTCTCTAAGCACACTTCAACCACCGAGACCATTAATAAGCTAAAGGTCTCTGAGCAAGAGCTACTCATAATAAAGCGAGACATGGAGACGCAAAAGAACCAAAAGAGCACGTTGGAACAGAATGCCGTCCGGCTGCAGAGTCGCATCGGTGAACTGCAGACGAAGGTGAACGAGTTGCAGGCTGAACTGGAAAAGGAAAAGAGAAGTAATCAGGATGAGCTCACAAGGAGGAAAAGGATCGAATCCGAGCTGGAGAGGGTCAATCAGACATGCCGTGAATACACCACTACCATCAACTCTCTACGGGTCCATCAAGAGCAGGAAAGTGCCTCTGGACGCAGGTATGAGCAGGAGCTACGCAATTCTAAAGATGAGCTAGAGAGAAGCCAGAAGGAGTATAAAATCACAGTCGAGAATCTGACCAGAGTCAATGCCGAATTGAAGGCGTTGCAACAGCAGCTTCTGCGGGAACAAGCCCTTGTCCGTGAGGCCAATCAACGCAACGATTCCCTCTACAAGACCATAGAAGACAAGAGTCGAGTGCTAAATGAGAGCACCAGCGAGATTGAGAAATTGCAAAGCCTCACCCAGAATCTCACCAAAGAGCGTCTGCGGCTCGAGGAGGAACTGAGGACCATGCGACTAGAGCGAGATGATGTGAAAAGAAGCCTGAGCACCATCGAGAGTGAAAGCGCTTCCCGCTTGTCCGCTATTCAATTCCAGTTACAAACCAGCAATAACAGAGCACTGGAACTGCAGGAACTAATCAATGAACTGACTAAAGAGAGAGAAAGTTTAAGGGTGGAAATTGCCCAAATCCAAAAGCAATTCTCGGAGGTATTTTTTTCTGAGCGACATCAGTTGAATCAAAAATGCATCACCAATTTAAGCTATATCAATATGGCTTTGCTGGATAACACTTTCCTGCCTAATGCTTTACCTTTGAAAGCACATTTTCCGCATAACACTGCATGGTTACAATCTTTCCACAAAAAAAGCTTTTTTAATATTTGCTTTGATAACATAATTTTTGTTGTTCTGTTCTAACTATGTTTGAATCAGCATGGTGTTGGTTTTATAATTCTTTCCTTTGATAAGTCCTCTAAATGAATTATAATCTGACACAGTTCGTCAATAAACTGTTTCTCTTTTATGTTCACAGACATCTATGATGATCCAGCGATCTGATGCCAACTACAAAGAAATTGTACAAGAAAGAGACAGTCTTCTACTCAAACTGAAGCTGTCACAACAAGACAAAGACAAGCAGCAGCGCTCCGAAGAAGAGCTCCGGCGCATCAAGCTTTCTTTGGAATCTGAGATTAAACAGAAGCAACGTCTCCAGGACGAAATTGATAAACTAACCAAGGATTTCAAGTACTGGAAAAGCCAATACGAGTTAAAGGAAGGGCAGATCAGACAGAGTGAGGCAGATCGAGACAAAGTACACCGAGACAAGGCCTCCTTGCAGAGTGAGATCCAAAGATTGACTGCTGAGCTGAGGAGTCTGGAAGAACGCTACAAGAGTCGTCTTCAGACATCGGACAAGGAGATCTCAGAGCTCATCATGAGGAAGGAGGCTTTAGAAAGGGAATTGAAGTTGTTGCAACAGCGTCCTGCTGCATGTTCTCGGTGTTCACAAACCAGTCAGTCTGTCTCTGAAAGCAGCAGTAAGAAAGTGACGGTGAAAGGCCTCCGTGGTGAGGTCTCACTCTCAGAGCTTGTAGACTCCAACTTGCTTGATCAGACCGATTTGGATAAAGTAAACCGAGGACAACTAACAGGCAAAGAAATTGAGGACAGACTCAGATCGTACCTAGGTGGCTCTGATTGCATCGCTGGTATCTACGATGAGGCCAATGATAGGGTCTTGCCCTTTTACCAGGCCATGAAAGATGGTCTGCTTCGACGTGGAACCACCCTGGAGCTCCTTGAAGCCCAGGCTGCCTCCGGTTTCATAATCGATCCAGTCAACAATGTCTGCATGACAGTGGAAGAAGCGTGGAGGAGAGCTCTCGTGGGAAAGGAGTTTAAAGACAAGCTACTGTCTGCTGAAAAGGCTGTGACAGGATACAAAGATCCTGCAACAGGAAAGATCATCTCACTCTTCCAAGCAATTGAGAAAGAGATCATAGAGAAGGGTCATGGGATTAGACTTCTGGAAGCTCAGATCGCTAGTGGCGGCATCATTGATCCCAAAGGGAGCCATCGAATTGATGTGGAAGTGGCTTACAGGAAAGGTTACTTTGGCCGTGAAATGAACGAGATTTTGGCGTACGAGGGCGATGACACCAAAGGTTTCTTTGATCCCAACACCCACGAGAACCTCACATATCTGCAGTTGAAAAAGAGGTGCATCAAAGACCCCAAGACTGGGCTTCTCCTGTTGCCTTTGAATGACAAGAAGAAGCCAAAGCAAATGACGTCTCAAAAGAACACGCTCCGCAAGAGGAGAGTGGTGATTGTCGACCCTGACACCGGCAAAGAGATGACCGTGCGAGAAGCATACCATCGAGAGTTAATCGACTATGACACTTTCCTAGAGCTTTCGGAGCAGGAGTGCGAGTGGGAGGAGATCACTATCGAAACATCTGACGGCAACAAGCGTTTACTTATTGTCGACCGCAAAACTGGAACCCAGTATGACATTCAAGAGTCCCTAGACAGGGGATTTATTGATAGACAAACTCTGGACAAGTACCGTGCCGGGACTATGACCCTCCATGAGTTTGCAGGTCTGATAACAAGCAAGAGCAGTAGTTCTGAGCTTTCCATCTGCTCCAGCAGTCCTGAGGATGTTGCTACTTGCAGCAGTCCGACGCAGATTGTGCCTTTATCTCCAACCGTCCGCAAACGTTTCGCTAGCGTATCCATTACACTCTCACCCCCATCTGATATTTTTGATGACCAGAGCCCTGTGGGAGCCATTTTTGATACAGAGACCCTTGAGAAGATAACTATCCCCGAGGCACAGCGACGTGGAATAGTGGACAACATTACTGCTCAGCGGCTCTTGGAAGGCCAAGTTTGCACTGGAGGAATTGTCAATCCTGCTACTGGCCAGAGACTCTCCCTGAAGGATGCTGTACAGCAAAGCCTTATCGATGAAGACATGTCCCTCAAGCTAAAACCAGCACAGAAGGCTTTTGCCGGTTTTGAAGATGTGAAGACCAAGAGGAAACTTTCCGCCGCAGAGGCCATTAAGGAGAAATGGTTGCCTTACGAGGCTGGGCAGAGGTTTCTGGAGTTCCAGTACCTGACGGGTGGACTCGTAGAACCAGAAACTGGCCACCGGGTGAGCATTGAAGAGGCCATCCGAAGAGGATGGCTTGACGGCAAAGGGGCTCAGAAGCTGCAGGACACAAGGAACTACATTAAGAACCTGACCTGTCCTAAAACCAAACTCAAAATCTCATACAAAGAGGCCATGGATAACTGCATGGTGGAGGAGAACAATGGCATGAAGATGCTCCAGGCTACTTCGATGTCTACCAAAGGCATAAGCAGCCCCTACAACGTGTCCTCAGGAGCAAACTCTCGTACGGGATCCAGACCAGGGTCTCGTACCGGCTCCAGAAGTGGATCACGCAGAGGCAGTGTTGACTACAGCTCTTCGGTTTCTTACAGCTACTTCTCATCTTAATTATTGAGTGTAATTCCTATGCTTAGAATGTACAATTTACGTTTAAGAATGATTTTCTATTAATGAGGATATGAGTGTGGGTTTGGGGTACAGAATCTAGACTAACTTCTTTTACTAGTGCTGATCAATTGTCTTGGGATGTTTATGATTTTTGATTATTTACACATGGGGAATCATAGATTTATCATGACATTTAACAATGTTTTCATTATTCCTTATTTGGTTTATTCACTCTGTGTTTTCTAATATTTTCCTTTGCATGTTTCATTTGACATTTATTCGTTTAGCAGACACTTCTAAAACAAATTTTAAATAAGAAATGTAACAAGAAATTCATCACCAGCATTATCCATAGTTTAGAAAACTATATCAAGTTTTTTCTATTTTTATCTGAAACATCTACTGACTTAGTATCAACATGGAACTACTCATTTCAAAGTGGAAATCTGCTATTTTCTGTGATTTTGCTTTTTAATAATCTGTTTGTGTTTATATGGAGCAATTTCAACAATAAAAACTATCAAATTATAAACTACCATTCTCTGTGTTACTTATTACTACAACAGTCTAAATTATTTTCATGACACATTCCTATTATTCTGATAATTTCATAGGCATAATTTGTGGGTGATACAGATGATTTTGTCCCCAACATTTTTTAAAAAACTACTGAAAATATCATGCAGAAGGCTTACAAAGCAAAGAAATTGGAGAAATATGTAATGAACACATCAACAATGCAAGTAGGCATATATCGGACATACTGTCAGTATCAGTATCCATGTGCAATTTAACAAAAACATCAAAAATTAAACCAGAAAACAATACGGTAAAACCCAGATAATTTAAAACTACTTAAAAACTATTCTTAATTCGACTTGAATCTTAAGGTATCCCAACAATCAAGATCTCTGCTTCAGTATCACAAAAACAAAGTGGCTTGCTTTTTGAGCAGATAAAAAAATGAGACAAACACGTGTGCTAAAAAGCTCAAATATGTATATGGCATCAAGAAGATAATGACAACAAAGACACATAACATAACATCATATGAATACATGAACAACTAAATAAAACAGCACATTATTAATTATTTGGCACCACCTGAGAATGAAGTTGCACCTTTCATTATGAGTTTGCAAAATGTTTGTCTGAATCATGCTTACTAGGCTATATTGTATATTGTCAACATATAGGTACAATATATATTGGCATAACATATACTGAGTTCAGACGTACATACAGATACCTACCTATTTATGCATTCAACCTCAGTTATAAATAGTAGAATTGAAAGTAAATATGCTTAATTTTCTGAATGCTGTTACATTATACATCATATGTATATTACCAGTGTTTTAGTTCAAGTTCTCTACAAAGGAACTGTGTTACTGTTGAGCTTTTTGTAAATGATTAATATCAGCATCAACAGGAGCTCTATAAAACACAGTAATGATGCAGCAGTACAATCACTGATTATCTGTTGGTTTAGCAGCACTTCAATACAGGAACTCTAGCAACAGTGCAGTAAATGTACATTTGTCTGTCATTTATTCAACACGGAAATATCTCATACAAACAACTGGCAATAGCTCAAAAGGTACATTAAATGCCGTAAATGTGATCCAAATAATACTGCACAAGCTAATATGAACGTAAAATAACACTGAGGCGTGGATAAACAGTAATTTCCTGTTTGTGAAGATAAATTGTAAAGTACAGGCTGTCTACAAAGATTCAACGCACTTGATGACCTGAGAACAGTCACTGGCACGCAAGGGTCACGCCCCTTCATGGAAACGGAAGTCGTTTGAAATGTCTATTTCTTCAAAGTAAAATTTCAGATTAATAATCACCTATTGTTGTTGTTGTTACATTGAAAGCAATTGTTATCATTTGTTTAGGGACAAAACAGACAATTTATATTCTTAAAAAACATTAATCTAATCGTTAGCTACGCTGAAACAACCGTTTTAAAAAAGACTTTTATATTATAAAAACAGATAGCTGCGTCACTTAGACGTATATTACATCACTCTGTTCCAGCACGCAGACGGTCACGCGTACCAGCACCGAACCGGCAGGAAAGGACAGCCTCAAAAACTTCTGAAATAGGTATGTTATACTCTTAATTTCATATCTGATTGTTTTAGTAATGTAATAAAATGTTGTACTTTAATTACAAAGAACGACAGTGGTTTGTGTGCTCTCAAAGATTAACTTAATGTAATTGAGGAAATGCCGCATCTTGTAATTGAAAGCTGAGAATAAGATGTAAATTAAAAGATTCTCACTGCTGTTTATATTTTATTATATATGTACATTACTTTTTCAAGTAAGAACTGTGTGAAGTCTTTTATAAAATGACATATGGGCATCGTTTGACCTTCATGTAACGTTAACGTTAGTATCACTTTCGGTCATCAGTTCATTGATTTCCTTGATGTATTTATTTATTTTTTTATATTAATAATACAATCTTACGCTTTACAGTACAATATGGTATGTAATTCAGAATTTCTTAGAACCTATGTGCCTGTAATAACTTAACACCTTACCAATTTATTGGTATTTATTGGCCAGTTTGATAAACTGGCTGATATTAGGCCATTTATTGATTATTCGACGTGGCAGAAACCTGTAGCAGCACAAAATAAAACTGTGATAGAGAATGCTTATCCAGTGTAAAAAAGTTTCAGAGAATGGCATTTAATTTATGACATCTAATCTTTATTCAATATTGCCTTTTAGCCAAAATGACTGCCATGGAATATGAAGACAATGAATCCAAGTTCATCAGAAAAGCCAAAGAGAATCCATTTGTCCCTGCAGGTAAACCATTTAAACATTATTCCCTCTAGTAATCAGTTTGTATCTCATTATTGAGTCACATTATATTTAAAAACAAACATTAGCACATAATGTCCTCGGGGGTATATACCCTTCAGTACACACACACACACACACACATATATATATATATATATATATATAACATCACCTTAACTGTTTAATTTCATGCCTTGCTGTGATGTCTCTTAAGGGTTGGCTGGCTTCTTCGGCATTGTGGCATACAGGCTGTTCAAACTGAAGAGCAGAGGAGATACGAAGATGTCTGTCCACCTGATTCACATGCGTGTCGCTGCGCAGGGCTTTGTGGTGGGAGCGATGACTTTAGGTGAGCTGCTTTTACACATGCATCCCCAGACTTGCAGAGAAGTGTGTTTTAATGCAGTATTTTGTTTGCAGGGGTGATCTATTCGATGTACAGAGAGTACGTTGTCAAACCTCACGAGGCACAGAAAGCACTGGAGCAGAAGGCGCTGGAAAAAAAGTGAAGAGAACTGTTCGAGTCCTGCTATATCCTTAATACCAACCGATAAGGTGTCCCTTTGTATTTATTGCTAACATAATTTAAAACTTTTTTTTAAGGAAAAACTGTTTTCTTTTTAAACTTTATTAACCTCAGATAAAGAGGTTAGCGTTTTCATTATATTGTCTGGCATGTTTAAGAAACATTGTACAGTATTTGGTTGGAATTGTGGCCGCCAACTACTACCTATTGATCATATCAGTAACAAACTGATTAAAAACATCTAAAATGTTGTTTTTTGTTGTTACTGTTACTTTTGCCCTTGCTTCAGCACAGAAGTGTGGCATTAAGACCTTTGTACTTTGTAATGCAAAATTCATTCTTATATCATTTATGTCAATAAACGAAAGAAATTCCAGGTCAACAAACCACCATCTGAAATTTTTACAATGCATTGAGAACACAATGTGGGGACTTCACTGCTAACGGTACTAGTTGTGTGGAGATATTCAGGATATTCAGGAGCAACTCTCTTGTTTTTGCTCTATTATTATAGTTTGAGTGTAACGAGGAATTAGAGGGGCTTGTTCTTTTGTGGATTTATTAATCGGTTGTGTTACTTTGTGAGATAATTATTGCACCTTTTTTTCATATTTAAAAACAAGACACATTGTACTTTTAGAGTGATATATATATATATTTTGAGGATCTCAGCTACCACTGTCTTTATCTTTGCCAATAAAAACCATTGTTCCAATTCCAATAAACACTTCTGGTTATTTCACACTCATTTTTTTACTGTTATATTTTGTATTCCTGCTCCAAACTATATATAGAGTATGCCAGTTTTCTGTATGCATAAGATCCTTATGATGTTGTGCTACTATAATCCAGTATCCAAAATACGATGAATGAGCATTTATCTCATGGTTTACTCATTATTCGGTTAGACTGCCAAAATTTCAGACATATTTACAGAAAATTATAATTAAGTATTCTATTATTTAATTCAGAAGGTGTCACTTTACCTTTAGATTTATGACATCTAGACTAGATTTATCATTTAGACATCTTTGTGTTTGATCATCCCATCATTCACAGGTTTTTCCCCTATTTTTCTTTGATGATGAAGTCTTGCCATGCTTTGTAGCAGTTGTAACGGTGGTATCTGCCCTAACACAAAGTCTTTAAAGAAAAAATAATGTTTCCTTTTGTTCGGGCGCCAGCCAG
>JAUCMS010000044.1:3074592-3091634 GCA_032357445.1 Enteromius radiatus | reverse complement strand
AAGCTACATACCTTCTATGTACATATCAGACAACTATTTAAAATATTCTCTCAATGCATTCTATGGCACCTTTAAAATGTATCTGGACACTAGAATCTCCCTCTTTTTACTTATATTTTGCCACTTCCACTTCCACTTTCCCCATCTTTTTCTATAAAAATGCACTACAAGCAATTTACAGTCTCGAATGTTCGTGCCTCTCTTCTTTCCGCTGCGATCATCATGTGAAAGTGGGAGTTTAACATCCTACTGTGGTTCTTAATCACATATACTGTTGCCATTTCACTGCTGCAATTACATGGATATTGCAAGAGAAAAAAAAACAAACAAAAACAACACATATTTTTTCTTTTATCTTGCAGCTTCTGCCAACAGATCCTCCAAAAAAGCCAGATCCAGTCACTTCAGAAACGGTGGTGTTCTGGGGCCTTCGATTATGGCAGGTTGTAGGAATTTTCTCCATGTTCATCCTAGCAATCAGTAAGTGTCTAAAAGAAAAATCCACTATTACTGTAACTATGTGTTCTCTCTGTCGTTCCCATATTTTGTCTTTCAAGCTTGGAACACAAAAGGTATATTTAGCCACTCTTTTCAATATAAAAAAATGAGCTCCAAAGTGACAAAAAGAGCACTTTAACTTCAGAAGACTTGGTATATAGCACACAATTTTATAGACTATGTTTTAATAAAACGCAGTATTGTTTCTGAATCTCAAGTCTCCATTCACTGTGACTGCTTTGAAAGAGCAACCAATATATTATTCAAAAATCCTTTTTGTGTTCCACAGAAGAAATGATTTACATGTTATTTTTAATGATTATTATTGTTTTTTGAGCATGAATAAATGATGAGAGATTTCCCATTTGTGATTGACCTCTTTAAAATGGCAAACTATGCAAATATATTTGCATTCAGAATTTACTTGCACGTCGTGAATCACATTAAGAGATGTAGTGAAATTCCCCCAAAGCAAAATATCAGTTACAGAACAAAGAGATGTGAGACGCAGCCTGTTGTGAAGGACAACTCTCTTTCAAATGTTTCACTGCTTTCTTCCTCATTTCACAGTAATAACACTGTGCTGCATCTTCAAATGCCGAATTCCACGAACGAAAAAAGAGATCGAGGCTCGGCACGCACAAAGACTAGCCGCGAAAACATATGCCGACACACTGGAGACCGTGCCCCCCCTCAACGAACTCACGGAGGTGCCGGGAGGTGAGTGCTATTAGAAATCTGCTCATCTTATTTCTGACCATCTTTTTTGTTTTTTTCCTGCCATTTTTGTCACATTATCCCATTGTGTAAAATTCCCAGTATCATAAACTATTTATTTCACATACATGAATTAATACAGACATACAGTACACTGCTGTGAATAGTTAATTATACTATAACCTGCATTTATATGGCATAATTGGTTTCAGTGTTTAATGCTCCTATCTCTTTGAATTGGAGAACATCAAATTTTTCCAAGCTTACGATTAAATTTCTTTCCAATGAAATCGGACAACATCTGTGTAATAAATGTTGCTCAAATAGCGTTATAAAAAGCTTATTTCCCAGGCGAGATCAGTCAGTGCATGTGCTCAGTCTCAGAATGCTGACGGTTTCTATAGCAACCAGAACTTCTAACGGCACTTTACAAATCAGCGATTGGTTATTTTATTCAGAAGGCGGGGCTTCTGAATGTGATTGATCAACGTTGCATTTTCTCCCATTCAAGTGACACGTCTTGAGTATTCTGTAGTCTTTGATGCAAACCATCCACCATATTGTAATCTTGACTTATAGATATATAGAGAGAAGCTTCTGGCATTGCTGATATTGCTGGTATATATTATAGTGGTCACACTAAGCACGGCATTGGATCATGCTTATTTCAGAGGCCCTTTTAAAAATCTTTGAAACAGATTTCAACTTCTACATCCTGATAGAAATATAGAAAATCCACAAGTCATAGCTAAATTCTCATTTTTCCTTTGACACATTTCCTCCATATTTTCCTGCATTTTATTTTGTATCTGTTCTTTCAGCCGATGTGTCTGATGTCTGTCTTTTTCCCGTGCTATTACTCTCTCCCTTTGCTTATCTGTGTTCTTTTCCCTCTTTCGGCGTCTCTTGTGTGTTTGCTCAGCTCTTTCGGAAGCGTCCGCTCTGCAGACCGTCTCTGAGCAGGTACAGGCTCATGGTAGCGGACAGCTTCCTGTGGTCAGGGAAGAAGACGAACCCCTCAATCCAGTCCCTTAGAGCGATGCGCTCGAGCTCTCCTCAGCCTGCACTCCTGGATGCCTTAGTGTAGAAAAGACTATCAAGACTATTTACGATGAAGCTAGAGAAATAGGCCGCTTGCAGTGTCTATGAGGTCATGTTTTGCCTGCGATTAGGATCTGTTGTTAGTAGGTATAAGTGAAAATACAAGAGAATCCTTACTGCCTTAGGTGCATCTTAGAAAACATAAAGTAATTAATGAGTAAAAGCACACATCTTTACATTTTCCTTCTTTATCTCTGTCTTTTAAAGTCAACCGGAATCAGAATTGACCCCATTTTTATAATGACATCATCATGTCACATAACATTTTTGTATCAACAGCCAATGAGCTTGCAGCTAAATGTTGAAATACTTGGCTAGGGCTTGCTTTAGCACTTGTAGCATGCTTCAGAAACCCTCCACCTTCCCCAGCTCCACCTGCTACGGGTCATTTCATGCGTGTTATATGTTAGCCGCAATATTTCTTCCATGCTCACAGCAGTACGCTGTTGATGTTCTGGCAGATCTATTTCGCTCAGACCAAACACATTAATTGTAATTCTGAACCAATTCCAGCCGTATACAGAAGAAAACAGTGCTGTTGTTGCACACACGATTGTTTTCTTGGTGGCACATATTTTATTTTGTTCTCCCTGCATTTAAATCTGCAAAATTAACGACATACAAGCTGCATTATGCAGCAGATCACATCTTGAGCAGTAATAAGTGATGCAGTCCTTGACATTCATTGAAGGGCAGCATGAGTACGTTCAAGCTTAACCCGCTTACCAAAACAAATACAAATTATGACTCATGAATGCTCTTGACATTCAGAAACATTTGAGGTATTGATGTACACTTTTGCAGACTGAAACCATGGAAGACTATAAGAGTCAGTCTCTTGCTTTGTAACAGCACATAATATCCAAATATTGTACATCACCAGTAAATAATATTAACATGTGACAGACTCATATTTCAGCATAAATCACTATTGCACTATATTTTGGATGACATACTCATTTAACAAACTCTCATCTCAACACAGGTAAAGGACTCTTTCTGAAAACGCTTTTAGTTGCATTGTCTATAAAACAAGTGTATATTGTTTTCCAGACATAAAAATGGGTTGTGAATTCTGTTTCATGTTGACTTCATTTAATGCTGCGGGTCATACTTTATTTTAAGGTCCAATTCTTACTATTACTAACTATTAGTTATGACTTTTGCCTAATAAACTCCTAATTCGCTGCATATTCATAGTTAGTGAGATAGTTGGTAAGTTTAAGTATTGTGTAGGACAAAGAAATTAAAAATGGCCATGCAGAATATATGGGTAGCACTTTATTTTAGGGTCCCTTAACTAGTGGTTTATTAGCGTGCATATTACTAGAATATTATATATTTAGTAGTAGAAATTAAGCACATATTATTGCCTAAACTTAACAACGCACTAACTATTAATAATCAGCAAATTAAGAATGTATTGAGGGAAAAGTCACAGTTAATAGTGAAGAAGTGCTCCCTATATTGTCTTATGTCTTTGATAGATGAACTAACCCTTAAGAAAGTGAACATTTGAGGTATTGATGTACACTTTTGCAGACTGAAACCTGCACAAATTGAGCACAACTAAACAGCCAATATGTAACGCATGTTAATAAGAAACTTGTTGATCCCTAAATACAGTATAAGTGGTACTATTCTGTGTGTCTGTCTGTGTCCTTTTTTCCTGAATAAATAATTTACCTCAAACTCTCTTTCTGACAAAGTCGCTTTATGGTGTGTATTGATGTCTCCTAAAATAAGGCGTTATGAATTTTGATATGATACCTGTAGATCCGTGAGAAACATGTTCCTCATCTTATTCTCATATATTATTATTTCAGCAGGGATCATGCATGATCTGTGCTTCTTTTGACTAAACCTGCATTGACAATCATTTGCAAATTAATTACTCTTGTAAGTCTTTCCAGTGAATCGGCCAAAAGGATTGCAAATTGCAGTTTGGATCGCTTTCTCTGTGAATAGTCAAACCGCACTGGATGAAGTGGATATTTTACATACTGTATTGCTGTGAGTGTGAAGACATGATTTTGTGACTTATTTTTCTCAGTTGTTTTCCAATTTGAACATGCAGTAGACTAGATGGATGTCTTTGACCATTTCGTTGCTTTTTGCTATTTTTGATTGGATGAATATTTTTGATTCAGACGCCAGAAACATTCTTTACGCAAATGGGTATATGCAACAAGCAATGCAACAAGATTTATTTTATTAGTACATGCAGTACTTCTTAACATACTACTATAGCTAGCTACAAACAACTTCTCTGCCATGAAAACATGCTAATGTCCACTACAGCAACACTGTTGAGCTGAGATTGCAACATGTACTCGCGATGTGCAAAAATGACCTTGCTATGAATGATTACGAGCTAATGCATATTTGATTACCAATTCTTTTGAGGGGTTTTAGGATAAATACAGACATGGAAAACCGCACGAAATGTGGTCTTTAACATCTGAAGATAAGCATCAAGGATTGCACACAATTTTTGCATTGGTCCACTGTGGCACCATCACATTATGCATCGTCTGTCAAAAAGAAGAACATTTGTAGCCTCATTATTTTAATAAGATGATGGTTGATAAAGCATGCGTTGACAGACTGTAAATAGATGAGAATTTTTTTTAACAGTGCAACGGATCTCTGAAAACTGCAATATGCATGAGATGGAAGCCAACATTGACGCACATGAACGAGGTGTGGAGAACTGTACCCACACACGGTGCCAAGGATAACGCTGTATGTTTAAAACAAACAAACCCACTGAGGCTCGCGCTTACCCACACCAACCCCCGACTTAATTATATTCATCATTAGAGCTAAAGACATTCTAATGGGGCTCTCCCAGATACCACGGAGACCATTTAGCGCAGGAAGAGCCCCTCGTCGGGCGCCGTACGAATGCCTGCTCCTTATGTTCATGGATGGAATGCATCACACACTTGTGGCTTGGTTCTGTGGACACGTGCATTTTTCACAGGCAGCTATGTAAATAATGCCGGTGGGTTTCCACTGCGGCTACATCTGGATTAATTAGGTCACCCATAAAAATGGGATTTGAATATCATTCGAAGAGGAGCGTCCTGAATGTGCGGTTTGCGATCGGAGTATGTCTTATAAAGCACAAGGGTATATGTGTGATCAAAACCTCCATTTACACTCTGTTTGTATTAAAAACAACAACAGGCACATTACTGTTAACTAAAAGTCCGTCAATGATTGTCGTAGTTATTTTAGGTAAATCTAAAATAGTGTCACTCAGAATAAGTCATTAATATGGGTTTTATACAGATAATATGCGTGCTAATAAGCACTGAGTTTATAGTGAATAGTGAAAAAAACCCCGAAAAAAACCACCCAAAAACTATTATTAAACACACTTTTTAATCTAAGAGTAATTCACCAAGCATTTTATTTTTGAAATTTGGTTTAAATATATCCACTAATAAGTTACTAATAATAACAATAGAATTAGCCACGAGCGTGTAGTCTTGATTATATTCTGTTTATCTTAAAATCTGCCTCAGGGTAATTGAATGTAACAAATAATGTACAAATTTCTAATCTTTTATTGAAGAAATTAATTATATTGAACTTTTATATTTGCCTCAATCTTTTAAACAACTGTGAAGATAGTGATCGAACTACATTTTTAAAAATGGTTCCAGGTCAGTAATGTATTACATGAGCATATGAGATATCAGGCTGACGATATTAAGAGCTGAAAAGAGATCGCTTCCTTGAGCACTTAACTGGGAAAAAGGGAACACTTATGACTCTTACCTCAAAATATTCTTAATTTTCTGCTTATTAATAGCTAGTGCGGTAGTTGTTAAGTTTAGATAGTTACTGTAGAATAAGGCATTAATATGTGCTTAATTACTACTAATAAATGGCTAATATTCTAGTAATATGCATGCTAATAAGCAGCTAGTTAAGAGACCCTAAAATGTGTTTAATTTTCCTTAATCCCTCCCTGTTTTGACTCAACACTGTTCAGTATTTTCATTTAACACCATAATGTTTGGTTCCATATTTAAACAACTGCATTGTGTTAAACACACTTGAAACAGTTCTGTTTGAACTCAAGATTTTCATTTTGAAAGAACGTAAATGATTTTACTTGTGTAACTAGGAAGTGGATTTCCCCTTCCCATCATACTGTGCACAGGGCAGGAAAAGGATATTTTAGGCATTTTTATTAAGATGATAAAACTGGGAGACTTGTTCATGTTTAATGCTCTTTTATGTTTGTATTTAAAAGACCTTCTGCTATGTTAATGTTTTAGTGAAGTGTAGAGCATGTGCTCAGGGACCTGCTGACATCAATCAAAGTTGTTTTAATAATAATAATAATAACAAAAACATACTTTGGGCATGCCATGAAAGTATCAAAACCATCTTATGTTATGCATAACAAGTTGGCTAATACCTAAAGTTAAGTAAATCAAACATATCTTTTTGTTTTTCTTCTTCCTATTAATTTATTTTCCGGTTAAATGTTTTCGCTTTAGTTCAACGAGTATAAAATGTATCAGTTTCGTTAAAACTATATTTGATCAAATTGAGTTGACCCAACATATTTATTGGATGGAAAGTTGTTGTTTTTTGTGTGTGTTCTGAATTGACACACATTTTTCTATTGCCAAAATTATGAAAAAAGATCAGTCAACAAAATAAAGCACCTGAAAATATATACAAATCAGGAATGTCAAAATCTGACTGAATAATTCATGCATAAATAAAAAAACCCATTGACCCTCCACCAGGAACGAACACATGTTGAACTATGTTAACTAACACGGTGAGGTCTTTTATTTGGATTGGTTTTTATTGGTTTTTAGCATGCAGTGTGAAGTATTTCACTCCGCTCCCTGATCGCTCCGATCCAATTTCAGTGAATGAAGAATACATTTATACTCATGTGTATTATGTATTGTATGCAGTCAAAACATCTGGTAGTGTGGGTTTTCCAGGTAATGCATGCGCTCTGCATACCCTAAATACTACCATGTGTTTTGGACGTTATTTTCTGACAGACATTGATGTTGTGATGTTTAAATCAAGTGGTTTTGAAAACAGATGGATCATGAGGTAATAATTATTTATTAGCCAGCAAGTGTTTAGTGGAATGATTAACTTTTACAAGTGTGATAACTAAACTATTAGTATTAGTATTATTATTGCATCGTCATCAAATCAGGAATGTCTTCAAATAACCAGAGGCTACTTGGAGTTTATGAAAATCAGCACTGTTGTTTTGGGCTTGTGTTTCCATTCAGAAAATAAATAATAACCATCACATAGTTCAAGTAGTATAAATGTTTATTTGATTTGGCTTTCCTCACTTGTTAGGCTTGTTCTTTGTATCTAAGCAGTGGATTGTTGTCACAAAACTGCATTAATATCAGTTTGAAAACTTCTTCTAAAGTGTTTGCAAAAGTATTTCATTATCCATGTTTACCTTCCACGCTTTTAATGAATTACCCCAGAGCATGACCGCTTTCAGGCCCAGAACCGCTGCAGCATCTGAGCGGCCGAGACAAAGAGTGACCTCAGTAATTCTCCAAGACCGGCCTCACTCACACTCCTTACTGACCCTGAGATTCAATCTCTGACCTTTCAGCTCGGAGGCCAAATCATTAACCTCACGGATGTCTGCCCCACGCAGGTTAGACGTTATTTCATAGTAAATTGAAACTATAGGAGCCATGGAATCGATTTAGGTTGTGCAAAATGTTCTAAAAGAAAAACCGTAGGTGCATGAAATCGCAACTGTGTAGCTGGACCCCTGCACTTCTTTATTAAAAGGTTTCCCCAAATCATTTAATGCCTCTTGTTAAGTAAAGTATACTAAATTGTAAATTGTAGGGATGTAACTGTATCAAAATTCCACGGTACCTCGGTATGAATGGCACGGTATGGTATTTTACTGAAAAACTAATGAAGAGGCTCAAAAAAACTGCCAGAAGTGTTTATTAAACAGCTTACATGAACACTGAACATATCAACGGCACACACATCAGCCATCTATCTGTAAACTTTGAAACAGGAACTTCAATTTTTCAATTTTAATAACAAAAAACTATTAAACCTTCCAGAAATCCGATTTAAAACCCGCTTTAGATTGCTAGATGACGTCATGTTACGTCAGTGTGATATTATCTCGCTTCTCTGTGGTCACATAATGTTATTCAATGCACCCTAATTCTCAAAATAACGGTGACTGAAATGCACGCCATTATAAGGCTTACTGAGCTCTACCTTACAAGATGTTCATCTAGATTAAAATACTTATTTATAATCATTTATAATTATATTTATAATTCATAATAATGAAACCAAGTACACATAAGATATAGACAATGGCTATGCTGTTTTTGGCTATATTTGCATCCCGTTCGCTCCATTCACCTGAGCAAACTTTTCTCAGAAGACCTATCGTTTATCGTATTATCGAAAAAATTTGATATTGCGGTATTTACAATACCGTTACATCCCTACTAAATTGTAAATGTTCAGCAGTTTGCAACCCTTTAGCCATCAATATTTGTAGAATATCTTTGTGGTCAATTTGTGTTTTTTAATGAGAGATTTAAAGGGTTAGTTCACCCAAAAAATTTAATTCTGTCATTAATTACTCGCCCTCATGTTGTGCCAAACCCACAAGACCTTCGTTCATCTTCAGAACACAAATTAAGATATTTTTGATGATGTCAGAGAGCCAAAACATTTCCAAATCATCACATATTGATGCTTGGCCAGGACCCATTAGTGTCTCACACAGCAGGCACCCCTTTAGCATCATTTTTTGATATCCAGTGTTTTAAATAAGAAACCCTTGGTGTCAATATGCCAACGCAGAAGTCACTAGGTACTCTGTCATCAAGAATAAATTGTATATTGGGTAATAATGTTGCCTTTATTGCACATATACACCAGTTGAAAGGCTCAAGAAATGATTGAAAGTCCTCAGGAGCACAACATCTATTGCTGTGTAGTTTTTCTATCACTTCATTTTAGACATTTATTTAGGATTTTAAAGTATTTAGCCAGGACTCAACACAATCACACACACACACACACACACACACAAAGAATCACGGTCTTCTCCCCACAATGTGTTGTACATAATCAAGAATAATCAGGAATAAATTATGCAAATAACACTCTGTGTGCGCTGTATAGAGATGTAATATTTTCCATGCCTTTCGCTGCTCTTTCATGCTCGGATATATTTTATTTTTAAGACCTGAACTGTGGGGTTTATTGTTTAGTTCTGGGTGACTGTTGTGCTAATAGCTGCTGAATGAATGGAAAATCTTTGTCAGCTGCAAATTACAGAGTTTTCATACTCCATGACACATCGCATTGCATTTCTACACCTTTGTGACAGACAGAATGGACACGGTAAAAGCGAATGAAATATTTGAAGTCAGCATGTTTAAATGCGATAAACCCCTGCGTAAGAATTGCTTATTAATATTTCATTCATTTGAGTAATTGCACACCCTTCTACTGTCGAACACGTGGATTCTATCATGATTGCTCCAATTATACATGCATGCTATTAAACATTACACAAATATTATTCTTCTGAGAGCGGCGTGTGTGTCTCACAGAGCTTGTACACGTCCTAGTATCAATCATCCGGTAAGAATGGCCCCTCGGAGCAGGAATGCGCTGGGATTGTGTGCACAGGGTGAACGTGCGGGAGGGAAAATATTACAGTTGGAACATTTTCCCATAAAAATGTTTGATGGAATTTAGAGCAGCCACGGAGCGATTCAGACCATCTCAAGCCTCTCAAACCAAACCTCTGTAAGCCAGAAAACGCTTTGTTCAAATATGAAAATGCACTTACTGAATTGTCACACTTTTTCTTTTTTATACAGATCAATGTTAGCATACAGATAGCGGTTGTAAGTGCTATCCTTCTGTGGCTCTGCGCTTCTCCTGTGTATTTCTGATTAGGCCAGAAACACAATCTATTCGTCTTCAGCGCTGCTCTCAGCCAGATGATCAATCTCAAACCAATTAACTGACATGACAATGCTGTCTGCCCCATTTGGAGATCTTTCTAGTATCTCTGCTGGTGTTTCTGGTCTTTATGGTGTAGAGAGCATGTTTAAGGAAAGATGTGTTATAATCAAGATCTTTTCTGAAACAAAGAAAGTTGGTAACAATATATATATATATATATATATATATAAAGGTGGCAAAGTAAGGTCAGATTCTTAATGTTAACAAACCATTAACTATGAATTTTGCCTAAAAGCTAAAAGTTATTAGTAATGCTGTTGTTAAAGGAGTCATATAATGTAGTTAAAAAGAACATTATTTTGTGTATTTGGTCTAATGCAATATGTTTATGCCGTTTAAAGGAATAGTTCGCCCATATTTTACTCACCCCGAAGCCATCCTAGGTGTATATAAGTCATAACTTTACTCTTTCAGATGAATACTTTCTTTTATTTATTCTAGCTCTTCCAAAGCTTGGTAACGCTGGTGTATAGTGGTCATGATTTTAAAGCTCTGTATATCTGCAGGTGCTGCATTGTAAGACTAACCAATACACCTTCGGGGGGGGTCATCACGTGTCCGTTGTAGCAGATTATTTAGGTTATAATTTGAAATCTAGAAATATTTTTGTTACAAAACCCCCTCGATCTGCTTCAGAGGACATGTGATAACCCCGCTTATGGAATGACTGGTCAGTGGAGATTAGAATGGCCGCTAGCCTGACTATTTTAAACCCATCTGTTTTCATTAGCCTGTTAGGTTTTATATTGTTGCCTATTGTATTTTCTATTTTTGATTGTACCGTTGGCTTTAATAAAAAATAAATAAATAAATAAATAAATAAAAATTAAAAATAAAAAAATAAATAGATATATATATATATATATATATATATATATATTTTTTTTTTTTTTTTGCTGTCTTAAATGTGTTAAATAAATAAAGTAAACTTGAAACTTTTTTTCCACATACTGTACATTTTTGTTTCTCCTCTAAGCCCCGCCTTTCTGAAACAGGGAGATTTGTACAAAGCAAGGTGTGCTCTGATTGGCCAGCTAATCAGTGCACTGTGATTGGCCAAATACCTCAATCATGTGGTGAAAATGTCACGCTCCTTACCATAATGTCTGGCCATGTCCTGGTGCTGACATCAAAACAAACAAAAAAGCCAAAAATGAAGCACTTGCTTTTTACGTGTCATGTTGCATCCCACCTCTTAAAGATGACCATGCCTGCATTCGTGAACGGAGAAACCACAAACAACAAGCACTACTTTGCAAATTCAGACCTTTTCTATGCACTAACAGCTTGTAACTCTCCAAAGAGAAAGGAAAACTTGAAATCACATTATATTATGACCCCTTCAAATTTAGATGGGGTTGGTTAAAAGATAATAAAAGCATAATTTGTGCTTTATGCGTACCAATAAACAGTCAGTATGCTAGTAATATGCATGCTAATAAGCAACTGGTTACCATATTTCATGAACTATATCAGTACTGTTGACAGAATCCTGATCTTTCTCCTCTTTCTTCTTTGGTTTAGCGGCTAAGCCTGAGGCGAAGGAGGAGGTGCCAACCGTTGCGGGCAAGGTTGATGCAGAAAAGGGAAAGAAGAAAGAAAAAGAAGGCAAAAAGGAAGGCAAGGGTGCAAAAGAAGATAAGGGAGAAGAGAAGGATGAAACCCCCAAAAAGAAAGGGGAAAAAGGGGAGAAAGGAGCCTCAAAGAAAGAGGAATCAGATGGAGGAAAAGGTAAAAAGGGAGGTGGAGAGAAAGGAGAAGAAAAAGGAGGGAAAGGAGGTGGAGCCAAGAAGCCTGCGAAGAAGTGAACATTTAGACACCTTAATGGTGCGTGCTAAACTTTTATTAGCCATTTTTTATTTTTTTGTAAGGAAATTTATAAAAGCACATTTATAGTATATTTATTTTATTGTAAATTGTAAATATTGACAATAAATGATTCTCTGTTCATTATACATTTGCATTTATTATTCACATGATACACTTGATCAACACTAAAATATACAACACTGACTGGTGTACATAGAAAAGTTAGTTAGCATTTATGTAACATAACATATAAACAACATAAACAATGTAAAACTATTTTAAAAGAGGTCCACTGCAGAAAGAATATTCATTTTTTTGTTGCTGTGTGTCAAAAACACTTCTACTGAGGACACGAGGAATGATGGGATGCAGTAAAAATATGTCATAAAATGCACATGGGTAAAGCAGGAATATTCAAAGCGCTACAATAACATCAATTTCTTGAGCGATTGATCTGTCATCAATATTAATATAACTGCACATCCATCAATCAATCAGTTATTTTCAAACCAATCCCTGTTAATATCAAAAACTGAACTCAAATCTTACTATAAAAAGTGCAAAAAATGGATGACATTTCATAAATAACACAACCGAAAACAATAGATTACATTTAATGGCTAAAACATGATTGGCAATGTATTATTTTGATCTGTTCTCAAATTCAAAAGCAGAATGCATATATTTTATTAAATTTATTGACTAGAAAAAAATAAACAATATCTGAATTCAGTCTTTTTTTCAGCAAGTGTACTGCTGCGTAATGAACTGCCAGCATATAAAATCATATCAGTATTACATTCTAAAACACGTATAGCTCATAACTGTGTGGACATTTTGATGTAATGTGTAAACGCAATATTGACATACATACATGGAGTAACAAAAAGCAGCATTATATTATACATAACAGACCTAAACCTACAATACTGACTTCAATTTGTTCTTCCTTATGGCTGTAAAAAAGGATTTTCAGCTTCTCGTGTAGAGTTTGGACGTAATGCGAGGCGGTGGAGTATGAAGCACAGGCAGCTATAATAAAAGCCTTTTCAGGGTGAAGTCAAGATGTGAAAAATACGAGTCATTCATTATACGATAATGAGGAGCATATGTAATAATGTATAGGGTTTTATGATGCCTTTAATAACGATCAATAATTCCCTGAAAACTCTTACAGTACCGCATAATGACGCTGTTAATTGATTTGCTCCGAATGAGAGGCATATTTTATTCATCCATGGCTTGAGGCTTGAAATAATAAAAAGGAAATGAAAGGTGTACTGCCAGAGGATAGTTTGTAAGGCAATATAATCATTTCCATTAAAAAATAAAAATGATGCGATGTGAAAGCACACCTTATTTTAAGCACTTAATGTCTATTTGTGCTTCAGATATGAATGACGTCTCACATCATGTGGCTGGTTAATAAGAATTATTGTTTTGCATGCACATGTTCAGACGGTTTTCAACTTTGCATGATAAAAATGGCATTATAACCCTATGCTAAATTGCAAAAATGCAGACAGAATTTGTCTTTTATGCTTAGAATGGTATGTATTGGTCCTAAAAACGAAATCACTGGCAACAATCACTTCATTGCACTAATGCAAGCTTGCACTGTAGAAATCTTCACAGATTCACTCGTGAATAGAGATTTGGCAAATCTACTGCTGAAACACAACCGCTCAAGGCTTAGAGACATAGAAATATCACATTCTGCTATCATAATACTACTGGCAGTCGCATCTGTCAATAACATTATATTAGTGCTGATCAAAAACATTTATATATATTTATATTTTAAATATGATGAGTGTCTTATTTACAATTCACGGTCCACAGTGCCATACAATTTCATATGACTTGATCCTGAAGCAAACTCAGCGTTCTTCATCACAATGCCTTCATGCTCCGGATACTGCTGGTGCCTGTCTTGCAAGAACATTGTGGCTCATTTAAAAGACACGGATCATATCTGGTCCATTAGGTCCAACTGTACATCTGAGATGGTCCCACAACCCAAATTGTGAGGAAATCCTGAGAAACAAGGGACTCTCTAATCCTTCAGCATTTATTACAGTCTTCATTAAAGGGCTTTGTGAAGTCACATGACTGTTTCTCTTTCCTCCTCCACCACCGGGATGGTTTTCTCCACCTGGAAGTTCTTCGAAGGTTCTTCCTCTTGTATGTGGAGCTCCTGACCCGAGGACGGGATGGAGTTCTCCGAGACCGAGCCGTTCTTCACGTATCCCGGGAGGTTCCGGTGCCCGTTGAGGGAGACGGGCCCCAGGCGGGTGGTGAGGTGCAGGGCCAGAGGGCCCCGGGCAGTCACGTTAGTGACACTGGTGTGAGACACCATGGGTCCGTAGCTATACGTGTTACTGCCACTCCGGGCTTTTCTCTTGAAGTCCAGAGCGAGCGTCCTCCGACTCCATGACTTCTTGATTTCTGCTTGGACCTGATAAGAGTGATAAATATGAGAATAAAAGTGAATAAACCAAACAGCTGGGGAGAAACTGATTACATGCAATCTGTATAATGCCATCAGAGTCTAAAAATAATTAGAATACATTTGAAAATACGATCACACTTTATATTAGGTGGCCTTAACTGGTCATACTGTGTTGCGAAACACTGCTGTTGAGGTGGATGCGGGTAAGGTTAGGAGCAGGTTTAGTGGTATGGGAAGGTTTAAGGTTAATTACAGATGTAATTACATGTAGATATTTTTAAAAATATAAGTGCAATGTAAAAACATGCTTGTGCACAATAAGTGCAATGTAACAAGTGATTCATTTAAATGCAAGTACAGAGTAGTTAATGCCACCTAATAAAAAGTACATGAAATATATTCATCGATATTCATCAACTTTTTTTTTTCAAAGGTTCTTATTCTGGTCAAGCGTAGTGATTTTTCTGCTGGAAATGTGCATTCTTGCCACATATTTACTGCTTCTTCACAGTCACTTAAATTAACCCATTAATTCTCATTCATATTCTTGGCAACAGCACACTAGAGTACGATGCATGTTTATGGACAGCCAGAGATTTCTCTTTTATAAAACAGCAGAATGTACTTAAAAAAGGAACAAAGGAGTGCTTCAAAATCAATAAATAAAGGTATTAAGAACAATGCACTTAAATCCCCAGTGAATGCACTGTGAGCCAGAGAAAGAGATAGTTACGTTCACACATTAGCAGAATAATTTTAAATATTTGTAATAATAATGTAATAATTATTTCGTACACATACTTATTCGTTTTAATATTAAAATAGACACAGTGAAAATAATTAATAAAGTAAAATAATCATTCTTACCTCTCCATTGCAGAAGCAATATATAATTGCAACGAAGAATCCCTGAAAAATAGAGCATGAATTTAAAATATTATTATGCAAGTAATAGTAAAACATTTTTGTGTCTTTGTACAATTGTTTACATCTTTTTTGAAATAGTACCTGGAATGAGTTAAAGAGCATTTCATAATGCATCTGGATCTGCCACGGCACCCCAGACACTTCTGTATAGGGCATTGCCATGAACACAATATAGTGAACCCCAAACAACGGCATGAGGACCAGCGTCGATTTTAACAGCTTTCTGTGGCATGAAGAAAAAGAGGACAAAAAGATGAAGAACCAGAATATATGTTTGGGGTCAATAGGTCGATAAAATCTTACCTGTACTGTTGTCTGGTGTCACATCTTCCTGCATTTGTTTCTCTAAGTTTTGTTGCCAAGACTCTAATTATATTCAGGAACAACAAGAAATTTACCTTTGGGGGAAAAGTATACACACTAATTTAATATATCATATTGAAGACATACTGCATTCACATTAAAGGAACTGGTTGCCAAATAAATATCAGTTCTTCAGAACTTTGTACTCACAATTTACACTTCTCACGATTTTAAAACCCAAATAATTGTATGCCAAAATAAGCGGCTACTGATGAATTCCTTTTCCACTTTTATTTATGGAAACTTACAACAATTGCTGAAAGAATAGGGATCTGCACTATCCATTTCAGGTTTCCTGCGCTTAAATCCCAGCACCTGTAGATCAGTAAAGCGGTCACTTTCAGAAAGCTCAATCTAGACATCCTATTAATATTTAATAGATAGTATACAAAGACACTGTGTTTTATTGCTAGAGTCTTTTGCAAAATTCCTGCGCATGCATATATTATTTACCGCGTAGAGAATAGTTGATTTGTTCCACAAGCTGAATTAATATTGCATTCCTGTATAAACGTACACATGGCAGTATTGGCAAACGATTTCAAACACTTACTCAGTGTCAGCAAGAGTGGCTCTCACACTGGCCCAGATGGTCACAAACATCGCAGGAACACCTGTTTAATGAAACCTGTTTAGTCAAACCTTTGGTGACCTTTACTTTCAAATTACTACATACAGAAGAACTCTGAGGGAAACTACGACGGCGTTTTAGTGCCACCAAAAAAAAAAAAAAAAGAGATATTAAAAAGTCGAAATATTAAGAGAATAAAGTCGAAACTACGAGAATAAAGTCGTAATATTATGAGATTTAAAGTCGAAACTACGAGATTAAAAGTCTAAATATTACGAGAATAAAGTCGAAACTACGAGAATAAAGTCGTAATATTACGAGATTTAAAGTCGAAACTAGGAGAATAAAGTCATAATACTACGAGATTAAAAGTCGAAAAGTTACGAGAATAAAGTCGTAATATTACGAGATTTAAAGTCTAAACTACGAGAATAAAGTCGTAATATTACGAGATTTAAAGTCGAAACTACGAGATTAAAAGTCTAAATATTACGAGAATAAAGTCGAAACTACGAGAATAAAGTCGTAATATTACGAGATTTAAAGTCGAAACTA
>JAUCMS010000044.1:3045688-3059231 GCA_032357445.1 Enteromius radiatus | reverse complement strand
TGTGATCGACTCCCTTTTGGAGCCAGCCTCCAGCGGCTAGTCGATGAATTGCAGTTTTAATCACTTCCGTGTTGGTTGCACTAGAGGGAGCGGGAGGTTGCTGCTTGGTGCGAACGCATGGAGTGGAAGCAACACAAGTAATTGTATCTCTGTGTTTGAGAGAAAGCATATTTCAAAAAAATATATTTTGTCCAGGTACATTTCCATGCATTGCATTCATTTATATGTTTATTGGCTTCGGTGTAATTTGCTCAGGTCAAGTTGTCTGCATAATTCCTTAATGAATCAGATACTAAACCATTTCAGTCAGAATGTGCTAGAAAACACTTACAGGCATGTTCTGAATTAATCTGAATTAAGCACAAGATCAGAATTTTCAGCTTTGGGAGATGACACTTTAAATGAAATTTACACATTGAAAATGCTTATGGATGCAAATCTGACTCGTCGATAACGGCAGCTGCGAGGTGGAAGGTCTTACCCTCTCCTGGTTGGGGATAGTATGGCCGAGGTTTTTGGCGCACTCACTGTAATTAGCCCAGGTTTTGTTGTTATTAGAGGCCAGCTCCCAGGTACCGTTTAAGTCACAACGGCGGTATGCATGACCTGTGAACACAGCACGACACATACTCTAATGAAGCAACCGAACCTTCTTTAAGGACATTCATGTATTGATTTCTCAAACAGACAGACAGCCACAGAGTATGAAATTATCAACATTTGCAGCTATTAGCATCAAACAGTGCTGCAAATATTGATTTAATTATTGATAAATGCAATACAATAATAAAAAAAACTGAGGACAGATTTGAGAAAGATGTGTAATTAGTGTTTTCATGTCAGGTCTCTAGTGCAATTAATGCATCACTACAGCTCTGCTGCAAACACTGTTTAGAAAGGAAGCTTGTTTGAAAAGTAGCATGACATTTGCTCAATATCTGTTATTAGCACTGTTAGAGAACCTCACCTATTACAACAGAGTGTTACATTATCGTGTTCATTCAAGAATTAGCAAAATACATATTAATGCCTTACATGAGCTTATTCTACATCCCTAATCCTACCCAATACCTAAATTTAACAACTACCGCACTAGCTATTAATAAGGAGCAGATTAAGAATTTATTGAGGGAAAGGTTGTAGTTAACAGTTAACCAGATTTACCTATTCTAAAGTGTTACTAGTTATGAATATGATCTTTTGTGAGTATTGTAAACAAATGTTCAAATCAGTTTCTGACTCATCAGAGTTTGGAAGTGATTCTTTGAAACAAAGGAAATAGGTTCTCTGGAAATAAACGAGTGAACTTACAAACAGCTTCATTTGTTACAGTACTTTCCAGATAGCTGTCTGATTGCACAACATCCATTATATGTAATGTGTTTCTTCCAACACAGATCACTGCTGTAGAATATGCTCTACTCAGCTACAGTAGCACTGTTTTTATCTACCCAGGCTTACTGGAAATACATGCCTCTACCTAGATATCAGGAAAACCTAAAAAAAAAAAAAAACATTCGGTAACACTTGAGAATCGGGGGTCAGAATAATGCATTAGTTAAGCATTAATTAATGGTTAATTTGTTCACAATTAAGCGTTAGTTGAGCAAAAACACACTAGTAATTAATGATTAAAATGTTAAGTTAACGATTAATTACTAGTGTGTTTTTGCTCAACTAATGCTTCATTGTGAACAAATTAACCACTAATTAATGCTTAACTAATGCATTATTCTGACCCCCTATTCTCAAGTGTTACCAAACATACCTATATGTACAAATTGTTGCAGTTTCCAGTTGAAATAAACACTAGACGCAATTAACTCCAACAACTTTTATTCCTTTTAACAAAACGTTTGATTTACAGGGCCAGAGTTTCGATAAAGTACGGATAATTTTCCTTGCACAATATTATGTTATGACTTTAAAACAATCGTAACATGCTGTGAGATTTGAAAACTGATCATTTTGAATATTGGTGTCACTTATATAGCTTCATACGCTGTATATGGGATTTCTAATGCAGTATGTTTTCTCTGTAGATCACATGATGTAGTGTTGCAGTAAGGTACGCAGTCTCTAAGTTTAAGCACGTATTTCCTATGAGCCTGAATTGGTTTGTATTGTTTTCTCACTTGGATTATTTGCTCATGGTTGCATGCCACTTTGGCATCTGCTGAATGAATAAATGTAAATGTGATGAAGTTAGGAACAGCACTGCTAGTCCTCAGTTCACTGTCCAGGTCCACAATAAATCTGCTTTATGAAAACACACCCTGTTTTTGTTATGAACACAAGTCAAGCATGCAAAAATGTATGGACATATTCCAGAATGTTTGTGTGAAAGACGAGACAAGAATTTGGAGCGCCAACAACGATGCGCTGCGAAAAAAAAGCACAGATTTAGGAATCTGTGCATGCTGGAGGTTGTCCATTATTGACACGCACCAGTTATCCACGGGTCAGCAGCTGCAAGCTCACCTTTGTGGTCGAAGTCATATATGTACTCTGGGCAGGCAGTGGACACCATCCTTCCAGCTCGTCCCTCGGGCCAGCAAACGATGCCATCCCACTCCGGCATGCAGTAACCCTCTATAACACAAAGCAGGATTGACATTTAGATAGAGAGAACTCCACCGCTCCAGAACCTGCACCACCTACCCACTCCGGCAATACAAGAATACACTCCTCCACAATCTGTGGACAGAGTTAGTTGACAGAAGGCTTCTCTGGACACATTTAACTGAGTGACAGCGCCACAATCTCCTCTGGTCTTTCTGCTCGTTATACTCAGAAAGTGTCAATCACTCGAACAATGCATAGCTTTCAAAGCGCCGTTATCTTGCTTGCCCTTTACATGCACGTTTCTTTTGTAGCCAACATGAAAGAGCATTTAAAACCGATTTTGTTTCAGTAATCTGATGTGAAACAGGTTGGGAGGGGTGAAAGTCATTGGTTCATGAAAAGCAGGCATTTTTAATTGTGCACAAACGCAAACTTAAAAAGGGTTTTGTGTTGACCTTAAAGACAGCTTCAACAAAAGCTTTGCTTTGAAGCACTTTGAATGATCGAATCACAAGTCAAGATGCACGCTGTTTCTACCTTGCAAATCAAATGCATCTCTTCTGACCACTTCTGTTTGTATCCTTGAGACACTCCAGTCTAATTTAGTCAGGCCTGACATTACTTTTTCAACTACGGAGAGTGTGGCGCACAAATAGCACTGACTGAACAAACATGCTAGATGTATTATGAGTCATTGGAAAATGAAATGAATTTCTGCTTGTTCAACGTGCCACCTACTGTCAAGGAGTGAATTAGCATTTTTATTCATTCAGTCTGCTGGATAGACATTTCTGTAACATTACGCAGTTTTGGTATATATGCTGTTTAATACTTTATAATTGCATTATTTTACATATGCATATGCTTATGTACAATTTGAGGCATCTTTTGTCTGCTCTTTTGATTAAGACGTTCATTACTCTTTCAGAATATGCATTATAGCGCCTCCTACTGTACACAAGTGAAAACACAGAAAGTCAGAATAAAATGCTTTCGAAAGTAGACTAAACCAAAATGTTGCAGACCCCATTTACACCTGTATTTAGCATTGTCCAGTTGTGAAAGGATCAACTAAAAATGCATTTTTACCAGGGTCTGATTTGCACACAACCATGACGTCTCAAGTACTGCTATTTTTCTTTAAAAGTCAAAAGTTCTCAAGTCAACACTGTATACTTACGGCACTAACACATATATGATTTTACATTATGCATACAGTACTATGGATGTGCCTGAAGCCAAATACCTTATTTGAAAAAAATAAAAATAAACAAAACTGCACTGAAAATGAATAATGCATTCTACAGAGCCCCTAAACGGACACTGTTAGGTTGGCTGCGGTAGACACACTGTGGCCGAATTACATCATCAAAATGTGGACTCAGAGGAAGACTGTGTGTCATTTCGGAGTGCGCATGAATTTAAAAGCAAAAGTGAAAAGTGAGCATGCATTCAAAAATGCTCTGCATATTAATAGATGCTCCCCGATTCCCAAAAATGTATGCACAGTACAATTATGTAACTATATATAACTGCGAAAGAATGCAAAAGCATTAAAATATATTTTTTTCCTTTCATTTTCTGTGCCTTTCTGAATAAGGTATTGAGCTTCATGCTCATCCCTACATCTGCTTGTAATTAGATATTGTTGACCATATCCCAACTTCAGTAGCAGCAAATGTAAATCTGACAGTTTAGGTATCTTTAACTAATATACAAAATTAGACTGTCAGTGCATTTTGAGATCAAGTTCAGTGCGAGTCTATTAGTGAGTTTCTATTATATTCAATTACACTAATTACAATGCATTCGTGAGCGTGCAAAATAAATAAATAAAAATAAGGCTGAGATCACTGCATTGAATGGACATGACCGTGATCGGCTACAATGCTCAGCACTGCAACCTTTTATGGGAGTAGATCTAAATATAATGTTATAATAAACACGTTTCATTCTTAGTTAATCTTGGCAGGTGTAAAAGCTTTCAAAAGAGCTCTAAGTATAACTTTGTTTAGATGTGAAGCTAATCATAGCAGTAAGTCTTTACGTTGAAGTTTTAAAAGATATCCATTTATTTATACAGCGTTCGAATCTAAAATCAAGGTAAAAAATGCCATTTATTTCTATGATGTACAGTACAGGCATGTAAGTGCACGTCAAGAAACATTAGAAAAATACAGCTCATGAAACTTTTAAATGTCTTGTTTCACTCAGAAATAAGAAAAAGCCTGCAGTTCTAAGTGGGATGACTAATGCAAGCTAATAACACCACACTTTGAGCTAGCGCTGTGAAGTTAATGACAGATCGTGCATGATTACATATAAAGTCTTTAGCCTTATTTTATCACCCCCTGTAATGATTTATTTCTGTGCTTTATGTAATTATGATGACAGTGACTTCTCTACACATGTGACACCTGCAGAATATTCAGCAAAATCTCTTTCAATTGCTTAAACAACTGAAACACATTCATCATAACTTGTTTTTCTTTGTTTCACGACTTGCTGTAACACCAAAAGCACAAAGCAGCTTCTGTTCCCGCTCTGGTAACAATGGTTCACGTCATTCTTTTCTTTTGCCATTTCTTTTGCACAGGCAAACAAAATGTCAGGGTTCTGTCCTGGCAGTCCTGTCTTTATTGACCTTTTGTGTCTGTGTTTGTTTTATGTATGAGCGCATGGCTATGTGTTTGTGTTGGCCATGAGCTTATCTTATGTGGCCTCCTAGTTTTCCTCTACACATTTATTTAGTCCTCATCTGGCTAATTTTCACCTGTTCCTTGTGTGATTTCCTTCCTATACATGATTGTTTAGTGCCACACATTTTATGTTGAATCCCTTGCCATGCCCTTATTTGTCCAGTTACTGTGACCTGTCTCTGTTTGGGTTCTAGACCTCATCTCAGTTAGGCCAGTGTATTCTGCCGGTTTGTTTATCCCAGCCTTTGGACTGTCTCACCAGGCTCTGCCCCGTGGATTTGCCTGTGTGCATTGGCCACTCATTTATGACCCCAGTCTGTCATCGAAAAAAAGTTTCCTCACCACCTGACTTTCAAACCACTGAATATCGACCTGTCTGATGTCAACAGCGCACAGTCTGGACTTATCACCTGGTTTTGATTCTCATTTGGCCCTCACTTTCCTACAGCTATTTCTTTTATGACAACTTTCCGAATAGTGCAGCATGGTAATGGGTAGGACAATATTAATGCCTTTGATTTTGGCAGAATACCGCTGCTTTTGCAAAGCAAGCACTGAGACTGGCTATATATCCACAGACATGGTACTGTGAGCATTAAATAACCTGTAGCACATCTAGACAGGTGGAGCTGGGGGAGGTGGACGGTTTCTAAAACAGAAAACACAGAATCAGACCATTTAAAGAGCAGGTCATATGGCATTAGGTCAAGGGTCCTAATATTGTGTTGGAGTCCCCTACAACAGTTTAAATGCATCTAAGATCAGAAAACAGAAAACCCCTCCCTTCCATAAGCTAACTTTGCTCTGATTGGTCAGTTGGCTAAGTGTGTTTGGATTAGCCGCTACAAACTGATTTTTCACAAGGTCATTTTCATTTCATCTTGGATGTAATGTCTGATAAATCAACATACAAGGAATTACAAAACAGGAGAGAACATAAAATGAAAAATGCAAGCCAATATACATACTGTGCATGCTGCTCTGATTATATCAAAGAAGCTGATGCATCCATAGACATGCTTATATCCCTAGACATTGGAAATAGGATAATATACAATATAAACAGGATAATATAGTCCTCCAAAACAAGCAGATCTACTGCCAAGACATATGTACAGCCTCTGCTCTGACAAGCAATGAGAATGGCATAAACGCTAGCTACAGCATGGTTTCAAAAAGTATCTGTTTTTGGGTGAACTATGCCTTTAAGGGCCTTACAGCCTGCGCCATCTAGAGTTTCATGACAGAACTAGATATGTATACTAAGTAAAGCTTTGGTTGAGAATTATCTCACTCTTGGGTCCTCTCTCTCCACAGAAATGCCTTTTTGTTTTTTTTCCACGTTTTCTTGGCAACGCTAGCATTTTTGGCTTTGCTTTCAGTCGCTGTTATTGAAACCAGCTGCCCCCAACTTGCCACAAATAACTAGTTAAGGATAAATCTCGGCGTATGGCTTTACTGCAGATTCATTATTTTCTTATGCCTGTAATTAAAGATTTTCAGAGGGAAAATCAAAGCATATGATGGAGCTCCTTTTATACGCCTGGAGACCAGCTTGTCAATTTTTTGTGAATGTAATTAAAGGAGTTTCAGGCCTGTTTTGCAGGACGCTTGTCCTGAAGGGAGTGTGCCATGTGTGTTTCACATTTCCAAAATAACAATAGCCAAATGTTGACGTTTTCGTCTTATATATAGAGCATTAAGCCACAGACCGCCTCCAATAGCCCGGTGGTTTCAGATCTAACTCTGCACAGAAACATTGTGTATATCATTTCCCAAAATCCAAGGTTACGAGGAAGCTATCATCGTATCTGATGAGGTTGTGGCTATCGATGATGTCATTTGGGGTTTCTGAATAATATTTGTCTTCTCGCATGAGATTCGGGGCTGGCCCGAATTGTGATATATGAAAGCTTTTATAGCAATCTGGTGGTGTTATTTTACACCCGACCGCAAAGTTTGAGCGTCAGGCTATTTTCACACACAGGCCAGAGAGTCTCAGGGCTTGTGGAAGCCACATCCCTGCGCTGTGCGACCCGGGCCGAAACCTCAGTGTCTCTCTCAATGAGAACCTTGTTCATGGCCCGCCACGGAGACTTGGTCTTAACCAATGCACAAACGTGCAATAATAACAAATAAGAGCTAGCTCTGAGGCCAGGCCTTGACTTGAGGTTCAGCTCCGCCACCTCCAGCCTGGACTAGAATAGATAAACCCAACTCAGCTAACTATTTGCTGAGCAAACAATCTCAGATACGCACGGCGATGCGATGGTTTAATAATAGCCGGCTCGACGGTTAGTGGAGAATGCCACATAAATTGCACATAGAACGACAAGGGTGGTCTCACAAAGACATGGTCAGGGCAGAGACGAAGCCACTGCTGAATCAATCCTCGTGTCTTTCCTCGCTCAGCGAGACGGAGGGATGTAGCGGCCAGCCATTTCCTTTTGATGACGAATGCTTGAAAATAGACTTGTTTTTACTGCTACTCCTGTAGGAAATCTCCTTAATGTGCTATGACATGCATTTATTGTACTTGGGCCAGAGACGTCTTTGGCAGTTCCTCACGAAAGCAAGAGAACGCTGAGCATTGCTGCGACGGCGCTGACAGTGACGAGTGCTTAGTGCATCACTTGAGTCAAAAGGGAAACTATCCCAGATGTTACAAGCATTTAGGACACTGTTGAGATGATACAACTCACACAATGATATGACCTGCTTTAAAAGACCTCAGGAAAATGGCTAACAATTCTAACTATTGACTAGTTGCTTATTATTAACATATTAGCTGTTTATTAGTACTTATAAGGCATTATATATTCTGCATTACCATATATGACAGAACTAATCCTATTCCTACCCAATAGCTAAACGTAACAACTACCTTACTAACAGCAAATTAGGAGTTTATTGAGTCAACAGTTGTATGGTGTGTTCATAGCAACAATTGGACCTTAAAATAAAGTGTGACTGGAAAATGCATTGCTGTATTTTCAGAACATAATTAAATGCGCATAGAAATGATTATAGTGATGTCTAAAATGATGACAAGGAAAAAACGTAAAAATTGATCATTTTTGGGAAAATGTTTCCACGTGACATCCTTGAAAAATTTCAAATGGTGTAACCATAAATTAATTAAGTTTTTCTCTCACCTTGCATTTATAAAATGTAGGAATCTTAAATAAAATTAGCTTACTCACTAGGTCAATATTTATCAAAATGTTGAAATTTATTACTTGGACAGCTATAACAGGGTATTTTAAAAGTTTACCCAAATGCAGATAATTATTAAATTGTTTTTAAACATCTTAATGCATCTGAACTCAATTGCTGCTTGCTACTTGTTTCTTTCATTAAAAAAAATAAAAAATCAGAAATAATGAAAAACATCCAGATACAAAAAAGTGAAAAGTGTGACATAATTGACCCAAATACAAAATGCATTGCAACCATTAGTAGGCACATCTGGTCTCAGCACTTCAGAAAAGACATCATGCATGCTCCGTCTCAGAGGTTACACGCTTAGCCTAATTTCAATAGAGGTTCTGTGATCAGAAAGACATGTGCACCCTTCCAAAAGGGGTCAGAAAACAGCCACCAGAAAGAGCGCAGAGTCATCAGGTAAACAGGTCAGATCTGACTCACTTCAACACAGAGCCCAGAGCAAAGACCAGATCACAGGGAATCTCACCCAACATCACTTCACATTATCGGTACCTCCAAGAGAGTGATAAAACATCATTTTACTTTTTTTCACGATGATTTTTGTATGCATTTTTAGCATTCGGAAGATGGCAAAGGTGACAACAACAATAACCATTTACTACTGTATTCACAACTTTATCAATACTTAAATTACATAAACATATTATTTTTCATTTATATTCATTCATTCATTCATGACTTCTCTGCAGCTTACTTCTTTTGTATTCTCTAACCGAATCTACAATGTCATAAAAACTGATTCTATATATACAATGAATCTATAATATATATATATATATATATATATATATATAGAACTTAAGATATGCTATTACTTTACTGCATGAAACTTACATTAGTGGATTTGTTTATAAATGATCTTAACAATGGGTCTGAATGCAGTTAACAGACATGCTGATCAAACAAAAGGATTTGTAAGAAAATATGTAAAATAATAAATACATAATACAATAAAATACAATCTAATCTGACAGAGGTTTTCTTTATATGAACCCTAAATTTGCAACATGATTCACATATTTGTTACATTTAGTCCAAACAAAACTTGATCATACAATAAAATGATATGATATTATATTTTACCCCTTTAGTCATGCACCTCTGAGATGTTCAGACTATAAAAAGTATATTTTAATGAAAATATAATCTCTAATGCAATCTGAGACCATGTTAAAAAACTGGGATTCAAAATCTAATTTAAGTCTTGGCATAAACAGGATATTTTTGATTTTTGGAGAATATGAAACACAGAATAGTTATGACGTAACATAAACAGGAGCTATTTAAGATATTCAATACTTGACAGTGGGTAAAAACGCAAATGCTTCATTTCTCAAGCACCAATTAAAAAACATGCAATATATGCTAGGGGTCTCAGACTGTGTATTGTAATTACGCCTCACGCCTTGAAGAAATCTGCAAACCAAAGTAAACGAGACATTGGAAATGAACGTCTTGGCAGTGACACGAAAGAGATGTCGGGAGGCATTAGGTGTGACAGAGCTCAGACGAGCTAACACTGACTGCGTCTGAATCGCCAGATCTCTGCTCAACATCAGCGTCTGGCTGCACTGAGACCTGTGGCAGGAGCATCTACTGTCCCATCAGGACCCTCTGCTGCTGACTACTGTAAGTTCTGCACAAACACAGTCATGGCCAAATCAGTCTGCACTGCCATGTCTTTGCACTGAAATAAACCAATTACTAATATAAGAGTGAATATAAACCAGGTTCTCACATTTTGACTAATGAATTCCCATGATTTTCGAATCAGCCTTGAATACTGGAAAAGAAGCAGAGCTGTGATGCATTCCAGAAATGTAATTACTTTTCCCCTGAGAAAGTAAGCTAACACTTTAGAATAGGGAACACTTATTCACTATTACCTATGACTTTTCCCTCAATAAATACCAAATCTGCTGCTTTTTAGTAGTTAGCGCAGTAGTTGTTAAGTTTAGGTATTGGGTTTGATTAGGGATGTAGAATAAGGCATTAATATGTGCTTAAGTACTACTAATAAATGGCTAATATTATGGCCATATTATTCCAAAATTAAACCAGTTACTTCTGATCTAATTGCACTGAATACTATATATATATACATATATATATGCACACACACATACTATATAAATACTTTCAAAAATTATAAAAAAAAAAAAACATTAACATTAAATTTTGGTGTTAAATCCATTTTTGTTTTATATGTTATAAATATGTTTTAAATGTTATAAATATATGTTCTATACTCTATAACATGCAATTTCTAGTATTTATTTGAAATAATTAAAAGAGCAGTTTCATGTCAGTTCTCATATTGTCAAATTTGGGATTTAGAACATAATTGGTAATAAATAATGCAATAAAAAGTAATTTTTTAAGTAACTAAAGAGATTATAGATTATAGTACACACAAAAATAACAACCTGTCCTCCAACTAATATGCCCGTATAGGTCGTTTGTACAATAGCGGTGAAATTTGACCCATTCAAGGTTGGTGTAGCTCAGTTTGTAGAGAGATGCAGTTTAAGATGACCCGTGATCATGTGATCATGGGTTTGAACCCAGAGAACGCATGTGCTCATAAAACCCTAAAAATCACGTTTTTGCACAATTTTTGTAGCGGGTAGGTTTAGGGGTGGGTTCGTGTGGTCATTTGTACAAATTAAACCTAGTAAAATACGTTTTAACCACAGTGAGATTGCTGTAAAAACACTGCATTTTAACAAAACATGTATTTTAGATTGGTAATCACAGTCACACATCATTTCATGACGACAGACACAATACAACACTGTCATTATTTATTATTTACCTTTAAAACGTAGATATAGGTCGTAATACCACAAACGACAAATAGAGTCAATTTTTTTAGGAGGACAGGCTCAAAAATAAACAATATCCAGCTCATGATGAAATATTTTATCAACATGTTTACAACCAATTCTCACTATTAATACATTTTTATTGACATATTTGCTGTGCATTACTTACAAAACCCTTAATATCTTGTTCTGCACGAGCATATTAACAGCTACCTTACTAACTATTAATAAGCAGCAAATTAAGAGTTATTGAGGCAGATATTGTGGTTAGTTAATAGGGAATAGAATCTTTTAAAAATGTTGATCAGATGTTTTATGAATTGTTTTTGATAACACTTTGCAATAAGGTCTCATTTGTAATTATTAACAGCTATCATTAACTAACAATGAACAATATTATTTTACAGCCTTTATTCATCTTTGTTAATGTTAGTTATTAAAAATGTTCATATTCATGTCAGTTCTCCGTTAACAGATCAACTTTTGATGTCAAAAATGTATTAATAAATGCTAATTTTAACATTAACTAACAATAATAAATGTTGTAGGTTTTATTAATACTAATAACTACTTTGAAACTTACTGTAAAGTGTTACTGTACCTCAACTTGAAATTAAATAGCATGAAGTATTCCAGATGTTTGAAGGGGTCAGCGGCTATATGCTTTAAGTGCGATGCAATTTAAAAGAAATGTATTTATAAAAATGTCTGAAGCTGATATGCGGTGGGAAAATGAGTCTGCACAGCATGTCCTCATACCATCTGCTCACAATAATTTAATCTGTCTAGAACAAACACAAAAGCCTAAAAATAAAATAATGGCTAGTTGTTACTGTCTGGAGAAATACATTACTACTTCTGAAAAAAGAAACTGAAATCAAAAGCATATGTTAGACCATTTTATATAAATATGAAAAATATGAAACGCAGAAGGCGATACTCTCATTTGAATTTGAAATCCTTAAACACGCATAATTATTTTAAGCACAGGAAGTCTTGCAAACATCTGGGAAAAGGACTCTTTCTGTGTGACTAATGTGCCGCAGCTTATGTCATGTTTCATTACGTCCCGAATCTAAAACCGAACACTCAAATGTCCGACACTTATTCCCGTTGTGTGAGAACCGACCGCCTGACATCCAGATTCCTCAGCGTTCGGACATAAACATCCTTAACTGTTTCATGCAAGTGACTTAACACAAGTAAAATAAGCCTGTGATGAGAAGAAAATAACACAGCAGTCTGGCCATGACAATAGGCCGCCAAAATGGTTGTTTCAAAAGCGTTTGAGACGGGGCACCGGGGACCGAAGTGACCACACTGAAAGGAAACTGAGGTTACCATAAAAATGAAAGCCTTTCACACACTCTATTCCCAGATCTCTATTTAGCGTGGCAAATCACCCAAAAGGGATTACGCACAACTGCGCTATGCTATTTTCCAGGGAAACTTGTGGCTGCATTTAGCAGCTCTTTTCTAATGTTGCAACGCCAACATATCTTTCAGACACCACCGCATCTGCTCATTAAGTGAGGATAAGACACAGAAAACGGTCACTTAATTATTCATTTATATCCCCACTGGTAATACTTTACTAGCATTTTCATTAATAAATCATTAACAAACATGGAGTAATGTGTTTGTAGATGTGCACTAATGAACTTATTTCTGACAAGAATATAAATGCTCTTAACTAATCGTGCACTACTCGAATTTTCGTACAGTCGTAGAAAAGTACAATACTTATAAACGATGAATAGATTGGATACTGCATAATCATGGACAAATTATGAATAAATGATTTGTAAAGATATGCAAGTAGCACAAAAATGCAAGTCAACTACAGACTTTGGCTATGAGATAACGCATCTGAAAATTTAGTAAAGTTTACCGCATCACAGATTTTCACAACAAAAGATGCATTAGATGAAATATAAATGATTTTAATCAATTTAAAGAACCGGTTTAATGGCACTGTAAAGTGTGCAGAGAAATGCACATTAATAAATAAATAAAATATATATATATATATATTAGGGATACAACGGTTTTCAGTAATTTATTGAACCGTTCGGTTCGGTACACCCACGTGAACCGCAATATTTCACTATCCTATTTCAGGCATTAAACTTTCATTTTAATTAAAAAGGGGCGTTTTCTGTGTATTAAGCGCATAGACAATCAGGCGATGGTCAGAACTTCTCAGGACCCGGGAATATGTGTACC
>JAUCMS010000044.1:3018669-3031513 GCA_032357445.1 Enteromius radiatus | reverse complement strand
CTCAACTAATGCTTAATTGTGAACAAATTAACCATTAATTAATGCTTAACTAATGCATTATTCTGACCGCCTATTCTCAAGTGTTACCATAGTCTTTAAGGAGACTGAGCACGGAAACCAGCTTAACTTAAGCTGCTACACTCTAGTCAGTGTTATCCTGAAATGAGAACAGGTGAGTAAACGTATACTTGCGCTAGTACTGCTGTGACATTTCATTGCATCCTGAAAGAAATCTTGCACGCTAATCATTTATCATGCTTTTGCACAATTGCAAGAAAGCAATTGTTCACACCAGAGCCGGACCAACACATGGTAAATATGGTCATAGAAAGCAACTTCTTTAACAAATCATCACTGACAACTAGGTTCGTCCAGGTGTGGTGCCATCTGGGACAAATGTAAGTTTCCACCTGATTGCTCTGGTTTTCTTTAATTTATTTACTGATGTGCAGTATGCCCCTATAATGGCTATCATTTTAATTGCAATAAAAGTCGACATGTTGAACGCATTCAACAGTGTTTGTACACATACATGTATTTGTGAATGCCCTCCACAACATGCAGAACATGCAAAAGACACAAAACAGTAGTGTTTTACCATTATTGCATTCATGTAATACATATATGCAGGTTGTATTATGGTAATTCAAGGTTAACAAGATTTATTTGTAATTGCACCACTATTTAGCAGATAACAAAATTGCCAAATCAAATGTAAACTGTCATAAAAAAATAATTTTTGAATTTAAATACAGTAATATGAAAATATGAAATATAAATATAAAATATGAAGATGATCATTATAAGCTGTGCCAATGGCCAAAAGTAAAGGAAGCAGTACAAATATGAGTCAAAACAAAACAATATTAACAATATTGCATCATGTGATCAGTGTACAATTTGAGAAGTCACTATACTGTATGTCCCCCTGAAGGACCCTTAAGAGAAAGAAAATGTTGTTATCCTGCTCCCAGTATTATTTTAAATCTTCTATAAACCACAAAAGGAGGTGTTAGGCAGAAAACTTTTCTCTTTTCCAAAACAATGAAAAAAAAAAAAAAAGGATTAGTGATTTACACTGCCAAGCTGCAAAAAGGACAAAAACGCATGATGGCCTATTTTAAAACTGGTAAATTAACACACAGTGCTATGTGATATGATGCTAGTGCAAAGACTGTAGCATGCTGCAAGTTCAGGAATAAATGCAAAATTGCTATTACATCTTCAAGTGCAATAAATGCAAAGAGTTTAAGAAGACTTCATCTTAAGAGTCTTTTAGAAAACAGGTATAATATGTGATATTGGGAAGACCAAGGCAGAGCCAGAGGAAGGCAAGACCGAGGTGACACCAAAGGATCGAAGGGTCAAGTTAGAACCAGTGCCAGGGAACCATGGAGTCATCCATAGTAGAGGAAGGGCCAAGAACCTGGATAGATCCACGGTACATTAGCAGCAGTAAATATTTACACATCTTACAATGGCAGAGCGTTAGTTGCCGTCTGCAGATGAAATTGCGGATTGTGTTCACCGACAGTGGTTTCTGGATATATCCCTGGGCCCATTTATTATTTATGTCAATGCAGATTAATTATCCAGTCTTCTGAGGGCCCGAAGACCACGGGCATCCAACAAAGCTCTTCTGCATTTGTCCCTTTCTCCAGTTTCTCTGAATCTGAATGATGATGAGATTTGCTAAGCCTTTGCAATTTGACATTTGAGGAACATTGCTTTTAAAGTATTCCACAATCGTTTTACGCACTCCACACAAACTGGAAATCCTCTGTCCATCTTTACTTCTGAGAGACTCTGACCCTGTAAGACATCCCTTTTATAGTTAATCATGTTACAGACTCAATGTCACTTAAATTAATTAGTTGCTAGATGTTCTCCCAGCTGAATCTTTTCAAAATGTATTGCCTTTTCACCTCTTTTTTTTATTTTTTTAAATCTTCTAATCAAATTTTAATCAAAAAATGTGTAAAATGTCAGTTTAAGCATTTGTTATGTACTCCATGTTTGTGAATAATTGTGAATAAAATAATGGCTCATGTGATTTAGTTTTATTTTTATGAAAATTTTAAAAACGTCCCAACATTGAACTATAAAGAGAGCTTATTGTGGAAATAACTGTATATATTATTTTCTTTCTTTACACCATGGCCTAACTGTTCCTTCCTTGTTGTTGGTGTGCTTTCAAAAAAAATATTATTCTTTTCTTTTTTGTTAAGAAAGGGCAATGGGCAATGATGGAGCTGGAAGATCAGAGGGCTGAGATAGAGCCTGGGGATCAGAAGACTGGAGTGGAGTTGATAGGGCCAAAAGGATGAGTGACCTTGGTGGAGCCAAAGTTGTGAAGGGCCAAGGTGCAATTGAACAACCATGGTAAGACTGGAATGACTGAGCGATTATGGTAGAACTTAAATTGAGGACCACAGTGGAGCCAAGGGATCATAGGACCCAGTCAGGGAGTCCCAGGTCAGAAGTTCCAGGCTTGGGCCATGACTCAAAAGAGCACATAGATGTGGGGGGCCAGGTGTTTGTGGTTGCACCAGTGAATCTGTAGGATGGGGGACACCCACTGGAGCAGGATTAAGAAGTCAGGGAAGTCCTGGAGTTAGTGGAGGAACAATGGCTATAGACCTAGTGGAAACTTGGGGCCCAGGGAACTCGACAGAATCAAGGAGTCATCTATGTTGACTGCAACAATTGGAAGAGGAAGGTGCAGGAAATTACACTGAGGTAAAGCTCTAATCACAAGCGGTGCTCTATTAACAACAAGTCTGGAAAGCAGGAATCCCCAGCAGAAACCACAACAAATCAAAAAGACAATACTGGACTAAAAGCCAACTGAAACGTAGGGCTATTAATATATGAAATAGTGAGACCTGAACAAGAAACAGGTGTGCACAATTGGTAACTACAGAAGCACTGGAAACTGGAAAGTCAGCCACTGGAAATATACACAATAAGGTGAAAATGGAGACATTGGGAAACACAACCCCAGATAATATGTGACACGTTTTTTAAATTAACTGCATGTTTAATTTACAGTGAAAATAACCGAACCATTTCTCTGTGAAAGACGAAAAGAAAAAAAAAACACCTAAATACCACGGTAGTAAATTAAACAGCAGTAAATATTTACACATCTAACTATAAAAGGAGCTTATTATGGAAATGCCAGTGTATATTTGTTTTCTCTAGTATATATTTGTTTTAGTATTTTGTACTTTTTTTACACCCTGGTCTAACTTTTCCTTCCTTGTTGTTGGCATGCTTTCAAAATATCCATCACATATGTACTTTTTTTAAAGGAGAAGAAAGAGAGAGGGCTGTGATCTTGTAAATTATAGCCTTGCCATCGTGTTTTTAATGGCACGTCCACAATCTGGAAAAGACATGAATATGTTGCTTCTGACATATTGCACCACATGAATGTTCGAGCCGAGCGGCTTCCTGGACCTTATGAAGCCTGTGAGTCAGTGCCACTCCTCCTCAACTGTGCAATTTGCATTTGATGATAAAAACCACAGACCACAAGACTGGTTGTCCCTTGGAAATGCTCGCAAAACCACATTCTGACTTAGTGCAGCATTTAGTTCCCTAATTACAGTCTTGCCTTGGCCAGATACGACTCAAGAACGGCAGCTGAATTTGGTTTGGAAACATTGTGAGTTGTGCACTCGTGGGCCAGAAGTGGCCTCTCCCTCCGTTTTTTTCCCGCCCGTAATTGAAAAAAATGAGTGTTTTTATCTATTATATAAGATCTTTTAATACACAGCATGTTTTCTTGTTGAACACTGCCAACACAGCATTTTAATTTTCATCTAAGGCCTAAAAACTGGTTACATAAAGTGCAGAGTGGACACTAGGAGTTTTGCAATACCTTAATGGATATTTACACCATGTCATTCATTTGTAACTGCCCAGACGGTGGGTGGGTGTTTGTTTGAATGGTTGTCTGTGTGCCACCAGCACAATCGCTTGCACACAGCTGTTAACCTGCATGTGGGCTCATTATAGCGATCTTAATGCAATCCCCATCTAGATTATGGATTAGAAGAGATGTTTTTAATTCACCTAAGTGCTGTCTATTTTTGGATACCACAGATGTTACAATCTTAACTTAGATGCTAACATAAGATCGTGTTTGAGGGACTTTTTGCATGGTTTTAATTTCTTTGCATGTGTAACCCCCCCTGGATCGGCTTCCACCACGACTCGTTCTCGCTCCGAGCGGGTCTCGAACCCATGTCTCCGGCATGAGAGGAGGACGCTCTAACCAGGAGGCTAAATGCCATGACCTCTAGTGTCAGTCGCTAGAGCGCCTCTTTTTGAGATCAGGGGAGTGAGGTTTACCTGCACAGCACTTACTCGCTGGCCTCCGTTACACTCACCCCCATCCGGGTCACGGCACCAATGTAAACCCCCTGGGTCCGCTTCCACCACGATATGTCCTCGCTCCAAGCAGGTCTCGAACCCAGGTCTCCGGCATGGGAGGCAGGCGCTCTAACCAGGAGGCTAAATGCCATGACCTCTAGCGTCAGTCGCTAGAGCGCCTGCGTTACACGTTACATTGTCTCTAAGCACACCTCCTTAGCATATCAGGATACAGTACACATATCTGAATTCTGGAGCAATCTCATTGCTTTTTTTTTCTACTGTTGACATATGAAACAATTTCACAGGAAGCTCTGATAATTATGACATGTAGTCTGAAATTGCACCAATTTCCAAATAAAATGAAAGTAAAGGTGTCTTGATGTCAACAACAACAGTTTTCCCTCCACTGTTATCGTCAATATTATTTTCCGAATCATGGCTGCTTGCTTTCTACTGATGCTTTCTGTCTGTGCATCACTTTTCAAGTAAAGAAAGGTGGAGTAGATGAGCATTGAGCAAGACATCAGAGCATTTATTCTGAAATATTACAGGTGCATTGTAAAGGGTTCATTAAATTTTCAAAAGCCTGAGGCAGACAAATTAAAGGATTTTATGAAAGTAAATATGACTAAGGATAAGTCTGAATGCCCTCCAAAGAGAGATATCCTGCAATAAATAGCATAAATGAAAGATGACATGTCTGGAGAGAAAAAAAGAGACTACTAAAAAGGTCTGTAGCTTCAGCCAAAGTCTCAGTTTATGCAATGTGACATTAAAATGGTAACACACACACACATAAAGTAGTGGAAAGGTAAAATGTTTCACATGTATGAGAGCAGGTTTTGATTAATTATTCCAGATACCATATAAGCCTAGAGGCTAGTGTTGTTAACATCTTCATTATCACATGCAAAGATGTTACTAATTTCTCCAAACACCTTCTTTAATGCCCTAACAACTAATTCAACAGTGTTTTACAGTGTTTCTCATTTAAACATGAGTGCTAATGTAATTAGCCATAATATATACATAGCCCAAGACCAAAGCATGCCCTCTAATAAAGCTCGCTTGTGTACGCTACTGTAGGATTTTAATGTCATTTGAAGGTCCCTAGCTGCAAACACATCTGAAATGCAGTGTGAAATTACACCAAGGCTTTGCTGTCACATCCCTTTAGTTGCACCTCTGGCATTCGAACAAATAGCCCGTGCCAAATGACATGGAGGCTGAAACTGCCACGCAGCAAATAGTAGGAAACACCGTCTGATATCATTATGCAGCAGGAGAACTTCAAGCAAGCGTCGACCCAATCCACGCTGTTATCAAGGGATCTCCTCTGCCCTTTGGTCACTCTATGGTCGCTGTCAGGCTATCCGTGAGTGCCACTAAATGTGGCTGCTTCCTAACTGCGCTCGTGAAAAGCTTTTCAGTGTAAAATGTGAAAAGGTGGGTTCTGAGGAGTGACTCTCTGCTAGTTTGTCTATAGCCAGATACAATGATGATGGCCTTGGTAGATGTTATCTTGGTCTAAAAAGGATGGATAGATCTTACAGATTATAACTCAAACCAGTTCAAACTAATACTTATTATGTTATATATAAACAATGATGATATATGCAAATATACAAAGTAAATATTTTTAGTTTTGCATATATGCAGTACCTGCAACATCTCATCAGAAATATTAACTTTTATCAAAATCATTCTAAAGGGCAAGTTTTATAATGCTTGCAACCCATTACCCCTGTGTAATTTAGTGCAATTCAGAAAGAGTTTTGTTTCAAAGGTCAACACGTCTGTGTGAAAATGATAAACCAATATAAAAATGTAAATTAGGAAAATGAATGTCGAGTGCACTTAAAACACAAAAGAAGATATTTTTTTTCTTCCATAGTAAGAAAAAAAGTCAATGGCTAGCAGCAACTGTTAGGTTACACACATTCTTTTTTTTTGTGTTCAACAGAGGATAGGTTTGGAAAAAGTGGAAGGCAAGTAACTAATGAGAGGTTTTTTTATTATCCGGGTGAACTGTGTCTTTAAGAAAAGAGCAGTGCCAAGCTGACTCAGTTTTTAGCTGGTATTTTCACAAGTGTCGCAACACTCTGTTTAAAAGTGCATCCTGCTGTGAACTGGCAGAGGTCAGGAGAAGCAAGGAGGTGTTCTGCGTAAGTGTCTGATTGGAGTCGAGGAACATGAGCGGAAGGACAGAGAGAGCACTCAGAGGTGAATGGTGGGCATCTCAATGGGAGTTAATCAGAGATCGCTTAATTATCAGGTGTCTCTCATCTTTTTTAAAACATCCCACCCCTTTGATTAGCCAGTTAAATGGCCTATTGTAAGCGAACCTTGATGGCAAGGTCAAACGTATTTTGGTGTAGTAGTCAGGCATCCAGTCAATTTTCAGTACCATTTACAAAGGGATGCATGAAACATTTCTAAAAATAAGTAAATAAAATAAAATAGAAAAATACTCCCTCATGCCACTTTTGATTGAGTTAAGATGAGCTCCCCTTTTTTGACTACTGCCTACTAGCTTATCGTTTAAAGACAATTGCATAAATCGTTTTGGCTTATGTCATTACTCCAGTATTACAATTTAGCTGTCTAGTAATATCTTTCGAGTTTCAAAGACAATGATGTAGTGGGACTGTAGGTTTCATGCTGAAATTACACATTTTGGAATCAATGCAATGTAACATTTAATTAGTTAAAGTTATTTGTTTTGTTTTCAGTATTATATCTTCTCATTCAGGTACCTTGCTGTCAAAACACTACAGGCCTTTCCATCGGCAAACAATGCGATGTGTGAAGTGATGTCAAACAGCTTTGAAAATCCTCAGCTGTTTACCTAAAGCAAGTCACGCTGCGATGATTCATAAATCAACACTACCGTTTTATTTTTAGACAAATTGTTAATTGAAGCAAGTAAAGAGGATAATCAGTTGCTTTGCTTTGATTAGCATGTTGTTATGTTCTGTGAAATTGCACCTCATTCTGTCTGTACACAGAGTACAGGGTGAACTTATTAGTATTCGCACTTTCACACTAGATATTTGTAAATAACCTTTACATGTTGTGTAGAGGATACAGATAAAATAATTAATTAACATATACTAATACAGTGAGGTCAATAAGTATTTGATCACCCTGTGATTAGTAGCAGCTGTTTGAGGTCGTTGGCTGTCACCTGTGCACCCCACAATCAGCCAAAGTCTAAGTAGCAACATGGGCAAAACCAGAGAGCTGTCAAAAGAAACAAGAGACAAAATTGTAGACCTTCACAAAGCTGGAAAAGCCTATGGAAAAGCAGCTTGGTGTAGGAGCAATTGTCAGAGGCTAATGATGGCTGTCAATGTCCCTCAGACTGGGGACATCTCCTCGTGGGGTATCAATGATGCTAAGAATCTGCCCAGAACTACACGGGAGGAGCTGGTCAATGCCGTGAAGAGAGCTGGGACCATCGTTTCCAAGGCTACTATCAGTAATCCACTAAGACGTCATGGTTTAAAGAAGTCAGCCCATGTCAGGGACCATCTGGATGATTCAGAGGAGTTATGGGAGAAAGTCCTGTGGTCAGATGAGACCAAAGTAGAACTTTTTGGTCTTAACTCCATTCGCCATGTTTGGAGGAAGAAGAATGATGAGTATCATCCCAATAATACCATTGCTCTGGGGGTCAGGGGACAGGACGACTGCACTGTATTAAGGAGAGGATGAACAGGGCCATGTATTGTGACCTAAGAGCATTAAAGATGGGTCATGGCTGGGTCTTCCAACATGACAATGACCCAAAGCACACAGCCAGGAAAACCCAGTAGTGGCTACGTAAGATGCATACCACGGTTCTGGAGTGGCCTAGCCAGTCTCCAGACCTAAATCCAATCGAAAAACCTTTGAAGGGAGCTGAAACTCTATGTTGCTCAGCGACAGAATATTAGATTAGAATATTAGTCATTTATTAGTGATAATTAAGCACATATTAATAATTTATTTTACATCCCTAATCCTATCCAAAACCTAAACTTAACAACTACCACACTGACTATTAATATGCAGCAAATTAAGAATTTATTGAGGGAAGAAAATTATAGTTAATAGTTAACAAGTGTTATCTATTCTAAAGTGTTAATAAATGTAGTTTGTTTTGTTTTGTAGTACTAACTGGTATATGTTTCTCTGACATCTTCTGAAAAAGCAAGATTAGAATACATTGCTTACATAATAAAGTGAGAGAAAATGTAGGGCGGGACTTGAACTGATTGGATCACGAAAAAGTGTTTGCTACAAACTAGGAAGGAGCCAAATGGTTGGAGGTGCAGAAAAATAAGAGGGATCTCTTACGTTGTTTATATTTGACTTGAGGAGAAGCAGATTATGTGTGTCAGTGAGCAGCCGTGTGGAGGAATGCAGGTTGTGGCACTGATAGTGCAGCATTTACAGCACATGCTCTCTGCATATATTAACCAGCAGTCACAAGGGCGCGGGGCACTGGATAAATGAACCCCAGTGTTTTGCTACATCGTCAGCGGGGCTCAAGCTCACACTTACCAGAATCACAAACTTTCACTCACAGAGAGCCGCGGCGAATCCAGAACTCTCCCGGAAATTTCCAATAGAAAGAATAGGTGTGCTATCAACCTGCATATTACTACCTTCCCTGCATTACACTTTCTTCAAGCACAAAAGCAAGAAAGAAGCCAGGCTAATCTGTGCCAAGAGCATTATATAGCACGCTGCCCAGGCCTTTCTGCTATCTGAATATCGAATCGAGCCGTATTGAGTCTCCTGGCTGGAAAATCTAGAGCAGTGAACTGCATACTTACAAACTCCCATAAGCCCCTGAGGTTTGCAATGAAACTAATAAAGGTCCTTTTAAGAATCCCTCACCCAGGCCCTCTTCAACCCCTTCACAGCCACCTCTGCCAAGAGTTTGGTGCCGCCTGGTGAAGAGGCTGTACACCTCCAGCACCTTGGGTCCAAGATTCCTGATTCTTTGACTCGAATTCTTAGAGTAGGAAAAAAAAGGTGGAGAAGCAAAAGTTCATGACTGTGAATTTTCACATGGTAACACTACTCTGTCGACCTGGGAGTTGTGGAATGCAGAGCTGCCAGGAATCCAGGGGCCGGGACATTGATAGGCAAACGCAGGAAAGAAGACAACATGCACAGGGGACCAAGTATGCCATTCTGTCTGAACTATCGTCTGTACGATCTACTGAATGGATGGTTGGTGTAGAGAGAACTACAGTTCATCAAAACACTTCAAATCTGTGTAAAAGGACGTTGAAATGGCACGGTTGCATCAACAGATGTGTTTTTATATCAGGTAGGCTTAGGGTTGGATTTGGTGTAGGGCATATTTCCAACATGATAGAGCATTAGCTTTTAGCGTAATAAAAACACAGTAATACGTACCAATATCAACGTAATAAAAATGTACCAGGGTTCACGTATTAAACCTGTGTTTTAACAGCACTCTGCCAAAATTATCATTTATTAATTGAAACTCTGGGAATAAAAGGACTAAAAGGTGTCAGAGTTTTACTGCCTCTAGTGTTCATTTCTTTTGTAAACTGCACTGATATTTACTTACTGGTACATATTTCGTGTCTCACTAAAAAGTGTACCAAGGTACATTTATGCCATGAGATCAGGTAAGTTTTAGCAACTCGTGGGTGTGAACAAGAAACATGGGTACTGATTAACCCACTGGGTGCTGTTTAGGATTACTGTATATAATACAGACTTTTCTAAAAATATATCTCATTCATTGTGCTGCTTATGCTTTTTAATTTTCTGGTTTGTAATTGAATTTGAGTGAAATCAGTGTTGTATATGAAACAGTGTCACTTGATATGATTTAGACTGATTATCAGAACGCAAGGACTGGGTGATAATTATATGCGCTGTTCTTCACATGAGCCGCTCATGATAACAGTGTTTTCAGTGTCTTGTTTGCAGTAATTGCTGTTGCACATGAACTTTGAGAAGCTTATAACATGCGCCAAACATCTTCCCGAGTTTGGGATGAGAATGGATAAATGTTTCTCCTGATTGAAGAAATTTCAAAAGAGAGGTTTCCCTGCTTTTATTTTCTGCCAAAATAAAAGCTTTTAATGTGGTTTTATGTTTGCAAGCAAAGAAAAAACAACCATAAATATTTGTACTGTAATTGTATGTTGTTATAAAACAAATATGTATCCCATTTTTAATACTACTACTTCTACTTCTACTAATAATAATAATAATAATAGAAATGATTATTATTATGAAATACTTAATATTATTAAAAATTACCTCAATAGTACTACAGAAATATTCTTGATGCATTCAATTAAATGATAATAATAATAAAAATAATTTCAAAAATTAGTTTTTTTCAGTTGCACTGCCTGTATTTTTTATTTTTTATTAAAATTGTTGTTGAAAAACAAAAACAAAAAAAATGTTTGAGATTGTACACCAAGCAGCAAAGAGATAGCTAAAATCCTCTAAAGTTTATCACCGCATTTTGACACGTTTCCCTAGTATCTAAAACGACTTCACACAATCCTTCTGTACATATCCCTTTGAAACCTGTCATCTGCCCACATATGGCACACATCATCTCTACCACACGCAGAAAAAAAAGACAGATTCCTTTTAATAGAAGGTCTTCGCAAAAGCCTGGTAAAAGTCAGCTGCCTCCTACTTTCTGAGATAATGATCCTTGTGTCTTGACTGTAATTTTATTATTTATTTATTTAATGCCATTTTTACACTTGGTTCAATTGCACCATCCTCCTCCTGCCCCAACAGATCTCTTTTTACAATGCACTGGGTAAGAACCATGGTGTGTTTGCATCATCAACATGAGTCGCACTGTGAAAACCAATGGCAGCTGTTTGCCACTGCAGCTATGTAACGAGTCAAGTATTTGTAGTAGAGCTGTCAGGCAATTCAAATATTTTGTCTAATTAATTACATGATGTGCCAATTCATTAAATTAATTGCAAATTACAGTAATTGCACAAAAATGTGGCAATAACATTGTTTTCAGAACCTGCACCTTAAGGCCAAAGTATACTTTTGTTTAATGCGTTCACTGGAGTCTGCATGCAGTACACGTGATGCAAATTTCATCACCAGAATAGCACAGTATATGAAAACTTGCCCGGGCCCAATTTTACTAAGGAGACAGAAAAACAACAAAACAGCAGAGACTGCAATAACAGACAAGCGCATGTGTGAGAGGGTTATGAGATAGCGATACATTTTTATTACATTGATATTGCTACGTATTACTGTGTTTTTGTTATGCTATAGTATTAATAGTCTGATCTATCATGTTGGAAATATGCCCTACACCAAATTCATTCTGATAGTGTTAACAAATGCATGCCCTTTCAACGTCCTTTTACACAGATTTGAAGTGTTTTGTTGAACTGTAGTTACACAGGATATAAACCGGAGCTCCTCGCCTCTCAAGTACATCTCTGTACTCCGTGAGCTACCTACCGTCTATGAAAACACATAGAAATGAAGCTAGATATGTGTGGATATCTGCATCCACAATAACAGACAAGCGCTTGAGTGAGAGGGTTATGAGATAGCAACTTAAATGGACTATACTTTGAAAGGCTATGTGTACAATTGTGCATGTACCATACAGTATGTGTAAAAAAATAAACGTGGGCCTTTAAGTGGTGTTTAGGTATAATACAACGACTGTTCAGAGGTGGCATGAATGCATTTACACTGAATTTAGAATTGCAAAAAAATAGAACTTCATATTGATTTAGTTGTTTGTTTGTTTGTTTGAAAGTGATATTAAACATTTGGAAACTAAAACCATTGTTAGGTGGCAGCAAATCACAGTTAGTGACTCATTCAGCAATTCCTTCCAGCTACTTGATTAAATAAGTGGTTCATTCAGAAATGAACCAGGTGACTGCCTTTATGAATCACAAACTCACTAGTATTAAAACACCAGTGTTAGTTGCTTAGAAAGGCACAATGCCTCTGCTGTGTTTTGGGTTAGGGTTTGGGTTGGTTTTGATCACAACGAAGCAAAACCAGACAGCTATTGAACTTTAAGATTGTGCAGATATTCAGGGAAAAACCCACTTTAAGAACATTAAAATAAAAGCAGTTCACGTCTGTATACCAGAAAGGATTTCACTCAAATTAACTTCATAACTATAGATAAATACAAACCTAACCCACCCTTTAAGGGTGCTTTCACACCTGCCTCATTTAGTTCGGTTGAATCGCACTAGAGTTCGTTTTCCTACTTGGTGCGGTTGGTTTGGGCAGGTGTGAATGTAACAATCGCACCCGAGTGCGCACCAAAAGCGGGCCAAAAAAGCGTACCGAGACCTCCTTGAAGAGGTCGCTTTCAAACGAACACTGGAGCGGTTCGTTTGTGGTGAGAACATGATCCGAACTTGAACAGACCCAACTGCAAAAAGTACTGCGCCTT
>JAUCMS010000044.1:3005186-3018569 GCA_032357445.1 Enteromius radiatus | reverse complement strand
AATTAAAAAGCAGTTTACGAAATACGTTTAATGGCACATCTGGCCAACGAGTGATGTAGATGTTGTCACATGACTGCTTTTTGGTTCGTTTCAACTGGTTCGTACCAGATCAATCAGTGTGGTGTGAAAAGGACCCAAAACGGCATAAAAATGCTACAATGTATCATTTGTTGCCCTTGGTCCGGACCAAATGAACCGAACCACAGACGCGAAAGCACCCTAAAGCAGATCGCTGCTGAGCATCCAAGATCAGAAAACTTCTTTTATACAAACTGACATCAAATGGACTTGGGTCCACACCGATGAGTGAAAGTGCCTGAGAAAACATTCAGCTAAGTTATCAGTCTATTACAATTTCCCTAAATATATTTGATATGTTTTCACTATTTACGACAAACTGGATGCCCAAAAAAACCATCAGCAGCCAGCAAGGAGACGCCAGTATATAAAGCATAAAAGAAATGCATGAGTCCCTTTACTCACGGCTCGGCACATCATGGACTCCGTCCAAAAACCTGACAGGCAAAATGCTTCTCGTTGAAATATTTGTGCTAGCTGTGTCACCTATTTAGTTTGCTGTAAAACTGGCATTGAGTTACTCACACTCCAACATTCTTTGAGTGGAAAAGGTGGGGGAAAATCCTCGCAAAGGTCACGGGAAGTCAAGTAAACAACATTTTCCTGAGTCAAATACTGCCATCGTATTGCTTTGCTACGCCAGTGAAACTGAGGCCTTAACTATTAACACGAGCGCTATAAGCTCTGAGTCATGAACTGCTGCCAATACATGCTGCACGTCAGTTCAGAGACCAGCTGCTAATCTGGAATATTTCTCTAATTGTCCAAAAAGAAAGATAGAGCTATCAATCGAGGTATATTTCATTCCAGTTACTTTTATCTTCAGCGAGAAGTATTTCGCTCTCATAGAGGAATGCTCACTCCTCAGTGGGTGCAAGCTTTATGCACACAGATATTAGTCTGCATGTTGTGTTCATAGTCTTAATGCAAACCTTCAAAGCCTTTCCACACAATAGTAGCATTGACATGCAGTGACCCCCAATCTTAGAAAGTGCTTTCTTTTCCCTAATGCAGATCCATTGACAGCACTACTTGCTTTTTGGTGAAAGCTTGTGACACAATGCATACAAACATTTATTAAGGTTAAGTACATTTCTGAAGCCTGTTTGGATGAGCATAATACCTAGGAAATGCTTTGGATTATGTAAGTAATGTATATGATATTATTATGACTGAAAACGGTGACAACGGTGTTAAAGGCACAACATGAACGATTTTTCTAATAAAATATCCCAAAACCACTTGCACAGTGTTATATATGTCACGCAGTTGTGTATCTCAAAAGTTCTGTAGGATTTGTAAATTCAAAGAAATTCCAGATTTACATAAAAAACCGTCCCTGTTCATTGTCGTCTATCAGTGATGCAATATCCACGTTATTCCGCCTATACCTACGGCAACACACATGGGCAAATGCAGAAGTGATATTTATTTATTGTGCATTTCAGTATCATGGATCACGATTACACTCTCCACAATCCCAGAAAACGTAGATGTATACCAACTGAGGCAAGACGATATTGAAACAGTCAATGAAATAAAAGTAGAATATATAGAATATTAACCGATATAGAAATATCGGCGTGGTTTTTTTCCGAAATGGAGAGAGACTCTGCTCTTGCATGTTTTAATAGACAGGTAAGCAAATACATATTATTCATTATGCAAGTAATAGTCATATACAGGTGATTAGGTCAGATATAAATAAGCTTTGATTTACGATTTATGAAACAACATCTCCCAATGTTTCATGCTCCGTCATTGAGCTTCGCCTCTGTTATTGTTTTGAAAATGCGACCTCTAGTGTTGAAAACGTACATATTGTGCCTTTAACTATTATTTATATTGTATCGATATATTTTCCTAAATTATATTGATTATTTTGAAGACTGTTAAGAGTAACTCAAAACACACCTGGGATTTGCAGTCAATATGAAAGGTCGTTCACATCTCTGGTCAATGACAAAACAAGAATGAGCAAGTAATTAGCAGAGGAGGAGAAATTATAACATGTCCCAAAGCTGCCATAGCAAAAAATCCTCTGCCTAATACCAGTTTAATGTGTAGCATCAATAATAAATGAGCCATTGGTAGGTTGATTTCCTGAAGAATCTGTGGTGCTTGCAAAACATTGCTCAGTTTGTTTGACCGCTCCGGCCAGTCCAACTCGGCACATGGGCTCAAGCAATGCTGTGAGTTTGAGTCAGGGGTTTCTGTTTGTCTGACCAATGGAGGATTGTGAAAAACGGGTATTTCACCACTACAGCGACTAACAGTACATGGATTTAACTGGACATCCCTACAGTGACAACATTTTGTGCCTAAAATGCAATGAAAGACAAAAACATGACTACACTGAAAGTGCTTGCATTGCAAGGTTATAAGGCATGAATTTAAAAAAAAACAAGTCTGATTGCAATCATGATGGTTTGTAGCTAGTAATAGACGAAGGGGCCAATCAGTGGGAATTCTTCCTGAAGGTCAAAGCCGTCACAGTAACTGTGAAAACACTGCTGATAAAGTAAAGCCATTTGCACTGTCAATTTCCAATCCCAGTCCAGCTGAAGCACATGAAGCACGCAGCACTGTAAGAACAGATCAGACTCCAGTGTTTGTTTGGTGGGAAGAGCTGGGGAAGAAATATGGGGGGGGTATGAAAGCCAAAGCGGATCAATTTTTGTGTATCCGCAGTGATTGATGCTGTACAATTGGATGTTCGGTTCACTTAAACGCGCCGTTTTTAGGCCATATGTCTGGAAAAGATAGCAGTGGTATAAGGGGAAAAAATGAAACACGGTTCTGCATACTGTATACGATGCTTATGAGTAAGAAGACTACAGAGGAAACTGTAGAAATGTTTTGAAGCCAGATTAGGTTGCACAGTGGCTGCAATGATAATGCAATTCAAACGCAATGTATTCATTCGAGTAGTGTTCGTGTAAAGGTGCAGATCTCAGCAAAACATATATTAGACATGCATGAGAAACTACAGTATGTAAACAAATGAAATGGAGAAATAATTTCAATATTTGAAGTCAAAATAAATATATTTTGTTGAATGAGGGTTCAAAACAACACAACGTCATGACTTACACATCTTATTTGTAAAAAGAAGCTAAGTTACCTAGCATTTTACTTAATCGTGACTTCTGATGTGTCCAAGAATATGCTTAAGTTTCACATTTTTCCTTGTTGCATTTATCTCAAAAACCCTCTTTTGAAGAAGAAAGTACAAATCAATCAGTCTTTTGTTCAAAGGACTTCTAAAAACTTAATTAAAATAGAGAAATATTTCTTTGGGTAATAACAACAAACCCTCTGCACATGTGCTTCAGTTTAAAGGCAAAAATAACAGAAGAGATTAAGTGTGTGTACTGAAGCCAGTATCTGTTGCAATGGCAAAATTTGTCCAAATTATGTAAAAAGTGGATTTTTATATGCATTTCTGGGTAACACTAAATAAAACACAAATATTTGATAACATGAACAAGACTTATACAGCATTTATTTATGTTAGTTACTATATTAAATATTTACCAATACATTCAAATCAGAAATTGTATTTGTTAGCAGACTTTGAACTAACACAAACATTTTATAAAGGTTAATAAATGCTATAAAATACATTGTTAGATCATGTTAGTTAATGCATTAACCAGTAACACTTACAATAAGGTTCATTAGTTAACATGAAATAATAAGGAACAACATTTCTACAGCATGAACTAACAATAAATGATATTAACGAAGATTAATAAATATAGTAATAAATGCATTGTTTATTGTTTGTCCATGTTAGTTAATACATTAACTAATGTTAACAAATGGCACCTTATTGTAAAGTGTTACCCATTAACCAATGTTAGACCTTATTGTATAGTGTTACCACAGATGTACAACAAACGTAAAGTGAATTCAAACATATAACACAAAATACATTTGTGCCACTATAGTCGAACAGCTGGCTGTTTATCATCAGATTACCAGATTAGATGACAGTACTGTACAACTGCTGACCAATGACAGAGAACTGACACTGAGGATGTCTTATTATGTGACCCTGGATCACAAAACCAGTCACAAGTCGCACATGTATACGTAGCAATAGCCCAAAAATACATTGTGTGAGTCAAATTTTTCTTTTATGTCAAAAATCATTAGGATATTAGGCAATGATCATGTTGCATGAAGATATTTTGTAAATTTCCTACTGTAAAATTACTAAAATGTAATTTTTGATCAGTAATATGCATTCCTAAGGACTTAATTTGGACATCTTTAAAGGCATTTTTCTCAATATTTAGATTTTTTTGCACCCTCAGAATCCAGATTTTCAAATCATTGTATCTGGACCAAGTACTGTCCGCTCATAACAAACCATAAATCAGTGGAAAGCTTAATTCATTCAGCTTTCGAATAATGTTTAAATCTGAATTTTTTGCAGTCCATGTTCATATTAATGCTTTTGGTTACTCTTCAGAGCAGCCCTTATAGGAAACCAGCATGCAGCAGTTTACACTATCTTTATCTTTATCAGGCTTTATCAAAGATTGACCGCATTTTTTTCTATTATTTTTTAATTAGGCAATTGATTTTGGCTTCATTATCCGTCCTGTTTCGAATAAGGCTTTCAGTTTCAGTCACATTCCTAGTATAGATTTATCTGACAGCGTGACTGATTGACTCGTTTTAGGCAGCCAATAATAAATAATTAAGTTTAGTTAGGTCAGAACATTCAAACACAGAATCTAATCTAAAGTTGATTACAGGATGATTGTGAAATGATTATAAATAAAAACACAATGCATGTTCACACCTGAACCTATTCAACCCAGCTTTACAATTTCTTGCTTTCAGAGCAAATATTGATATATAACTCACACAAGAGTTGCACTGTATCTATATTATAAATATTCATATGCAGTGCCATGGTATTTTTAATATGGTAGTTCATTAAAGCTGCCATGAAATTAAAATACATGTTGTTAACCTTAATTTAAAGCATTACAATTGTTGCATTATTTATTTTTATTTTGAGAAGACAAACCTCTCTTTGGTGTTTTTTTTTCTGATAATTCATCACAATTTAACGTATGTTGCAATATGAAAAAAAAGGATCTGCTGTTGCTTCTGTTTCATCGCGACTTGCAGCTCAGACTAAGACCTTTGTAATAAGTCGGGTCAGACCTGATATGAAATGAAAACTCAAACAGAATGAAAAATGCAACTTGACAACTTCTTTCTGGTCTTACCAAATAATTTTTTTCACAATCTATAGCTACTGACATCCAAAGCCCATACACAAACCTGTATGTGTGTGTGCTTTTTCTCCCCCTACATACACAGCTGCAGAGCCTCTAAGTGATTATGACTGTGTCTGGCTCCTGAAGCACCCACAGGTTCAGAGATTGACTAGTGCCCAGATCTCACCTCCTGCGATAAGTAAAATGTTTTGTTATTGTCATTTTGGCAGAATGTGAAGCCTGGGTGATAGGTCACAATATTTGCCTCCAATGACAAGAGAATATAGTGTCCTCGCTGTTATTCTGTGGACAAATATGCATGCGGCCGAGTTGCAAAGTGACAACTTAGTCATACGCTGGGCATTAGTTGCATGCCGTGGCTCCTGAGAAGTTGCATTTCCTCTTTAATAAACGCAGGAACATAGTGAGTCACTTCGTCCAGACAACATTTTCTGTAATAAGGCATATGCTGGGTGACCCGCAGAGAATTGTATTGTATTGAGTGGTTCACCTTCAGAGTATCCACAACTAGATCTCTGCCCTTTAAAAATGAACTGCATGAGCAGTCGTTATTGTGCACTTGGATGAGTCCACACAAAGTTGGAAATCATGCAATAAAGGATTTTAACTAAACTTTGCCGATTCGATCACTGTTACTGTTCCACACAGGCTGATTGTTTGCAATGCTGTTTTATTTAAATGATGCTCTAAATACAGGTTGTGCTAGAATGGCGTCTCCAGTTATTAATGTGATAAGTCAGTGAATTAAATTAATTGAACCACTGTGAACATATCATTCTGTTCTCGAGCTCAAGGCGGCAGTTCAAAAATAAGTGCATCTAATCACCACAAGGGAAAAATTCACTTCAGAAATGAACAAAAGTGTGTGTTTGATGTATGAAAAAAACATGAAAAGAGTCTCTCAAGTAGAGTTCAGGACACATTAAACAGTAATTCAGTCGACCCATTTCCAAAACTTCACTAAATGCATGGTTACAAGTTAAAAAAAAAAGAGAAATGTTATTGAAACCTTTTTTAGTTGAAAATGTTGTTTTGGCGAGTTATGTTGACATAAATTATTATTATAATGTATGTAACGCTTTAGTATAGGGACCAATTTGCACTATTAACTAGTTGCTTATTAGCACTTATTATCCACATATTGGCTGTTTATTATTTATAAAGCACAGAGTACCTGCATACCTAATCCTCCCCAATAACTAAACTTAACAACTAACATACTAACAATTAATAATCACCCCCCCCCCCATATATTATGCAGTATATTATCAGAAGTTATGCACAGCAAGCTACATGCCAGAGTTGCACTGAAACAGGAACTCAGTTATTTAGTCATATGTTGGTATAATTGCAAAGTACTAATGCAGTCTTATACATGCACAGCGGAAACCCATTCACTTTTAAAAAGACAGTGAAACAATGTGGATCCACTTTGCGACATCAGTACTTAATGCAATGATAAATCAACACTGATTAACAACTCTAAAGGGATAGTCCACCCAGAAAATAAAGAATCTGACTTCTGAAAAACTTCTGAAGACATACTATAGAAGTTAACGGGGACCGGGAACAACTATAAGATCAGCAAAATACTGTATTAGTATTAATACAGAAAAATAATATTTGAGCTATGCAAGTTTGGTACCCAAGGAAAATATATTGTGACAGTTGTTGGTAAATCACATTGGGTTCTGATGGACAAAATAAAAAGGAAAAAAGCCATATATAGCAAACAGAATATCACACAATACCACTAAGCAACTACATATAGCCCCGTTTGTGACAGTCTAACAAAGCGATGTCCTAAAAACAAGCTCCACTCACATTTTCTACAGAATGGTTGGGTATTTTAAGGAAGGTAAGGTACTTTTCAAATAAGCTCTATTCATCACCTGCAGCATCTAATGCAATTAGGAGCAGCTCCAACGTATTTGAAGTGGCGCCTTATTATCTGTTCTAACATACTTAAGCTGTGGGTCTCATAAATGGCAAATCAGCAAGAGAACCAGATGTTGTATGCTTTTGTATGTCTAAATATGACTGCATACACAATACATTTTTACCCTGAAAAACATTCATGCACCTTTACTGTAATTATTAAGATGCTAAGCTACCCCTAGCCATCATTATACTGTATGGACAAACTAGGAATTGCTTTAAATGAGAATGCAAAGTGTGCATGGGAAATGCATCAGCATTAAAGTATTATTTGAGTATAATTTTGTCATTATGAGCACCTAACCTGACCTCTATCCTTAATCCTAAACATGTATCAATATAAAACAAACTACAGTCTAAACTAAAAATATATCTATATTTTTAATATATAAATTACAATATAATATATATATATATATTAAGGCCAGCGGATTGCTTTATGTGACTCAGATCTGACAATCAAAGCCTCTTTCGACCTTAAAACCCAAATTACAAACACATTCAAATATCGCCGGCAGAAGAAGCATTAGCATCAGCTTTGATTGTGAAATGTCATTGGCTCTTGTGAGTCACATGACTCGTTGCATCATGCTAAAGATTTACAAATTTACATTGGAATGAGATGTTGCTAAATTAACAGAGCGAGATTATTTTTCATTCATTTCATTCTGTTCCTCCGATATTTAATGGCTTCAGAAGACTTGGAATGCACCACAACTCATTTACTTTTGGTCAGTTTTTGCATTAAATAACTGTGACTGTGCTTTTATCTGCCTGATATGTGTTTTAAATTGATGAGAAGTGTTAGGGTAAGCAGTGCCAGCCCATCATACAGGCCGTACAGAGCGTCGCCTGGGGCCCCAACATGCCTGGATGGCCCCGCAGGGATATATACATTGTGGTTTTAGCACAGTTACTGACAAATATACATTCTTTGTTCTCCATTAACAAAATGCAATCGGCACGCAGCATGCAAACAAGCAGGCGTACAAGGACCTTACCTTTTAAAATGCAAACCACAATACAAACAAAAATACGTAAAGTAATGTGAAGTATAAAATGAGCTTTCAATCACCCAATGAAAAATAGCTGATAAATACGTTCCACCACAAGCATTAACAAATGCAGCAAACAGTGAAACATTTTGTAATCTCCAAAACTGTATCGTAGCATCGCTGGTTTATGGTTTATGTATTGTTATCCACAGATTTCGTACTTTCCTCATAAGTGCTCAAGATGCCACAAATGCACAAATTGGGCCCCCAAAATGATTACTTTGTGGCTATTTGAGACACTTTCTGTGTTTAAAGCAGTGTTTGGATAGCAGAAATAGCGCAAAGTCTCTCTCTCTGTTTAGTCAGGAATAATCTGGGCAATGAATTCAAAGACTGTCAACACACAAATGCAAAAGTCAAAATGAAAATCTTAATTAATCAGTAAATGAACCAGACTAATCTGTCTTTCATTATATTTATGAATTTACTTTTCATTGATTTAACTTCTATTCCCTTTTGCACAGTTCTATCCACACTTTTTTATGTACATTAATGTTGACAAGGAATTTCATACACTTAAGTGACATTTAATATGTAATCATCAATTATACAATACACTTATTATGCAATATTAAACTGACATTAATCTCTTAATGATTTATTAGTATTTTAAATATTTTTCTCTCACGTCGCTATTTAGGGGAACTTTAGGGTGGTTAAAAAATCTTGAAGTAATTAGTCAAAGCACCTAAAATATACATTATTCTTTATGCATTCATATTGATTTTATTTTATTTTTAGTGCAGTTGTCAGCTTATCAGTATGTCAATATTGGAGGAACCTATCATGATCTTGCCGGCGGCCCCACAAACCCACGGGTCGGCCCTGAGGGCAGGGCTTTATCTATGAAATTAAAAATATTAAAAAAAACAAGCAACTGAAAGCAATGAGCTCCTAGTTTGTCAATGTAGTGATGCCTACGAGTGCTTTTAGCTTCCAAATAGTGGCATGCAAGGCACTTGAACGCTCTTGTGCTTTTTGAGAATAGTTTAGTGGAATAAAACAGTGATGACTTGTTGACATGTAATTGATCTTGCGTATAGTGAGAAACAAAGCACAACCTTCTGTTCGTGCCGTGACAAATTGCAGCTTTCAGCATAGAGTGGCTTTAATTATACAGTGCACATCTGACTGTGTGAAGTTTCTTAAAAAGCAACATCCTTTACCTGCCACATCACTGATGCCATCACCATTTGTATTCAATAAGGGCACTCTACCAAAGAGTCACTGCTGTAATAGGCTAAATATGTATAATTTTGCTCGGAGCGTTGATGGGTGCCAATTTATCATAATATATGTATCAGTGAATTTTATGATGAGTAATTACAAGGTTTTTGCGCTCTAACAGTACAATATTATTTTTTTTGTATAGGTCTTGGGTTTGAGGTTGATAATATGAATCATGAGCATATGTTCAGCTTACGTGCAACAGAGTAAAATAACCTACGACAAAACATGGACTTTATGTAAATAGAGTATTTTAATGAGTCTTAATGAGTTGACTCCTAAATGTTACTTAATATATATTTTTATACAAATCGCCATGTGTTCTGTTTTTGAAAAGACGACTGAAAGAAAGAAAGAAAGAAACTAAACTTACCAAACCATAGACGAAACTCAGCAAGGTGCCGCAAAAGACAAAACCTAAAGTGTGTAGGATCAGCGTGGCTCCCATCCCGACAAGTTCACGCAAATGTATGTCAGCTTGAATGGGATTTCTCTGACGTTTACGTCTGTTAAAGCGCCGTCAAAGAGCCAGTCATTTCGCTGCTGTCCGCTCCCCTCCCATTACATCGTTCGCTTGTAAAATTATGAATATTTTCTCACGGCTTTTCCTTGTCACAGATCTGCAGGCTCGATTCAAACTGTTCCCAGTCTCTCTCTCCAGCTCGCGTTTTATTTCTCTGCATCTGTCTGCCTTTTTTTCTGAAATTACATCCACATGTCAGAACTATTTATGTCCCGCTCCTTCTGCGGTAGGAAGTTCAAATGATTCTTTGTGGAGTAGAAACCGACACTTTATTTTTAGGTCTTTAAATTTCCCTTCAGCCTCGCTGTAAAAAAAGCGACATAATAAAGCGGTGTCCCTCAGGCTCAACGTTCATATTTCTCTCAGGACATCAAAAAACGGCAAAGGAATGATTAATTTGCAGTTTCGAAGTAAACTGGAAGTTTAACATCTGATATCTGACAGCGGTGTTAAAGCGACGATAGGCAGCCTAACTGTGACAAAGTAGGTAAATGGGATTTTTTTTCCAAGAAAGAATGCTACGTTTACTTTATATTTAACGTCAAGTCGCAGCTGAAGAAATACAGGGTGTTATTTAAGATCATTTTTACGCAAGTTTAGTTATCCTCACTGACAGAACGGCTCCAGACGTCGGTAACCCTCACTGAACCTCTGAGAGTAGTTCATGTTGAAGAAGCGGAGAGAAAGAGGCAGGTAACGCTGACAGGCGTGAAGGATTTTGATTGGCTTACGGGGGGATGGTGAGGGATTTGATTGGCTGACGGTCTCTAGGGTTTCATTACACCTCGACTCAAGACGACACGCGCTTCCCGCCCCTTTTGCACAAGCTTCTTATTCAATGCTGTGCTTTATGTTGGCAGACGAGCGTTTCTTAGCGGTCCGCGTCGACACCGCGCAATGCAACCGATTAAATTATGCAAATACAATGCTGGGTAACATTTGGATTTAAGTTTTCGCTGGCTTCTGAAACGCATCTTTCAGCCATGTTTTAGTATTTGCTTTTTCATTAAAAACATTCTTGGGTACAGTCAGTACAGTCCACTTACGATAACTTGGTTTACCTACCTGGCTTCATTTATATTATTCATTTTTGTTATTATGTATAGCCTATTTGACACACACACTTTTGGAATTAAAGAACATGTTGCATTTTAAGGGCATCATCATAGCTTTTGTTAATTGGAATGAAGTATAGGCCTACCGTTTAAATACACCATATCTGAGTTGAGTCTGAATGCTTAAAAAACTAAAATAATAGTATCGGCTACATCTCCTTCGGCATGATTTGATGTATATGTGAAGTACTCTGAAGTGAAGTAAAAGTAATAGTCATGCTTGAGTACGTGATAGTTCACTTAATAATGGATATTCTGTTATCATTTGCTCACGCAAGTTTCTTTCCTCTGTTGTGCACAAAAGAAGATATTTTGAAGAATGTTGGTAATCAAACAGCTAATGGTAGAGATTGGAAAAAAATATGGAAAAATACTATGGAAGTACCATTCAAGTGTTTGGTTAGCATTCTTCCAAAATATCTTCTTTTGTGTTCATTATTATTATTGTTATTATTATTTTAGTGTGTATGCATGTGTGTGTGTGTGTGTGTGTGAACCATCCCTTTAAAAACTAGTAATATTGAGGTTTCACTGTCAGAGCTTTAAATGGGAACTTTATTTTTTTTATTTTTTTCTGCACTAATATGATCAAAATGGGGGAATGGTGAAGAAATTCTTATGATATCAACAGTTTCATCTGCATTCTTTCACAGCACATAAGGAATAGCAATTTGATATGTTTTCACATTAAAAGAAAAAGAAAAAAACTTTTTTCATCTAACATAATGAAGCCAAAGAGGGTTGTGGTTTCAAAACTCAATAGTTGGCAAATACGTTACATTTCTAAGAGTAAGTATGCCAAGAATATTCCATAACAGCACTTTAATATTACAACCATTTCCAATTATTATTATTTTTTTTTTTACAAATCCATACCATTTCATTATCTCTTTATTGCAGAAATGTTTTTGACATTAAATTATTAGAAAAGATTATTTCAAATTGATTCCTGGTGCTTAACCATCAGTCCATCCATTCTCACCTTTGCCCTGTTTTGGCAATTATTAACAATCAGATCAACTGGAGCTAAACCTTGAAACCACATAATAAACTTCTTGTAGTTTCTCTGTTGTCATTGAAAAAAAATTTAAATAAAATAACCTTGAGGTGCATATTTTCAGTCAAAACATTGTGGAAAAAAACGTTTACTCCAATATTAAAACACTTAAAATTATAGCAGACCATAAATTTGATTTGCACTGTAAATCTGTCTCTGCAGAGGCTCAGTGTCATGTCTGAGGCTTATATGTGGATCTAAACCGGGAACTTTTCATGTCAAATAAGTCATTATCATTTTCCACAAATGGTATCCTTTGCAGGTCCAGTGCAAGAAGAAAGGGCATCATTCCACCACACGTTATTTAACACCTCCTCGTAATCCTCCACAGCGAGACTAAACCCCTGCAATGATGATCTAAAGGCAGGCAGCAATTTCATTTTCCAATCATACACGCCACACACATGCAGAACACATTTCTAAGCCTGTATCGTTACAGTCGATATTATAGTCTCCATTAGTCCCTATATTGTCATTGAAACAGATAGCCTCTGATCTCTGCCTGCCATCTGGCTACATTAAAATCCACCTACAGCACAAGTCCCTGCTAAGCGCAAAACAAACAGCGGCATGCTGCAGCAGAGAAGAGCAGATGAGTATTATGTGATGACAGTGTTAAGCCTCATAAGGTGGAGAGAGCTGTTCATTTCTGAAATGAGAGAGTCAGACCTTGGTGGAAGTAGCTTACCAAAAGGGTCCCTTCTGTAATTGTTTGAGAGGAATGTATTGCTTATCCCTGCAATAATGTTTCATTGATTGTTGTTGAGATTGTTGAAGTTTGGCACATTGAGGTTTTATGTCACTCTGAAGTTCACAGTCAACAAAAGCACGAGTTTGAATCACAGTTATTTGTGTGTGTGTGTGCATTTTTGAATGTTTAAAATAAGTTCTGTAAGGATGTTCTGGGTGCATATGCAGTCAAACGGTAAAATATTAAATATTTCCTTTTAAATGTATCTCAGAGTACACAATCATTGTTTTATTATAATAATAATAATAATAATAATAATATATAAATTAAAAATTGTAAAAAAAAAATGCAATGACTAATATTAGAATGATTTCTGAAAGGTCTGAAAGTGACACTGAAGACTGGAGTAATGATGCTTTGTATCACAGGAATAAA
>JAUCMS010000044.1:2930163-2948646 GCA_032357445.1 Enteromius radiatus | reverse complement strand
GCCATGTTTTCTACTACTGTCTATGGTTGACAGTCCGTCGTTGTCGGTAAGCTTGACGGGCTAGCAACAGTAACTAAAGGGGGTGTGGCTTTTAGCGAAAGGTCAATTGCAGTAGTAATAGAATCTTTTAAGTGCTTAATGATGGACAATCTATTAAGACAATGAAATTCAATCATTTTCATAATGTTAACACCAGTTGTGTTGGGTTGGATTGTGTTTCTAAATATAAAGAGCTCAGATATTTAAAATGTCATATTGCATGCAATAAAATTATAGAACGTGAAATGAAAAATGGAAGCATCTTATAATTAGTATGACCTGTGTGACATTTCATCTCAATCCAATCAATACCTGAGTTCAGCAAATGTCATCACATTTCAATTGTCTGCAATTAAGCTGATATTTTGAAGAATGTTGGTATCCAAACAGTTACTCGTGTAACACAGGGGGAAAATACTATAGATGTCAATGGCTAACATCAACCGTTTATTATAAACCTTCTTTAAAATATTTTATTTTGTGTTCAACAGAAGAAAGAAACTCACAGAGGTTTATAAATACATGTGGTGTGAATGATTTGTGACAGAAGTGATATTTTGGGGTGAATTATCCCTTTAATCATTGGTATACTGAGGTTGAGTTGAAATAAGACACTGAGCGGTTGAAATTACTCTTTCAGCTTATCTTTTCGATATTCGGTTCTTTTTTGGAAATTGCAGCCTTGAAGGACGACCCCAGTCCTGAATGTACAGAATATGCCTTGTGCAAAAATACCAGGTTAATTTCCTCAAATATATGGTTGAGGAATATAAAGTATGTGCTGGCAAGACTTCAGAGGCAGTCAAAGAGCTTAGACTGTGATGGATTGGTCGCTTTGTGCCACCAAGCACAAGGCTTGTGAAATCGGCTACTTGACTGCAGTGTTTGCTGAACTTCATTCCAACAAAACAGTTTCTGATGATGCAGAAACACATTATGACTCATATTTGAGCAGGAGACTGGTTTGTTATGTTCTGAAAGATGCATAAGATGCATAAGATTTTCATATTTTAATCATTTAGAAACACACAAACTTTCTAAGGTTTCCTCTGGCGGACAATCTTACGAATTTTAGGTTCTTCCTTTTAGCCTGGCCTTCTGACTCAACTTTGACTCCAGGGCTTATCTGTCATGAATTACCTCAATAATAGGATAATTCTGACTAAATCTTTGGTGTCTCAGCATTGAGACCTTGTTCTAAACTGCCTTCAAAGACCATATGCTAAGTTACTAGATAGAAACCCAAAAGTTGATGCTTTGAAAACCACAGAACACAAACACAATAATATAGTGACTGGAGTGCACAATATTAGGTTTCACAATATCACATCATGCTTCAAAATATGCTGATATTTACATATTTATCTCACTTCATTTAGTTTCATAAGAAATGTATTTATCATCTAAGATTGTACAGATTACCAATGTATTCGATTTATGTGGTTTTTGAAGTGCCATCTTTTGGGTTATTAGCCACTTGCATTATATAGACTTACAGAGATGGATTATTTTTCTTTAAAGGGGTCATATGATGCAATTTCAAATTTGCCTTTCTAACATGTTACAAGATATTTGTGCATAAATAAGATCAGTTGCAAAGACTAAAGTCTCAAAACCAAAGAAATAGTCTTAAGGATTAAGACTTGACTACTTTTCTAAAACAGCTCATTTAAACACACCCCCACATCTCCACATCACTGTGTGGGATCATTTTTAAGCTTTTAAGGAGTGTTTTAAGCAGTTTTAATGTTTTAAGCATATTTTTTATTTTTGGTAACTGGTAGTTACCAAAAATGAAAAAATATGCCTAAAACGTTTGATTTTGTTGAGATATTTTCACGGGAGTTCCTGTACCATCTAAAGTGCAGTGATATCAAATCCCTCAGTTTTAGTTTATCACATAAACAACTTTAGCAAACTTTGTCTAGGCTGTTCACTGACTGGGATAAATGCATTTACAGTCAAAGCTGAGGATAACAAGTTTTAAGTGCTCATTATATCTATTAATTTTAGACAAAGTTTATTCTTTTCACTACATCTGACACACATGTGAGGGCCACAGAAAAAAGGCCTTTTACAGACAATCAACAAACAGTGTTAGCTGATAAGCTATGTGAGCTTAAACTCTTAGCATGCTAACTAATGCTTTTGTGTGCTCATCCTCACCTTAGAAGCTCTCTGCGGCATCAAGCTGAAAGTGTGTCCTCTACGTGGAAAAGTACCTTTGCAATGCCCAAATGTTTTGCGATTTTCACAAAATTCACATAAAAGATGTTCCAGAAAGAATAGCAGACTACATTTCAGCTTTCTTATTCAATGCAAATTGCAGATGGTTATGCCGTATGCCTTAAAAAGTCAGCAGACTTGTGTAGAGAAATCAACTCACACCATCCAATGAAGAGGAAGACCCATTTGCGAAGCTTGTCTGTGGAATATGTCATGACAATAGCCGTGTGAAGATAGCAGCCCTCCACAAACATCCAGAAAAAATTGGTCACCACAAAGTAATTATAGATGGTTGTTATGAGACGACACCAGGGCTGTACAGAGAGAAAGGGACAGGGTGTTAATTGAGGTGAATATACGGATGTTTTACAACACTGCAAACCTTTTACAGACTTGATGCTAAAATAAAACCTTTCATAGGCGATAAGATGTCTCAGCTTTCACTTTAAAATGTGTTTTATAAGGTGCTATAACTTGAACTCAAGGAAACAACATATATCAGTTGTGTTTTTGGACTGTAGAAAAGGTATAAGCTATTGCTTTATATAAGGTACATACTTATACTACCTTATTTACCCCTAAATGCTAGGTGCCTTAAGTGTACATTTTGAAATGGCACTTGTCAAAGCTATTTATTTTGTGCTTTGAAAAGCACTCCTCTCATGTCACTCTCAATGAACGCATTGTTCCTTAGTTTTTCAGTAAAACAGTCATTTATACAGTTTAAATTAGGATTGTATGTTAGGAACATTTACAAAATGGAGCACGTTTGACTTTTGTTTTGTTTTTTCTTCACTGTCAATTACTGAAAAAAAAATGCTGCAACACTGTAATGAGACACTAGATACCAGCAGACTAAAATAAAACTAAAGTGTGTTACAGAGAAAAAAATACCCCACTCAGTAATACAGTAATACTATATTGGTGAGGAATCGACTGGCAACATTATAAATGTTAATGTTAGAAACCTGCTGGGTTTACATACTGTATAGGCTAAGTAAGTTTAAAAGTGTTTCATACCTCATTCGTCTCATAAATGTTTTCGTCAATCAGTTGAAGCAAAAACCACATTACATTCCTCAGAATGAAAGTCGTAATTAAGTTCCAGTGGATTATGTTGCGAAGGCATCGGATGCTCCTTGAATTTAAAAGGAAAAATCAATGAAACAATCATTTCAGCAATTACACTGTGACACAGTTTTAGAATTGCATGAGCTGATTAAGGACTTACATATGCATGAATATGAAAATGTAGAGCCAGAGAGAGCGTTAGCAATGGAAAGATTAAGAATTCTGAATGTGTGTTTAAGGAAATGTTCAGGAGCGCTTTCTATGGAGCCTGCATATTTAAAGTTTAAATGTATTGATATTTTATTGAATTATTGTATTGAATTATTGATATTCAATGTTTTTTTTTCATGCATCAATTTCACCTGAGGAGTAGAAATACTGTGACTGTGACCTTTATTCAAACTCTGGCCATCTCAGTAAACACTAAAAAGGCCTAAAACGCTGCACACTTATGCATTTCAGCCTTCCTCAGAGTGCAATGCATTTTTTACTTTTTTTTTTTTTTTTTGTATAATAGTTGTTTCAAACCCAACCAAAGAGCACCTTCTGGGATTACTTCACAATCATCAAATAGCTCTTGAAGATGTCTCCTACAATATGTACACTTTAAGTACTAATATGTACATTTTAGGTACCAAAACGGACGCTTTAGGTACTAAATGTACAGCCTCAGTGACAGCTTTTGTGCCATATTTCTGAGAGTGTATAGTGCTGAAAATACACTCACACACTTACCTCAAGCACAGAAAGAGTATAAAGGCGATAACGAGAGCTCCAACTGATATACAGTGGCCAAAGTAATTGATGATAAGGGCTATCTTGTAGTGCATGGGGTACTTCCTCTGTAAGATGGATAAAAAAAGGTTAAAGCAGGAACTCAGTGCCCTAACATACAAAACGATAATAAATGATTGCAATTATGGCACAAATCAGTAGTTTTTACTCGGTGAAGAATATTTTATGGAAGCTTCTAAAAGACTAGAAACAGATTAATCTCTATATTTCTCATGAGTCCTTGAATGAGGTCACAAAACTGTGACACAGCACTGAAAGGCATCCCATTGTCCTTTTGCTTGCACGCAGAAGTCATGTGAAGTGAGAAGTTAGATAAAGAGTTGCACAGCATTCAATGCTATATTCTATTTTTTTATGCCAAATAACTCCATACATTACTCATGCAATTCATAAGAAAGAAAGTAGGGTTTATTGCACATTTACCCACCTTTTCCTCTAAAATGGGCTCACAGTTGGAGTAGTTACTTTTCAGTGCCCACGTGCCATTGTCCAGACACTCTCTGTATGCGATTCCTGCAAAGACAAGAATGAAAGACCTTAAAGACCACACAGGTGCCTTTTTTAGTTTCTATGCATCTCCTGAAATATTTCATTGCTCAGTGCTAAAGAAGCTAAAATAAAAAGCTTTGAAGAAAAGTCCTAACTGAATGCACGTGTATAATAAAAAAACAGCTTGATGGAACTGGCTCATTCAAAGTTTTACCCTATTTCAAGGGCTGCTGGCTCGGTCTAGAGTAAACCTTCCTGTTAAGAGTTCACCTATTTGATATGTTGTTTTCCATTTGGGTATTTGAACATGTAATATGCAAATGCACAGAAGGATTTACTTTATTTTGTATTCAAGGTGTTAATTTAAATATCTCAGGAAATCCAGCTTGCTTTGCTCCACCATTTTTTCCCACTTCATGGAAAATGTATATCTCTTTTCCAAGCTGCACTTGTGAACTTAATAAATTAGATTTTTCGAAATCCTGTTAATATGCTGCATCTCAATTTTAACAGAGACTTCAGAATTCACAAACAGTCAGCTCTTTTTATCCATACCAAATGAAGAAGTGTTTTCATTTTCAGTTCCATGTGTTTATTCCTTATTTGGTATTTCCTGTCGTTAATGTAATTATTAGTTAATTACATTAACAACAGTCACAGGTGTTTTGAGATCTCCTTGTGTTTTGTTTTGTTTTTAGTTCTGTCTTCCCCAGCCTAATGTGTCGGTCAATGTTTATTGTAATTGTTGTGTGTATGATAAGATCTTCTCCACGTTTTATGTTTATAATTATAAAAGACTCTTTGTTTTTGAATTTTAAGTCTCTACGATCTCTCTCTCCCTGCACTGCACCAGAACCGTTACAGAAACGGAGGATGTACTGGGCCGAGGAAATGAAGTTTCCGAGGACCTGATCCAGTTCCCCGCGTCCAGTTAGACACCTTACACCCAATGAATGTCAACGACGATTAACAATGGGACAGTGTTTATATTGTGGCATTGCCGGACATCACATCCGTGCACCTTCAGATTGGGCAATGCCACAAGGAGGAGATTTCTCTACTGGTTCTGGAGGGCTCCACCATCGATGTGGTTCTAGGGCACCCATGGCTGGCAAGGCATGATCCCATCCTCTCTTGGCGGTCAAGGGAAATTCTCAAATGGGGACCCCAACGTTGGCCCGAGTGTTTTTCCAATCTGCCCCTTGAGACTCCTGTTCAGGTTACAGGTTCCTGTTCCACTCTGTACCACATCCATCGAAAGTCCCCTTGAGAAATAATCCATTAGTATCCCCGAATGTTACAGCCCCTTTCAGGATGTTTTTTGCCCCAAGAGAACTGCTAAATTGCTGCCTCATCGACCATGGGACTGCCCCATTGATCTGCTCCCGGATGCTCCAGTGCCCCACGGAAAGATCTACCCTCTGTCTATCCCCGAGAGTAAAGCCATGGAGGAGTACATCCAGGAAGCCCTGCACCAAGGCTACATCCCCTTGTCCACTTCCCCTGCTGCATATAGCTTATTTTTTCTGGCCAAGAAAGACGGTGGGTTAAGGCCCTCTACAGATTACAGAGCACTTAATCAAGTTCGCCGCGGATTCGCTCCGCAGTTACGGCCAGGAGAGCTGTCTCTTAACCCTGTTCACAAAATGCGGTGAAAAGAGGCTTTCTATTTTCCCGCGGATCCCCATCCGACATTCACAAGTTCTTTCCTCAAGTCATGGCGTGGAGAACTGTTCCGTTCCCCGCGGATTCCAGTCCGTTGTCTCTCAACCAAGTTCTTGAGTAATGGCAAGGAGAGCCGTTCCGTTCCAGTTTGCAGTTTCCAAGTTATGCTCCAGAGCTTCGGCCAAGAGAGCCGTTCCAGTTCCCAGCGAATTCCAGTCCACTGTTTCCAATTTCTTCTCCAGAGTTTTTGCCAGGAGAGCCATTCCAGTTCCCCGCGGATTCAAATCCGCAGCTTCCAAGTCCTGCTTCAGAGTCCCGGCCAGGAGAGCCGTTCCAGTTCCCCGCGAATTCTAGTCCTCTGTTTCCACGTTCTTCTCCAGAGTCACTGTACTTTTCAAATATCCTCTCCCCCTCATTCCAGCTGCCATCGAGAAACTACGTGGGACCACTATATTTCCCTAAACTGCGTAGTGCATACAACCTGATCAGAATCAGAGAGGGGGATGAGTGGAAAATGGCTTTTATCACCCCTACTGGCCATTATGAGTATTTGGTTATGCCTTGTGGTCTTGTGAACGCACCTTCTATCTTTCAAAAGCAGATCAACCCTGTCACTTTCCGTCTACATTTACCTCCACAATACCCTACCATATCTCAAATCTCAAATCTCAAACCCTACCATAACCCTGTTCCTGTTTTCACAGAGCCTGGTTGTGAGGAAGAACCCCTAAAACTAAATAAATGTGATGAAGACCAGGTTTCAGTAAAATATCTTTCCAGTCCATCATTCTGTGTGTATTTTGGCGTCTCTCTGTGAATTATGAGGTTGTGGGATATGACAGAATCTGTCTAAAAACAGAGTAACAGTGTCCCTCTTTTGTATAAAAGGGCATGAAAAATCAATTTCCATAAATTTCACTACATCTTTTGACACCTAGGAGGAATTTGAACTACGCAAACATCCTGCAAGTTTCATACTGTAGCTTAAAAAAAGACATTAACAACCAATTAAGCTCCAAAAATGGCTGATTGGGAAATTAGTACCCACTGCATTCAGTCACTTTGTTCACACACCAGCAAATGTTTTCCTGTACTGTATGTAGATTTCCTAGTGCTGTGGCTATAATGATATTATAAACTGTAAATTTGGACATACCTTCAGAAAAGATCACTGATGATATGGATGGTAAAGCTAAGTGAATGCACGTGTATAATAAAAAAACAGCTTGATGGAACTGGCTCATTCAAAGTTTTACCCTATTTCAAGGGCTGCTGGCTCGGTCTAGAGTAAACCTTCCTGTTAAGAGTTCACCTATTTGATATGTTGTTTTCCATTTGGGTATTTGAACATGTAATATGCAAATGCACAGAAGGATTTACTTTATTTTGTATTCAAGGTGTTAATTTAAATATCTCAGGAAATCCAGCTTGCTTTGCTCCACCATTTTTTCCCACTTCATGGAAAATGTATATCTCTTTTCCAAGCTGCACTTGTGAACTTAATAAATTAGATTTTTCGAAATCCTGTTAATATGCTGCATCTCAATTTTAACAGAGACTTCAGAATTCACAAACAGTCAGCTCTTTTTATCCATACCAAATGAAGAAGTGTTTTCATTTTCAGTTCCATGTGTTTATTCCTTATTTGGTATTTCCTGTCGTTAATGTAATTATTAGTTAATTACATTAACAACAGTCACAGGTGTTTTGAGATCTCCTTGTGTTTTGTTTTGTTTTTAGTTCTGTCTTCCCCAGCCTAATGTGTCGGTCAATGTTTATTGTAATTGTTGTGTGTATGATAAGATCTTCTCCACGTTTTATGTTTATAATTATAAAAGACTCTTTGTTTTTGAATTTTAAGTCTCTACGATCTCTCTCTCCCTGCACTGCACCAGAACCGTTACAGAAACGGAGGATGTACTGGGCCGAGGAAATGAAGTTTCCGAGGACCTGATCCAGTTCCCCGCGTCCAGTTAGACACCTTACACCCAATGAATGTCAACGACGATTAACAATGGGACAGTGTTTATATTGTGGCATTGCCGGACATCACATCCGTGCACCTTCAGATTGGGCAATGCCACAAGGAGGAGATTTCTCTACTGGTTCTGGAGGGCTCCACCATCGATGTGGTTCTAGGGCACCCATGGCTGGCAAGGCATGATCCCATCCTCTCTTGGCGGTCAAGGGAAATTCTCAAATGGGGACCCCAACGTTGGCCCGAGTGTTTTTCCAATCTGCCCCTTGAGACTCCTGTTCAGGTTACAGGTTCCTGTTCCACTCTGTACCACATCCATCGAAAGTCCCCTTGAGAAATAATCCATTAGTATCCCCGAATGTTACAGCCCCTTTCAGGATGTTTTTTGCCCCAAGAGAACTGCTAAATTGCTGCCTCATCGACCATGGGACTGCCCCATTGATCTGCTCCCGGATGCTCCAGTGCCCCACGGAAAGATCTACCCTCTGTCTATCCCCGAGAGTAAAGCCATGGAGGAGTACATCCAGGAAGCCCTGCACCAAGGCTACATCCCCTTGTCCACTTCCCCTGCTGCATATAGCTTATTTTTTCTGGCCAAGAAAGACGGTGGGTTAAGGCCCTCTACAGATTACAGAGCACTTAATCAAGTTCGCCGCGGATTCGCTCCGCAGTTACGGCCAGGAGAGCTGTCTCTTAACCCTGTTCACAAAATGCGGTGAAAAGAGGCTTTCTATTTTCCCGCGGATCCCCATCCGACATTCACAAGTTCTTTCCTCAAGTCATGGCGTGGAGAACTGTTCCGTTCCCCGCGGATTCCAGTCCGTTGTCTCTCAACCAAGTTCTTGAGTAATGGCAAGGAGAGCCGTTCCGTTCCAGTTTGCAGTTTCCAAGTTATGCTCCAGAGCTTCGGCCAAGAGAGCCGTTCCAGTTCCCAGCGAATTCCAGTCCACTGTTTCCAATTTCTTCTCCAGAGTTTTTGCCAGGAGAGCCATTCCAGTTCCCCGCGGATTCAAATCCGCAGCTTCCAAGTCCTGCTTCAGAGTCCCGGCCAGGAGAGCCGTTCCAGTTCCCCGCGAATTCTAGTCCTCTGTTTCCACGTTCTTCTCCAGAGTCACTGTACTTTTCAAATATCCTCTCCCCCTCATTCCAGCTGCCATCGAGAAACTACGTGGGACCACTATATTTCCCTAAACTGCGTAGTGCATACAACCTGATCAGAATCAGAGAGGGGGATGAGTGGAAAATGGCTTTTATCACCCCTACTGGCCATTATGAGTATTTGGTTATGCCTTGTGGTCTTGTGAACGCACCTTCTATCTTTCAAAAGCAGATCAACCCTGTCACTTTCCGTCTACATTTACCTCCACAATACCCTACCATATCTCAAATCTCAAATCTCAAACCCTACCATAACCCTGTTCCTGTTTTCACAGAGCCTGGTTGTGAGGAAGAACCCCTAAAACTAAATAAATGTGATGAAGACCAGGTTTCAGTAAAATATCTTTCCAGTCCATCATTCTGTGTGTATTTTGGCGTCTCTCTGTGAATTATGAGGTTGTGGGATATGACAGAATCTGTCTAAAAACAGAGTAACAGTGTCCCTCTTTTGTATAAAAGGGCATGAAAAATCAATTTCCATAAATTTCACTACATCTTTTGACACCTAGGAGGAATTTGAACTACGCAAACATCCTGCAAGTTTCATACTGTAGCTTAAAAAAAGACATTAACAACCAATTAAGCTCCAAAAATGGCTGATTGGGAAATTAGTACCCACTGCATTCAGTCACTTTGTTCACACACCAGCAAATGTTTTCCTGTACTGTATGTAGATTTCCTAGTGCTGTGGCTATAATGATATTATAAACTGTAAATTTGGACATACCTTCAGAAAAGATCACTGATGATATGGATGGTAAAGCTAAGATATCGTTTTGATTTGACTAGTGCTTGTTGCTAATGACGTTACATTCTCCTTCTGGAGAGTGAATGAATTACAGCTGTGCTACTCATTTAAATCACTCTCCAAATAAACAATCGGTAAATATACAAAGATGACTCATTCATGCATCCATATATTCATGTCTTTGCTTACAGACAAATTGCACTCTAAATGATCTGTCCTGTCTTGTTTGCACTCAGGATGGGCAACATGTGAGTTCCACCAACACTGTATTCACTCGGATTGGTTGTCAATGCTTCATTTGCATTGCTAATATTAAAATGTCTTTCAGTTGTATTAATGTGCCCATTTTGAGTTTTTTTTTTTGTGGTATTTTTTTATGTGGTATATTTCACACAGGCCCAGAGGAGGTCTGAGCATGCCACCATGAATTATAGTTTCGATAAAAATAATCAGAAAAAAACAGGTGCTGATAACTTTATCACCACCTCAAACAACAGAATAAAAATAATAATTAAAATACATGCCCTATTAAAGTTATGAAGGCCAAAATGGGCAATATGTGAGCCCTTCAAGTGTTTAAAGGTAAAGTGATTTTGTGATTAGGCATTAACCCAGGTAATTATTGAAAACTTTAACAATGCAGATCATAAATTCAGTATCCGTGTAGGTTCTTTGCATATTTAGTGAAGATGTTTTAAAAAAAGTATCCTCGGTTGAACATGTTCTGGCTGATTACACTTACTGTACATGTTCTGTTACATAACTGATAAAAAGAAGAACAAAATATAAGATCTGTATGAAACCGGTTAACATTTGAAAGGTAAGATTTACAGACATTTTCACTAAGGATATCAAGTACCTGTTAAGAGTATGTTTATAGTCTGTGCAACTGGACGGTTAAGCTCCTGAAAAATCAATAATAATGATTTTTTTTTTTACTGTTACAGAAAAAAAGAAACCATCACTGATATCTGACTCAAGCCTAATAATAGAAGACCTGTCCAGAGTTAAAGCTGGAAACATAATGAGCTAGGTTTCAGTATATCTGAATGTTATGTATATGTTATATTTGTAATATTTGTCTCCTGAGAAAATGAATGATTGAAAGGTAAACAGTTTTACATTCAATTTAACAGCCTTACAGAGAGAACAACAAATGCCTGAATGTATGTGGTTTTATAGCGTATTTATTAAACTGCTCAGGTCATGGTATGGGGGTGACCAAAATTACAATTTAAAATCAGTCAGAGCTATGAATGTGTGTGTGTGTGTGTGTCTGTCTGTCTGTCTATTAGGTATCTATAAGGTATTTATCATCTTATGGGGATCAATTGTCCCCCAAAAATAGGAATACCAGTACATTTTTACCTTGTGTTTTGTTTTGTTAGGTGAGGAAACAAACTTATAAATCACACAGAATGAAGTTTTTTGAAAATCTAAAAATGCACATAGTTTTCTGTAAGGTTTGTAGAGTATAAACACCATTACACCTATGGACGTGACATGTGGCCAAGTATGGTGGCCCAATTTGTCCATCCAAGTGCACACATACAGTAGTGAGAAGTGATCAAACACACACACACACACCGTGAACACACACCCGGATCCATATCGCTATCGCTGCGGCGCCCAGGGAGCAGTTGTGGAACGGTGCCTTGCTCAAGACAGCGCTGGTTATTCACTCCCTCCACCTTCAATCCCTGCCAGACCTGGGACTCGAACCCGCAACCCTTTGATTACCAGCCCGACTCCCTAACCATTAGGCCATGGTTGCCCCCCTGTGGAATGTCCCCATAAAACATGTAAACATGCCACTTATATTTTTTGAGAGTCCGGTATTCTGTCACAAGTACGTAGTGCAGGAACGAACGAATGAACAGAGATTCCAATTCACGAATAACACTACTTTTAACAATCCAGGGAAGCAAACAGACAGGCATGGTAGTACACACACACACACCCACTCCTCCTCCATGGCTCCTCCCTTTGTCGGCTCCTCCGTGGGACACCATCATGGCTGTTCTCTGGGTCCCGTCTGGTTCGTCCTGCTCTAAACTCCTCCCATCTCTTCCCTGACATGGGTATGACATGGGTATTACAATATGTGGGTGTTTTATGAGGACATTTTCAGTCTCCCCGTAATTCAAAAGGCTTAAAAAAACATACTAAATGGTGTTTTTTTGAAAATCTAAAACTGCACACAGTTTCCTGTAAGGGGTAGGTTTAGGTGTAGGGTCAGTGTAGGACAATACCACATACAGTCTCTACAGTATAAACACCATTACACCTATGGAGAGACCCCATAAATCACAAAAACCAACATGTGTGTTTGTGTGTGTGTACTACCCTGCCTGTCTGTTTGCTTCTCTGAATTATTAAAAGGATTGTTGTGAACTGGAATCTCTGTTCGTTCGTTCCTGCATCAAACACTTGACAGTATCAAGCACTCTTTATAAAGCAATCACACCCTCAACCCAATTCGTTCCCTGAAGTCCTAGATCAATTTAGATTAGTTTGTTTAGTTTGATTAGATGTATGTTGGCGGTGTTTGAATTGGTAACCCAGATAATGTTTTGAGAAAACAGAATAAGCCTCATACAGTAGAAGCAGTAGAAGTTTTAATCACGTTCAGCATCTCGAACAGCGGCAAAGTAATTTGTTCTATAAATTATTATGTGTTTCAGAGAAAATATAGCAATAAGTATTCAATATCCCAGGAATGTGATATTGAATCAACTATTAACCATGACTTTTGCATCAACAGACACCGAATTTGCTAAATTAATTCATAAGTAAGGTACTAAGATCAAGTAGGATTAAGGGATCTAAAATAAGCACATGCAGAAAAAGGCATTAATATTGCTAGTAACATGCTGTTATGCAGTGTGTCTGTTTTTAGTTTTGTTTTCCCATGTCTTCCTGTTTTTTTTTGTTTGTTTGTTTGTTTTTATGCCCTTATTTGGAATTTCCTGTGTTTAAGTGATTATTAGTTAATTCGTTACCTCCTGTGTCTCCCAGCTGTTTTGAGTTCTCCTTGTGTTTGGTTTTGTATTTAATGTCTGTGTTTTCCAGTCTCCAGTGTCATTCGTTAAATGTTACTCCGTGTGTTTGTAAGATATGTTGCTGAGTTTATTCTTATTAAAACAAATACCATTTGTGATTCTCTGTGTCTCCTGCAATCTCCATCTCCCTGCAGTACCCCTAACACATGCATACTAAAAAAGCAAGTGTATATTCAGTTTGATTGTTAAAAGATGAGGTCTGCAGGCATCTATATGGACTCTGGATGGGCTTGATTTAGGGTTCTTGTTGCCTTCAGCCAATCGGATACTGTTTTTACAGCTCTCTTATTTAGTCTTTGAGTGGCATTTATGGCTCAAGTGTCTGACTCAACTTATTGTTATTATGAGTGTAATAAACGGACCCTGACAGGGTGATCAAGACCCCAAGCAGAGCAGGGGTTCACCCTAAACAGGGGTTTAATCTGCAATAATAACCATATCGCATGGTTTATTACATGGCTACTTGCCACATAAGTAAATAATTTGGCAGTTTTTATTAGCTCTTTAAGACCACATCTCTGTGAGGAAAAAGCAGTTCCTAACAAACAGCTTTGACCCTAGACAAATGAACTTCAAGGAAGAAACCTCATGAGCAGTCAATACACCGCTTTGCTATTGTTGGAAGTAATTATTTGGATTGTTGGATCAGTTTTCCTTGATCTTTAGACAAATAACATCTTTTGACAAAAAAAGTTAATCAATTAAATATAGGTTCACTAGAATTAAATCTATAAAATATGCTGTATTCATTTAACTATATTCATTCAAAATAATGAATGTACCATGTAAACAAAATGGTGCAGGATTTACGTTAATCTGAAAATATTAAGCTATACATGCTTTTGACAATTAGAATCAGAATCGGCTTTATTCACCAGGTATGTGCAAACACGAGGAATTTGTTTTTTTTTTTAGGTTTACAAAATTAAGAGATCATTGTACTATTAAAATGTCCTATGAGGTACAGAGCCTCAACTCCTCATTCCTCACGGCAAAACATAGCTTTGCTTAAACCAGGTTCAACAGCCTGTGTGGAATGTGTGAGTCTGTGATGTCACAATAGCCTAAAATACATTTGCATATGACTGTCACTTTAGACAGATGCTTGCCTTTACATCATTATTTGCTTAGCCCCATTTGCTGGCTCTGTCAGTCAAACAGATATACTGAAGTCTGAAAGGGGTCATACAAAGCCAATTTCCACTAGCTTATATGAGTCTTTAGGGTCTTAATGGAAAGTTTGTAATATAGTTTATTTTAAAATTTCTCAAAAAGCGCTCATTTTACCCTGTCAAAAACAGCTCTTTTGAAATCACTCTGTTCTGTGTACTTCCCCTTTAAATCTTCACGAGCTCCGCTGGCCCCGCCCCTCTTTCCCGAGGCACTCTCGGAGGATCTTTTTTTAGGACTGATGACGGCTCATTCAGGGCGGGTCTTAGGTAAGACACCAGTTCAGTCTGTGTGACACGCTGCTGTCAATCAATTATTGTGGGACCGACATGCATTTGAGAATGGCTTGATTTCAGAAGGGGCAACTTATTTTTATTAAATAAAAAAAAAAAACTACTGGTGGATCTTTATCATTGTAGGGTGGTTATGTATACACACTCCCAACACACATATCAGTCCAAACAGCTTGAAAAAGTGCATGTGGCACCGTATGACCCCTTTAAAGGAATAGTTCACCCAGAAATTAAAATTCTGTCATAATTTACTCACCCTCAAGTAGTTCCAAACCTGTATGAAATAGTTTTTCTTTTTAAACGACGTGACCTGTGGACAGGTATGGTTTCCCATACTACGCTCTGCATTTAACCCATCCAAGTGCGCTGACACACAGCAGTGAGAAGTGAACAACCACACACACACACACCCAGAGAGCAGTTCCAGTCTCCCGGACCTGGGACTCAAACCCACAACCTTTGGGTTACAAGTCCAACTCCCGATCCATTAGGCCACAACTGCCCCCCCAAATTCTTTGTTCTGCCAAACACAAAGGAAGAGAAAGTTTGTAACCAGGCTGTTTTGGGTCAACATTGAATTCCAAAGTAGGAAAAAATACTGTGGAAACCAATGTTGACCCAAAACATCCTGGTTACAAACTTTCTTCATACAGGTCTGGAATTACTCAAGGGTGAGTAAATGATGACATTTTGGGTCAACTATTTCTTGAAGGCCAATTCAGACAATTCAGAGCTAGAAAATGTTCTTGTTTGTTTTTTATCAAAATCATGAAGCAAGCATGTTTGCAAAAACTACACACGACTCCTTTTAAGTCATAATATCTCTATCTAAGTCATAAAATATCTATCTCTGACGGTTCATTTCCTCACCTGCTCTGGAGGTATTTGCTTTCTTATCTCTGTTCTACAAAACTGATAAGATAGTTCACTATATATGTGTGTTAAATCTGCAATACCAATCTACCAATAGCCAATCTTTCCTGATATTTTTAGTCATAATATCCTGTGTGAGCAGTTCCTACCTATTCTCGTTTTGTCATTTTCCATCATATCTTTATTGTTCTATTTTCATGGTTAAAAACTCCCTAAATGTATATATTAAATTATAAATGCTTTGTGAACAGCCACATACAAAGAATTTCCTTTTTTCTGCTAAATTAATTTAGATAAAACAGAAGCAGAAAAGTAATATTTTCCAAAGGATTGGTTATAAGCAACTCTCTCCATCACAAGCAAATACTATTCTCTTTCACAACAGCTCCACAAATCAGATGTTTTCATCTCTGAATCAACAATACAATACTTTGTTGGCAGCACCTTGGGAGTGTTAATTATTATTAAATATAGCTCTTGTTGACTTTTGTTTTCTGGCACGCTCCAGAGTGCCCCTTTTTAGCTTTGCACTCCAGCAAGATAAGATTATCATTGTATCAACAACAGGGAAAATTGAAGTGATATTTTATATATATATATATATATATATATATATATATATTTAAAATGTATTCTTTTCATACTAAGTATAGTTAGTCAAATCTACTGTCTGTATACTGTCTGAGAGATAACCTGCTGATATAAAATTTTAATAAAAATTGTTTTGGATTATTACTTGTGCACAATTCATATTTCTTATTAATAAGCCTAAAATGTGTGTTTATGTCACGTTTAATGAGGATTGTGTAATATTGCCCTTTAAATGCTAAATATTTAAAGTGTACCTAAAGCATATTTGCAATAGTTCTACTTCAGCACAATCAAATATACAAAGTATGTCTTGAATTAGACTTCAGCACTACTTCTGCATTATTAGTTGTTTTTAGCAAACTTTAATTATACTAGTTTAGTATACTAACAGTACAATTGCACAGCATTTTATTAAGTACATAAATATGAAAATGTATGTGTAGCATACTACGCATGAAATAAATGTAATTCAAATATATTTAAGTATAAGTGTGAACATCTATCCACAAAGTTATCTTGTAACAGTCATGCTTTTCAACTGCTAAAAATGCTCAAATAAATTCAAGCAAGACATCAGAAGGTTTTTAAGGGCTTGATACTCTATTTAAGCTAAAGCATTTACTGTTATATGCTTTTTTGTACCCTCATAATATCCACAATACAATAAATCAGGCATCAAGGCTTCAAAATATGTCACAGCAGTTGAAGAGTGATTCCTCCGGGTCCTGTCAAACTGAGTAGAAGTGATAACCAGATGATAAGTGTTATAAGATTTCACATTAAAGACATCAAAAAGGAGTAATACTTTTAAAGTATATGAGGCTGTATATAACCATATGATCAGTCAATATATCTCTGAGACCTTTTTTTCATGCCGGTGTTGGCGCATATTTTGGGAGAATCAAACACTCACTCCTCCACAGTGACTGTTTTTCACAACAAATGCTTTCCCGTCTCTGCACTATTTTCTCTTTGCACTTGGTAAAGCGCACTTTATTGTCATAAACAAATAAATCATGTTCTCCAAACACATCCAAACCTTCACTGTGGTATAAAAAAACAACAGAGTTAAAGGAGACAACATTTACAGTACCTACTGTACCAGAGAGAAGAAAGAAACAGTTCTTCCAAAAACCAAACATGGGGAAGTCTTGTGATACATTTTAGTACATTTGTGATACAACCTACTAAACTGAGTGCAACTTAGCAAAAGTAATTAAGCCGGTGTTGAAATTAAAGTTATAATATTTAGTATAGTTCATATGCAACTGACCCGGATTGAGAGCACTGGGAGATGGCCACCGGAATATTTAAGTGGACATTTTGCAAACAACGCATTTCAAGAGGAATGCGATACATAATAAATCCTGCACGGGTGGTGGCTAATCTGCTAATCATTCCCACTTACCGACGCCCAATCCTGTCTTTTCCCGTGTATATATAAACTCCAGCTTTCCACTCCTTCCGCATCTCGCTTAAGCATCCCTCCTCCTCCCCTTCTCTGCCTTTATTCCAGTTCACGCCTTTCCGGGGGTGCAATCTGGGACAGAGCCAATCCTCGAACCCCTGCCCACTCTAGGGTTCATTTCACTAGGGTTCGCCGTACTCCCGGGCTCGCTCCCCTGACAGCACGCCAAATCCGCAAATTTTATAAGGAAAGCGTGAACTCTTGAAATATATTATTGTGTCCAAGTGGCTGCATCGTCTTACTGGGACGAGGAAGAGTCTAATAACTCACAGAAACAGCTTAATATAAAGAATATGATATTTAATAATTAACTGAACAGGAACAACTTTTTATCTTAACATCAGCTCACACACTCATTGCCACTATATTCTTTACGGTAAAGTTTTAGTAACCACGAATGCCAATCTTATCATACTTTTTAACAGAAGGTTTTTACAATGTTTTGCTGCACACATGTCGAATGCTGTAGCCTGCTCATAAGTGTTGTTTACGGCAGACCTTTGCTTGAAGTGTTGAAGCATGCATTACAATCTGTTGCAACCACTTTCATTACCATATTTTGTCCAAACATGTCGACTCGTATGAGTTTAACCTATGCGGCTCTGGGCATATCTCCAGGGCAGAGGCAGGGTGTTCTGACACGGGGAGGAAAAGCCCTTATTTTGTATAAATAAAATGCACAATTGTGTCCCAGTAACACTTAGGCCCAGTTTAACAGACAGAGTAGGGGTGGGCGATATACCGGTATACACGATTAACCGGTAGAAATTTGTCAACCGGTAGAGATTTTGGTCTATCGTCTTTACCGCGGTTGAGATCACGTGACGTTGCACGTTACGTAACCACGCAATACACAT
>JAUCMS010000044.1:2882232-2895568 GCA_032357445.1 Enteromius radiatus | reverse complement strand
TGTCTTGACCAGGACCACACCCCTAAATGCATTGAAGCAACTGCCATGTGATTGGTTGATTAGATAATTGCATTAATAAGAAATTGAGCAGGTGTTCCTAACAATCCTTTAGGTGAGTGTATGTAAGCTTTATGTGAGCACTCTGTTTCATCTTCCATAATAAGCAAGTTTAAAGTCAAACGCTATTTACTGGCTACAGGAAGTCATTTGCAACGAGGCTTTTCCATTCTGCCGTAGCTTAAAACCAATCATATTGTTTCATGATGTTGAAAATGAAGGCTTTTCATGGCCAAAACAGATCAGATTTCATATGGTAGATGCAGACTCAGGTAAATGAAGCTCCACTCCTGGGGTCCCAGTGCTCCTCTGGTAATGGATTCTGTTGTAAGTGCTCTCTGTGGTTCAGGCTGAAGGTCTCAGCTCATTTTCCACTTCATCCAGTAGCTTCTGTATATTGACCGCCAGATTTCTACTGCGGTCTAGCCGAAGTTAACTAGCTCCAGTGCTTTCGTCACATTGGTGTAATTGTTTGACTGAGCTGTGAGCTGAGCTGAAAGTGCTGGAGGGCTAAGGAAGAAAAGGCCTTAAGAATGTGTTTCACTGTGACACTCATTTATAGGGTCATGTTCATGTCATTCACGTAGGAATGGACCAGAATGGAATACTAATAGAATGTTTAAAAAGGGAAATGATTTTAAAAAATGTAACGATAGTTTAATTATAACAACACTTTTTTTGTATTTTTGAAAAATAATTTGCATATTAAAGGAGGAGTGTAGAACGGTTGAGTGTGAGTGCTTTTTATGTCAAAATTGTAAAAAAAATACACTGAATCTTGCAGTGTAACAAGTCTTGTTAACATATAATTTGAATTGACCACCCTTTTCTTGGTCTCTCAGCACACGTCTGTGGATGGCTACACGGACACACCAGCACCGCCCACGAAGTCAGCAAGTCGACAGAGTCTCCCGCGCTGTCGAAACTCAGTGGCGTCCATAACAGATGAACAACCTCATATCGGGAACTACAGACTCCTCAAAACCATCGGCAAAGGGAACTTTGCCAAAGTCAAACTTGCCCGCCATGTTTTAACAGGAAGAGAGGTGAGCAGATACATATTTATTGTTACGTATACTAGTCCTGTCAAACCATTAATCGTGATTAATTGCATCCAAAATAAACATTTTTGTTTACATTGTGCATGTGGGTCAAAGACAAAAAAATTTGGAAAATGCCTAATATCGGCTGATAAATTTTATGAAAATGTTTTGATGTGGACTTCTTAACGTCTTTGACCCATGTGCACAATGTATATTTATTATGTATATATTTAAATACACACATATATACACAGTATATATGTTGAAAATATTTACATGTATCTACACCTACATATTTATAGTCATAAAATGTATATTATATTAATTATATTATAAAAATTTGTCTGTTATATATCCATGAATATATGTATATTTAAATATCCATAATAAATATACACAGTACTAACACACAAATTATGTAAACGGAAACCCCGGGGAGGGATGATGGCGTGTGGATGCCCCGTAGCCTTTAGATGTCCAGATATATAGGCTATTTATAGGAATCTATAAATATACACATTTCACAGTAACACTGTTTTTTTTCAGGTAGCGGTGAAGATCATTGATAAAACACAGCTCAACCCCACAAGTCTACAAAAGGTGAGACCTCAATGTCGTAAGATGGCTCTTTTTTGTTTCACTGTGATGGAAGTTATTTCACAGTGTAAAATCTTAATTATGTTTTAAATTTTTTTTTGAGCAAATACATGTTTGTGACATGTTCTTGCACTTTCACCCTGTAATGGTTTTACTGGTTTTAATGGAAACTTAAATGGTTTCTACTGGTAATTGGTTGCCTTCTATTGGTGGCTTGTTTAAACCAATAAATCCTAATGGAATATGTCCCAAAACACATTACAGGAATGCATTTTTTAATGGTTTAAGGTTGAAGGTTTGTAATGGTTTAAATGGTATTTGTTGTGGAAACCATTAGAATTTTCTGTGACGTTTTATTTTTTAGACACATCAATCAATAAATTACGTAATTCATAATTTAAGGGTGTGATGCTAGCGTGTTTGTGTTCCTAACTGCATTTTAGCATGTTGCTGCTAACACATTTAACATGTTATAGGCAATGTTAGCATGTTGCTAAAATACTATAGCAAGTTGCTAGCATGTTTAATATGCACTTAGGCATTGTTAGCATGTTGCTTAGCTTGTCTAATATGTTCCTGTGCAGTGTTAGCCTGTCATTATCACGTTGTGTCACGTTACTAGTATATTTTAGCTTGTTCCAGGGCATTGTTAGCATGTTGCTTAGCTTGTCTAATATGTTCCTGTGCAGTGTTAGCCTGTCATTATCATGTTGTGTCACGTCACTAGTATATTTGAGCTTGTTCCAGGGCATTGTTAGCATGTTGCTTAGCTTGTCTAATATGTTCCTGTGCAGTGTTAGCCTGTCATTATCATGTTGTGTCACGTCACTAGTGTATTTTAGCTTGTTCCAGGGCATTGTTAGCATGTTGCTTAGCTTGTCTAATATGTTCCTGTGCAGTGTTAGACTGTCATTATCATGTTTGTGTCACGTTACTAGTATATTTTAGCTTGTTCCAGGGCATTGTTAGCATGTTAGCCACTGTTTTTTATCACACTGTTGATATGTTTGCATAGACAGAGAGAGACTCAGGTAGATCAAATATTCTCAATCCAACATAAATATCTGCTGAACTGCATGATAATAGCCGTGAATAAAGGGCTTGCCTTATTGTCTTGGAGCAGAAAATGTCAGAGTGGCTGTTTCTTGGCTTTTATAAGCAGCGATGACCTTAAAGAGAACGACGTAGCCTCTCGTGATGAGAACAACATCAGAGCTCATGCAAGTCAATCAGTTTGCGGCGAAGAAGTCCTCAGTCTTAGTGTCCGCTGAACGTTTTCCATCAATATTCATGTCCTTTTTCTCCTTGTAGTACAGTGGGTGATTTCCAAAATCCCAAAGCTGTCATAAAATTATGTTAGCCAATAACAGGCTCGCTCAAAGGGCCATTTTTAGGCAATGTTGACCAGTGGAATATTTGTAGAAGCAAGACCGTTTCCATTGCACAAATGCTTTGTGAAGCACAGATTTAAGAGAAAATTGACAATGGCTGACTTAATATATTTTGAAATACGAATAAATATGAATCGTTTTTCCTCCCCCACCTCTCATTGTTCACTAAGCATCGTTCAGGTTTTTGAAATTCCATGTCTTGAATGAATTCCCTGAGGATTTTGGAGGCGTGGTCCTAAACGAGGGACCATTCGGGATCAGATGGTCACAAATAGCGAAATTGCTTCCGTTAAATGACCTTTGCTTGTACACGCCGCTAACACCATTTGATGAAGGGCCGTTAATGAAGGGAATACATCGATCAGTTTGCTTGGGGATGACTTTCAAGGGCGTCAGAATGACTATCGGTGTTTTCTGTCTGTCCTCTGTGAGAATACAACATTGGTAAAAAAAAATTTAATTGACCATGATGCTGGCAATTCCAAGGTCATGTGACTGTTTCCCAGAAAACGCATTCATTTGAATGAAAGTGAAGTTTTGTTTCCGTACAGTCGATTATCACCTTATTTGAATATTTGAATGAGGCTTGTCCTCCATTGTTTGATTGATGTGCACATTAGCATCGCGTGAACAGATGGACAGTGAGGTTGTCAGTGAAACCTGCACTGATCTCTATTGCCTCGCGTTTCGACGGCAAGATTAATGACTTTATGGTGAGGCACACACACACAACGTCAGAGTTTCTCTGTAAATACAGTTGGTCTACCTCCTCCCCCAGCAGGGATCATCCAGTTACTTTATCACATTGTTCATCGCCTGACGTCATAATTCTCTTCCAATACATGTATTCGTCCAGAATCAGTATTTCAGTGTTCAACAATGAAAATAACAGCTGCCTGCTGGTTCTGCTGGAATCTTCCCCAGCACAGAGCGATCAGGTTTTTTTCCTCAGTTGTGGAAAGCTCTGCATGCAGTTAATCAAGACACAGTAGCATCTTTGATGAAATTTTGTATACTGTATATTGATTCAAAATCTTGTGAAAAAAGAGAACATCAATGCTGAGATGTTTGTGGCAAAACTGAAATCAAGTCGTTCACTCAGAACTCATATTTGTTGAATTATCTCGAGGGACATCTATCACCGTTTCGAGTCGACAAAAGAGACGCGTGTTTAATGAGCAGGTCATATGGGTTTTCGAAAAATATCGTATTTACACTTTGTAGCTGTCCTTCAATGTGAACAGTCTGCAAAGCTGTTAATTAAAGTGCATGGTAAAGAAAGATATTGTCTCTCAACAAAAAGAGTCGATTCAGAATCGACATTTTCGAATCTCCGTTTCCTTCAGTAAAACAGGTTTCTATTTTGAAACGTGCAATGCTCATTTATTCAACTAGGTCAAAGCCTTGTGAAAAATCTATTTGTGGTGACCAATCAAAACAGACTTGGCCAACTGACCAATCAGAGCAGAATTGGCTTGTGGAAGGGGAGGGGTTTACAGACTTTAAGATTCTAATTGATTCAAACAAACCATCTAGAAATCATTCCAAAATGATTCTAATATTAAATGCAAATTCTGAGAAAATCACAATGTTTTCTGACCTTAGATGCATTTAAATCGGTTTCTAAATGAAAAAGTACTCTTTGAGATTGGTTTTCGGGCCGATGTATGAAACTATACTTGCATACAAGATGCAATTTTGCAACTTAATTAAGCAACTTATATATGGTTTATAAGCATTATTTAAACGTTATGCACTTTTTTCAAAGATGTCGTGTTATTTTATTGTTTCGAAGAAACATGAATTAGAAATATTTAGCTTGATGCGCCCTTGTGAGTGTGAGAAGCTAAAACTTTTTTCCCACTAACTGAAATTAAACAACCTAAGGGGCCATTCACATGTGGCGACGATATGTGAATGGCCCCTAAATGTGCGCATAATTCGAATATTGATCATATTTAAGTAAAAAATTAGAATCCGTTTTGACAGCCCTAATTGTTGTATCAGCGAGACTGGGGTTTCTATTGAGTATGTTGGTCATAGTAATGCTCACATTACAGCGTAATTCATCCTGAGAGTGTTTGTTCAGCCTCTGTTAGTGAGGACTAGTGACAGGAAACAGACACGTCGTGCCTGCTTCTGATCACGTCTTTATAAATCAGGGGGATGCACACACACTGTAGGACCCAATGCAGGAAATGACACACTCGTCAGTGTGTGACTGGAATGTTGCTGTGGCTGTTTTTAGAAATATGGCTGTAAAAATAGAAGCTCTGGCTCCTCTGCTGATTATTTACCAGAGCAGACTGCCAAGAAAAAAGACACAGCTTCTCTCTCTTTTTTTTCCCTTGATTTCCCTTTTTCTGCCTTCATTGTGTTTGCCTCCAACTGTTCAGAGGACAGTGAGGACGCATTCCACAGGACGGAGGGATGTCAAGAGGCATCTCTGCTGTGCTCATGAGATCTTTTACAAACTTCATGATATATTGTTAGAGAACAGAATAGTTTGTTTGTCACTATAATGCGTTTCTGTATACATTAATTAGAGCCCGACCGATAAAGGAATTCTAAGGCCGATACAAATATTTGTTGCTTTTAAAAACCGATATATCGGCCAATTTTTTTATTTTTACATTTCAGAAATGCACAACAAAACATTAAAAGATTTCCCTAACGTTAGTTATTTGTAGTTATTTCTGAGTTTTAATTCCTAGCTAATTCCTCTTCCCTCTCGGCTTATTTAACAGCAGCTACACTGGACATGATAGTCACGCTTATTTGAGTTAGTAGAACTGATGGGGATGTTCTTTTAACTGTTATTCAAGCAATGTATGTCTCGTGACCCTCTCCCCATGAACACACTTCAGTGATGATGTCACTCGTGGATAACTGCTTCTCTCTGCTGGATCAGCAGGATGCAGGATGTGTGGCGCGTTATACACGAGTGTTACCAACAGTGCCCTCTGGTGGACAAACTATACCATGGTTGAAGGGTGTTTCGTAAATATTCATTTATCGGCCATTATAAATACCGATAGTTTGGAAAATGCCTAATATCGGCAGATAATATCGGCCTGGCTCTGTTTTGTAATGTACATGTTATTAATTACTTGAAGTGATTTATTGACTCTGAAGAAGCATGCACAGTTTAGAGAGATTGGTGATGTGATTTATGTAAACAGATGTTCCCAACACCCAAAAGATGCTCTCTGGAGCCTCATGTTAGTTTATGGCGTTAATGAGATTTTAAACCATTAAAATGTTACGTATGCATAAGATGTATATAAACGTTTAAACGTGAAATGCATGCAACATGTTGAACTCGAGATGATTACTTTTAGAGTCAAAATGTATTTAAGTTCAAAACACTTTTTTGTTTTCTGACTGCCAAAGTTTTTCAAGTGTAATTTACTTCGGATTACCCACTTTATCACTTCTTTTTTATAATATATAATTTTATTTCAAAATTATGGTTTATAAAAATCTGTATGACCCTGCAAATGACGTCTTTTTAAGAGAAACTACTTCCAATTATCATTGTTGGCTACATTAGCAGTTGAGCTGTAGGTCATTTCCTGGATCAGAACCAAGGCGGTGTAGAAATATTTGCAAAATCTGTAATAATCAAAGGTAAAAAATATAAAATGCACTTATAGGCATGATGGTACATCAAAACTGGGCACTTTATTTGAATATCTACAGCTATATAAACTGCAAAAGACAGAAAAAAGTCATTTTTGAGAAAAGATACTGCATTTTTAACTGCAAAAGTCTATATGTTTTCACTTCCTGTTCCTCTGTTGACTTCTCTTTAGTTTGCAGGTGTGGACACTGCTCTTTATTTAGTTGTGAATAGAGTCTTGTGTTTCTCTCAGACCAGCAGAGACCAAACCCATCCGTCCCAGCAGAAAGAGACAGGCACCGGAGGACTTTTTGGGGAAGGGCCCCGATCGCAAAATCCTCATGGGAAAGTGAGAGGATATTCGATGACTGGGTAACTTGTATAACAGAGGTCCAATCTTCTTTTCGAGTCTAATTTTGCCTTTCTGCTGTTCTTGACCATCAACAGTGACGAGCTCACAAGGCTCTGGAATCTAAACGCTGACAATATGGAGGCCTGCAAGTCAGACAGCAGGTTTGTGTTTAGAAATATTCGCTTAATTCGAGAAATGTTGTGTTAATACATGTCTCTGTTAAAGGGAGTTCATGCCATCGCTGGAGGACTTTTTTGAGGAAGCTATCGAGCAGGCAGACCCATCAAACATGGTGGAGGAAGAATACAAGTACAGAGTTTTACTAATTCAATCTCATAAAAAAGTTAGCATCAATCATCAGAGTAAACCAGTTCTTTGTCCCTCAGAGTTGTGCGTAACTCAAACTACGGCTGGCGAGCCTTGCGTTTGCTCTCCAGGAGGAGTCCTCACTTCTTCCAGCCCACCAACCAGCAGTTCAAGAGTCTGGCAGACTACCTGGAAAACATGGTCATCAAACTGGCCAAGGAGCTTCCTGTAAGTGGAACCGATTCAAACTAGTGCTTGACCAATTTTCCACTTTTCTACGTCACAATGTGGGTTTGTTTTCAAACACCGCTCAAAGAAAGAAGGCGGAGCTATTATTCTGTCTGTAGTGTTGCTGCTGTTTGCGAATGCAGACATGGTATGTTTACAAGGCGCAGTGCGTAAAATGACGGTATCTAAGTATGATAATCAGTAATTATGTCCCCGCTGGATGCAGTCAATTTTGTTTTGATAGCAGTGTGCCAGAATACAGCATCATCTTATAGTAAGAGTCACACGCTCAAGTTATTTGGCACTGGATAGCTGGCGAATCAGCTCGCTTCACTTTTTTTGAATGATGAGTTTTGTACAAATCGACCCGTTTCAGGAGGCAGGGCTTAGAGGAAAAATGATCATCTACAGCATGTGAAGAAATAATGTGGATTTTTACCTTTTTGTGTGTGGAATTGTATTTTAAAGATTATTTTTTCTTTGTAAATAAGACAAGAAAAAACTAAAATGCTCATAATCCATTTCATACATATTTACCAAAGGTACCAATATTAATAAAGGGTATTATGATTTCATTTAAATGCCAAATTCCCTCAAATTATGATTGATTGAATCTAATAAAGATATAATGAGCTGGTTGAGGGGGAAAAAATGTAATTTTATATAAATGATAAAAAAAAAAAAAGCATCTGCCTATTCAGATCGGTTGATGTTAAATGAATCTTTATACAGTATGGTGCATTTTAATCAACCGTCTTAAATCTTAAATCTAAAAACTGAATCTTTTTCTTCAAACAGAAAGACATTCCTTCTGAAGAGATAAAAACCGGCGAGGAGGATGACGATGAGAATGGAGATAACCTGTTAAAAGAGAGCAATGACAGTAAGTTTTGAAGCTGTTTCCCTGCCTGCTGGATTCGGTTCACACCGTATTTCTAAGATCAAAAACGTCAGCAGGTTTGCATCATTGTGACTTCATAGGAAGTTGTGTTCCCTGCCTCACTCTGTACTTCTGGTTTTGTTTCCAAAGCATCATCACAGAACGTCATTTAGTATGAATGTAGTGATTTTTGGCCAAATAAACACAATATCTTCTATTCTATTCTAAAAATGGTTTGGTGTACCATACTTCGATCCAGGAAGGCTTACAGTGATCCGACATAAATCCCATCATTGAAAAATTAGGTTTTTTTTAGACCCGTGTTATGCATTCAAGTCAGAAATGGTATTACTTGGCCTTATGGTTATAGCATAAGCATAGGTGGAACTGTGAGCCGTTAGCGCTTGGGATACTCACTGCAGCACTGGCTTTAGATACGAACTAGCATAAGAGTGTGTCAACGCTTATTTGTTGACTGTCCTTATCCAGGTCCCAGCATTCAGAGCAAGGCCGTGACCAACAGTCAGATGGATGACATCGCGGCCAAGCTCGGGTCCCAGTGGAAGACGCTGGCGGACCACCTGGAGATGAGCGAGAAGGAGATCCGCGTGATCGAGTCCGACAGCGAGGACGTAGAGCTACAGGCCAAGATGCTGCTGGTGGCCTGGCAGGACCGAGAAGGCCCTCAAGCTACGATGGAGAGCCTGGTCACGGCTCTGAACTCGGCTGGTTTCAGTAACATTACAGAACGTCTCAGCGAAACATAACGGCGACGTTTGCTCGTTTCGTTTTAAACTTTGACTGTACTTCAATGAAATGCATTCTTTTTGAAATAAACGTTCATTTATAATCGATCCATTGTGTTAATGGCATGTTTATTTCATCGTTTATGAAAAACCAGTAGTCAATAACTTATTACAGAGCTCAAGTTCTCTTACTCTGATTGTATTTAAGGACAGATGAGTTTACAGTGGCATTTGTTGCATGGTAGCTAAAGACAGAAGCAGTAATTGAGCATAAAGACATCCTCTCAAAGTGCTTTGATATGAAATCCACGCACACAACATATCCTTGTAAACAAACTATATTTCTTCTGGTGAGATCCCAGTATCATACAACCTATTCTTCATGTATTTAAGTCTGAAACTTGTGGCCAAGAACATCTTTATATACCAAGTCACTACTTCTTCTCCCACGGGAGGATACTGTCTATTGAACATGAACACCTTTTCACAGGCTTAAAAAAAAAAAAAAATCAATGCATATAGAAAACATTTATAAAACCACTGCTCCAAATCCAAACCAGGATCGCGTCAAGCAATCGATCATCCAAAAAAGGAAATAATAAAAAAACAACACTCTTGAACATGCTGCTTGTGTGTTGATGCATGAAGAGTTCAGGAAATATTAAGGTCATGTTTTTAAAGACACCAAAATTTATTTGCACATCTATACAGACAGTGCTCTGAAATGGCCATTATGGTTTAAGCTTCCTCATTGTTACTCCAGTATCTCCAGACGTCGAGGGCCGTACAGAAGGACGTATGCTATATGCCAATCACCACCACCAGACAGCTTCAAGATGTCCTCAGGGGTCACAACGCTGACCTTGTCATCGTCGAATTTCACCCATTCATCTGTTCGGAGAGAACAATAGTAAAAAATGAAGAGTATAAATGATTGCATACAAAAATTTATTTGCAATATCAAAAAAATAAATAAATAAAAATGCTACAAATCAAATAGAAAAAGGAATGTCTTCATACAGCTTTGCCTGTGCTCTTTTAAAATAAGAGGCAACTGCTGCATACATGCATTTTAACTTAAATTAGGCCGTCATTTTTAAAGTTTGAGGCGAAAACCGAGTGCTCTGACTAGCTTTGTGACGCAACACTACATACCCGAACCAAAAAGCAGCAAACAGGCTGATTGAGAACGTCAATTCACTTGCAGGTGGCGCTTATAAACACTACTTTGTTATGCATTACATGGAGAGAAGATGAAAATACCTTCCTGAAGACAAATGCACAAATCTATTACGATTCATTTAACATCTTAACTGATTTTTTAACCAGCTCATTACAGATCTTCAGATACGTTTGATTGTAACAAAAAATAACATTCCTGTTCAAATTCACAACAAAGTACTAGTAACTCTTGTTATTCTTTTTATACTTAACTGACTGACTTTTCTACGGTCCCCATGTTCAGAGAAATCCAAATATCTTCACTGATGCATAAAAAAGCAACACACTTCTGATGTATGTTAGCGATGTACAATCTGCTCAAATGAGTTTTTGCCTACCTCTGCAAGTGCTCAAACCATTTTAGACCCTGTTTACACCTGTATTTAGCATCGTGAACTGATCACCAAAAAAAAACACATCTTCATACCAGGTGTAAATGGCCTAAAACTAACAAATAACTAGCAATTCGTTACTTTTAAAGTAGCGTTACTGTGTAACTAGTAGTGCTATTGTTATTAAGAATCCTGGAATACTCCCTCAAGATGCATTTACAGCAACAAAAGTGTGCATTTCATGAATGATCAGTGCAGTAAAGTGATCTGCTCTTATTGCATGCGTGAGGTCTTGCTTTAGCGTTTAAGAGACAGAGACAATACTCGACCTTCTTTCCTTTTAACCCAGGCGACGTAGTGGCCAGATGAACTGGATCGTCCCTGATGCGTCAGAACCGCTTGCAGGTCGTAGTAACCGCTGTTGCTGGAGCCCAAATCTACAGAGAACCACAAGGTCTCGGCTTATAAATCCATCAGAAGCGTGTTGAAACGAGCTTTGCGGTGAGCACTTACCTTCAGAAAAACTGAAAGGTTCATATTTAGTTTCCTTTGGAGCTCCAACCTTCTGATTCTCCTGTTCAACGAGAAATACAATTATTTTACAAGCTCGGTTTTTGTTTCTAAATGTGTGAAGTGTTGAGTCACAGGACACTTGCTTTCGGCTGCTGCTGCATCTCCAGCTTCTTGTCTTCGACCTCCTTAAACTTTGACCTCACAGAAGCCATCTTCTCCTGCAGCTCAGAAGTGCACAGCTCGTAGACGTCCAGCATAAGAGGGAATTTGACATCCTAAATGCACATTAAAATTTAAATACACTCAATATACAGATATTGCGGTTGACTCTGCTGATTTGACTTACCTTAAGGACTTTGGCATTCACTGACTCTTTTTCTTTGTAAAAGAACCGGACCATCTGAACCGTGAGGTATGCCGGGAGACGGCTGATTTTGGACTTAAATGCAGAAACCAAATTTCATTTCACTGTCGCACAAAAGGAGGAACACTTCACACATAAGATGCCAGAAGATAAAGCATACCGATTTGATATAGAGGGCATTTCTTTGTAAGGATGGGGACAGCTTTGTGATGTCCTCCTGTAGTCTCTAGATGTAACGAGGAAAAAGTAAAGATTAAGAGGAGCTGTGAGCAATGAGTGATACTTCCACAACTGTTTGTATGGGACGTCCCACTCACCAATCTGAGTCCAGTGGCAAGATATTTGACTTCCTGATTGATGAAGCAGCTAAGCTGCAGCTGGCTCTCTGTGCCTTTAGTCGGCTCCTCATCCTCTGACTCAGTGCACTTCATACTGGACACATGCAGGTCAAGTTCATATGCATAGAAATGAATTTAACTGTATGAAACTCTCGATTTATAGCATACCATCAATCAATGCAGTCAATCCAAGAGAGAAAACAAAAAAAGATCACTATAGTGTAATGCACAAATGTACAGCACTTGCATAGAAAGTATAAGAACGCACTATTTTGAGGCAGTGACGTTCTGATGGTTGAACTGCATCTGTGTTTGGTGTATAGAAGAAAAATATTTTTGATCTATGAATACTCCTGTGCATTCAAAATATCACTTTGATGTGCCCCTATTATGGGTTATGAAAGGTTCATATTTTGGTTTTGGAAGTCCCAAACAATAGGCTATGCATGGAAGATAAAAAATACTTTTGTCTTATATTATGCATTTATTTACCTTATTGTTTAAACAACTTGAATCTGCATTTTCATTCAGACCAACAAGTGTTGACGTCAACATCAAATGGCTTGGGATTCGGAGTTGACGGTCTCTTTTAAAAGATTGTGTCACTGTGTGACACTCGTTTTCAAAAATCCATAATAGGGGCACTTCAAGAGGTAAATGTTGAAGGAAACAAGCCATGCAGCTTATTAAACTATAAACAGCTACAGCACACGGAAGCACCATCTAAAGAGAGCGCATGCTGGTATAGATCTGCACCACAAAGGATACGTCGTTTCAAATTCAACACCGAAATACTGATCGATGAAATTCTTCTTTTTTGAGGCAGCAGCGGCTCCACTGTCACTGTCAGTCTGTTAAATCGATCAAAAACATGCACATAAGAGAAAATTATTACAATTAAAAAAGAAATGTTCTGTAATAAGAACAGTTATGTACAATATAAATTAAACAATTTGACCTGTGCGGGCAAAATGAGTCAGAATCTCCACTGAGATTTGAGGTTTTCACAAAAGTTTGTTCAATAAGCCCTCTTGCAGTGATTCCAAATAGTAATTAAACATTAGGGCTGTGCAATATGGACAAAATAATCATATTGCGATTTTTTGGAACGAACATTGCGATTTTATTTGCGATTTTGGCAACTGTTTCAAGCTTCATACATACATTCTAAATGTATTCAGTGCACAAGAAGTGCATAATATTTATGAATTAAATAACATTTACTGACGATGCGAGCAGGCATCATACACTATATTACTAAAAGTTTTTGCTCACCCATTCAAATGATCAGAATCAGGTGTGCTAATCACTTGGCCTGGCCCCAGGTGTATAAATTCAAGCACTCA
>JAUCMS010000044.1:2863297-2876727 GCA_032357445.1 Enteromius radiatus | reverse complement strand
ACGTCTGCAAGATGTCCGTTATAGATCTCTTGATCTGGAAAGCATCTGCTGTCTACAAACGTCTGGCAGATGTCTTATAGGTGTCTATTTTACATACATTCTAAATCAAAAACATCTTAAAGACATCTAATAGACATCTATTTGACATCAAAAAGGAGATGTCCAATAGACGTATTGCAGATGAGCAAACCTAAATAATACGTCTTGCAGATGTAAATGCAGATGTCAAATAGACGTCTCCAAGATGTATGTGTGCAATCAGGAAATGAACTCTACAGACCCAACAAACACAGAACGTTGCCTCAACGTAGCCAACCTTTTTGTAAAAACATGGATAAAAGGTTGTTAGAGCTACGTTGTGTAGTTATGGTTGTTACTATGTTGTCACAATGTTGCCATTCAACCACGGTTCAGGGCCGTTGCAGAAAGTTGTGCTTATCATTGCCCTCTGACAGAGCTATAACTGCTTACTTTATCACACTTCACACTCCTGGGCTACAGTCGTTTGCAAGACTGGTGGCCCCTTCTTTTCCTGTTGCTCCTCTTTTGTTGAAGAAATCAGATGGGTGTTTGACCATCCACTCAAAGGAGCTTTTGTCCATCCAGCAAGGCAAATGTAGCGGAGTATGCCATTCAGTTCTGCACCATCACAGCAGCAAGTGGCTAGGATACAGATGCACACATTGTGTGTTTCCAGAACGGTCTTGCATAGGTCATATGGAGGATGAGCATGCCACCAAAGACCCAGTCACAAGGTCTTCATAGATGGGGCCGTATGCTTGGACAGAAATTGGATCCATGAGGTTGTCAACACCTATATTCAGTGGTTCAAATCTGAACACCTCAATGGATTTGCAGCTGAAAAGGACCAGGATTTCCCTGCTGAACACTCCCTTTGAGGCTATTACTGCCCTTTATGGGTGACCGTTGAGCCATGGAGAGATAATACTCCTTGGTTACCCCAAACCCCATATTAACTGGTCCTAACTGGACTCTCACCTGTCATGCTGCAGAGGAACCCCTGAAACTCTTTTGAATTCCCCTTGTGTATTACAACCACCACTAGTTCTTAAGAAAAACATGCAAGGCTGTATCTTCTAGTTTTGCTCCTGAGTGGACAGCTAAATCTTGCAGGAGCCTGATGACCCAGGGTTTTATTTTATGGTGAAAAAAATAATAATATATATTGTTTTACACACTGGTCTGTTATTGCGGGGACGTTTCCATGCCCAAAACAGAATGTGGCACATAACAAAACATGATTGGTTGCTTTAGCTGTCGGTCATATGGCCTCTTGGGTGGTCCTTGGCCAAGGTTCCCAGACCTTCTTCTGTAAAGCCCTGTTCACACCTAGAACAAAAACTATAAAGATAACTATAAAGATATTAGCATCCACACCAGCAACGTTATCGCCTGTTTATTCTAAGCGCACTTGCGTCTGCCTCGTTAAGTTCTCAAGCTTGTGATAGCAGAATGGATTCTGATTGGCCGTTAATGTTTGTATCATTCATTAGCTGGAAAGAAAAAAATTAATTCCAGTTGTGGTGTGAACTCTATTATTAAATACTAAGAATATTTTTACTATATCTTTATTGTTGTCTTTATTGTTATCATGCTTGGTGGCCTTAATGGACTCTCAATGAGTGTTTGATGAACTAGGAAGGCCAAAATGTATAAGAGTGCTTCTGGGTTTCTAGGGTTTCATTCCCGGGGAAGTTTCAGTTGATCAGGGAGTTTCTTGCCATTGATCCTAATCATCCTGGGAGGAACCAGTCTTGGCATATTAATAAAGAGACATTTTTAGATGTACTTCATGCTCATTTTTGCACCTGGGTTCTCCACCTTTGCCTGTGTTCGGCCCTCATGGCCAAGCTCAAACCCAAGACTTGAGAATGCTTCAATACTGCAATTTAAATCCATGAGTTAGGCTTTCACAGAAACGACAACTAAAATAATTGACTAAAGACAGAAAATGTGGGTTTAGTGTCAGAGGTATTTATTACAAATAAAAATGCATCAAACAACTGTGGTAGAGCATCATGCTGTCTTTAGGACCAAAATGATGAAGGTCGTCACCAGTGTTTTCTGTCTCTCCTGTGCTGGTCAAGGGCATGTTGCTTCCAACGGTCCAGTAAAAGTCTTAGAATACGTGGTGCTTACATTCGACCTGTCCAGTGCGCTAAGGGCTTGTGTGCTTAGACATAATAAATCAGTTTGTCTTTGAACCAGTTATTTGTGAAGGCAGAGATAACTTTCATGCCCAGCTGGTTCTGTTCTTGGGATCAGGCATCTTGTTAAAAGCTGTTTCTGGCTAACCAGCTTTTGGCTCGCGCAAATTCCTCCAACAATTACTGGGTTTGTCCACTTTCTGTTGACACTTTAATCAAAATTATGGCTGTCCCATTCGTCTGCAACTCCAGAGAGACTCAGTAATCTTCACATTAGTGGACCACGACTTCAGAGTGGTTCATATCCTGCTGTCATAAGTTGATGACCCAGGACATCTTAAACCATGTCTTTCAGAAAGGTTCTGCAGATGTTAAAGGTTCTTTATGGAACCATTTAGATGAAAAAGGTTGTTAATGGCATCATGAAGCATATTCCTTAATGACCAATAAGCCGATAATAAATAATCCAATTATTGTTTTCCTATAACTCCACTCCTACTCACGCCTTTGGATTGCTTTTATTCTCTGTCTTGTTTATAACTCAGCAGCCCAGTCATCATGGATTGTGTTATGGTGATAAAGGATATAGGATTATAATTTAGTAATTACATCACATATTGAGTGTATATTAGAACTGTTTGTTGTTTTCTTGTGGCATGAGTATAAACTTGATTATGATTCAAACATTTATTATTATGCTATTATTGAACAGTTCAGTCGCATATACCAGTCAAAAGTTTTAATCGGATTTGTAATGCTTTTTAAATATTCTATTTTAAAGCATACTTTAAAATGTAATTTATTCCTGTGATTTTAAAGCTAAATAGTTAGCATCATTACTCCACTCTAATGATTCTTCAGAAGTCACTCAGATTTTCTTGTATGTATTATTACAGCTGAGTGTAACATTTTTTAGGTTTCTTTGATGAATAGAAAGTTGAGAGGAAAATAGAGAATATGCATATAATATATATATATATATATGATGCTGGAAATGCAGCTTTGATCACGGCTGTAATAAATTGCATTTTTAAATATAATCAATAAAAAAATCAGCTATTTCAAATAGTGAAAATATTTAGCGATCTTACTGTTGAAAAACGTATGACTGGTGGTGTGTTTTAAGAACCAGCCTGGCTCTACAGTTTATAAACTGCTGGCGCTGCGGATAACGTTACTACTGAAACACGTTGGATTGCGTGCCGCCATTGAGCGCGAGAGAGAGAAAGCGAGAGAGATAGTTCTGCGCATGCGCAGTTGGAGCGATTTCGAAGTTGACTCTGGGGTGTTTCAACAGGAAGGCGGACATGTTGGTCAGGCAGTGGGAGAAAATCGGGCACCCAGTATTTTTTTTTTTTTTGAATAGTAGCATCGTTAAAGCTTGATTCATCCGCGTACTCCGAGCATCGTGGATTACAAACTTGTTGGAAAAGTAAAAGCCGGCATGCGGACTAAGAGAGATCTATCACAACAGGACTCGTAAAGGATCGTTTTAACCAGGATCTTGTTTTAACTTAGCGAAATTTGGAAGGCGAAGTTTTTTTTTTCGCCACTTCTCACTTTGCAGCTGTCAGACTCGTTTGGCCTGGCAAGCTTTTATGGACAGAGGCCTGGAGAAAGTTGACTTTATTTAATGTGGCCGCATGCTAACTCTGCAGCATTTGTTTTATCGCCTCTTGTCGCGTTTAACGCGATCGGTTCGTATGTTTTAAAAGAGCCCATTCCCTTCATATCTCCTGAAGCTAAATTAGCTTAGCGCAGTGTAATCTGCTGCTGCTGCTGCTGCTGCTTTTTGTGTTTGCCAAGTTGTCATGGACTAATCCGACACCTCGTCCTGTTGTTGTTTTGTTTCGAAAATGTGGCTTTTTGTCATCTCTCGGTGTTGTATACGATTCAACGAGAGTGATATTAAAGCAGCAAGACACAAAACGTTGCTTTGATCAAACTAGTGCTTACTGCTTTGTGAGGGCAGAGGAAGTTAGCGAGTTAATTTGCTAATCTTAGCCAGTAACTCGCATCTCCTCTACACGTCTGAATCAAATTGGTCTGATCAGTTATGAACATGTCTGCTGGAGAAAGTTTGACAGCTCGCTTCGAGAAGATCGATGCCATGCTGAAGGATCCTAAATCAGAGGTCAACACAGACTGTCTGCTGGTAAGTGTTCCTGATATTGTTGTGTTTGGGAAATTGTATACAATGAGGTCAGCACAAACTAATATGAAACACGAGAGACGTGCAATACAGTAAAACTGTACTCTGTATATATCCTCAGAGCAGTAGAGGAATGATGCTTCATGAGGATGTCTTGAGTGCACGCTTTGTTAGTGTTGCTCGATTTAAACTTGAATCATTTGTCTAGGTTTCTAGAAATTTGCTTGCATAATACTATAATGAATTAGCCTAATAATTAGGCCTACTTCCAATTTTCTTGATAGTTCATTGCTTTTGTAGTCTGCAACATTTTTGGGCACCAGCAGGCTAGGCCACAGCATCCATGCTCTGATTTTTCAATGAACAAACATGCATTTGTACTGCTTGTTTATGTGCAGTTTGTGCAATTGTTTTTCTTAATAATTTCAGTAATTATAGGCATTCAAGCTCTTTGGACTTCAACTGTTGCCAACACAGATTGTGTTCATTGACTTGTTTATATGTAGTGTTAAATCTCACCTTGCATTAAAAACAATCTCACTGCTTTAGTTACTAATAGTGGCATCGGTGACACTTCCTGTGAAGTGTTTTGATGTAGTCTTCAGTCTAACAGGTTTTGACAGCATCTGTAATAGGTCACAGGATTTTGCACTGAATTAGACAGTATTTATGTATGGATAGACATTGACGTATATTTAACCCTGTTTTTGTGTGTGTAACTATACAACAGAGAATTCTGGTTTTTGCTTTTGATTTGTCAATACAGCATTCCTGCTCTGCTAAAATCAACAAAAGATATCTTTACATCTTTATTTACGTTTACAAATTGTGCATAGACTTTAACATGCGCAGTTGTACTTATCCAGGGTGTGAACCATAGAAACAGTGATCTACTCATAAATGTATTTAATTAACATTAATCTCATAACATTATTTATAGTAGTTGCACTTTTACAATGTCATTTACTTAATCTGACTGGTAACATTTCTTTAAAATTCATGGATAAATTGTAATAATTTGACACGAGAGGTTAAAAAATAGGCCTTTATAAAGGTAAAATGTAAAAGCTGACAGAACATGAATTATTGCTTGAGAATAAATAGTTTACAGTGACAAAAATCTATCTTCCATGCAAAACTATAAAAGCAGTACTGTTTCAGAGGGTACTAGTATGTGCTATTTAGGGTAAATAAGGTATAAAGGTGTACCTTTTGAACAGGTACCGCCCCACTGACAACATTTGTACCCTTTTTTTCCCACCTGTGTACACCTGCACTTTCATACTCATACCACCTGGACAGATCTTTGGACAAAAAGTCTGTAAAGTCAAAAGAAAGGAAGCGATTCCATAAAGATTAGATAAAACGTAGTTATTTTAGATCCAAATATCCTCAGTTTGATTTAAAAGAAAAAGGCTAGTTGTACTTATTTAATAAGGTAAACGCATCATGAAATTGCATATTGATTTTGTACATTTATATTGCAATATCATTCATGAGATGTTATCAAAATGAAATATCAGCCTCAAAGGTTGAGTCAAACCAGGGGTGTGAGAACTACTGTCTGGACAGTGAGGGAAATGCATGTTTAATACTCTAATACTAATACTATTAACTATGACTTTTCCCTAATCAAATTCTTAATCTGCTGCTGATTAATAGTTAGTGTGGTAGTTATTAAGTTTAGTTCTAGGGATGTAGAATAAGGCATTAATATAGGCTTAATTAGCACTAATACTCTAATAATATGCATGCTAATAAGCAACTAATAGGTGTAACCGTAAAATGAAGTGTTACCAATATTTTTTTTCTTCCACTTGGTCTAAAACTTTTGTGAAATTTGAAGAATTCAGCTACAAAGAACCTTCTGAGGGACTTATCTTGGTATTGGAAGCGTTATTTAGACCTGAAGAAATCACCACCCCCTCTAAGATTCAAGAGTGATGTCCAATTTATGAACAAACTGATTGCAGCTTGCACTGGCTGATTCGTTTGTGAGATATCGCCCACTGACCTAGTGATGTAAGTACCTGGGCCCGGTTGCATGAAAGTCCTTAATTAATTTGACTTGCAACATGTATTAACGGTCACCCTTACCTAAGTGTTTATACCTAAGCATTTCACGGTAGTTCCTGGCAACAAATGGGTGCCGCGGTTGCTATAGTTACCACATGTCACAATAAATATATGACAGTAAACATAACAAAATACAAACCTAACAAACTAAAACACACAAAAATCTAAACGATTAATATTTATATTGTTATTAATGTAATTACAAATTAATAATAATTGTTTAAATATTAAATAATTGATACAATTGTCTTAAAAATATATACAAGTTATTTTTGCAGTCATTTTATAGTTTAATATGTTACCTTAGTCATTGCTAATCTTTGTTTAGTGGTAAATTAGTGGTAAGTTTACAGATGGAGCAGCAGTTAGCCGAGCCGTAGATCACTGACAAGCTATGCAATATTGCATTCAGTTTCAGGGGTGATTCATTTGCAGTACTTAACCCAATATTGCATAGTCAATGGTGACCCAAAACAGCCTGGTTACAAACTTTTTGTTTATGGGTGGACTATTTTCATTTTTGGGTAAACAACTCCTTTAAGGGTTTTCATGCAACCAGGCCCTGGTCTTTGATACTTGCATTCGAAAAACAATAAAAACCAAGACGAGCCAATACCAAACGTGTTTGTTGAGCATGTAAATGCAGTGACCAATCAGGAGCTTTTAAGTCAGAATCGATTTGTTCAGCTTTACGCACGTTTTTTTTTAAATGATGAAGGTTAATTCAAATATTCATTGTGCAGTCTAGACAGATTTTTGTATTAAAACAGTGGGCATTTATTATAAAGAGAGGTTTCTGTATATAACCCTTTCACACAAGTTTTATATTTCATGCTGCAAAGTGCACAGTTTCAGTTTTGAGATCTCATAAATAAATCATGACTGAAGTGCGTTGTTAAGCATCATTACAGTGTAAACTAATGGACATCAATCATACCTGAAACAGAAAACTAATAGATTAATATTCCCTCCTAGAGCCCGACCGATAAAAGATTTTGAAGGCCGATACCGATACAAATAGTTGTTGGTTTTAAAATCCGTTATTTATTTAAATGCGCAACAAAACATTAACAGATTTTCCTAACATTAGTTATTTGTACTTATTTATGAGTTTTAATTACTAGCTAATTTATTTTATTTTTGAAATATTCATTTATCAGCAATTATAAATGCCGATATCGATAATATCGGCCGATAAATTGGTTGGGCTCTATTCACTCCACACATCAGAAACTGTGAGCTTTCAAACAGACGGCGTTAGCGCCACTCATACTTCATCAGATAAATAACAAACATTTCATTTCGCTGAAATACATAATACACAGAACAGTTTTGATGATGTTTTATTGATTGTTTATAATGCTAAGGGTGTTGCACAGGTGAAGCGGTCATAGCCATATCATGAGTAAAACACAGCTGCTGACCAATCAGAATCCAGGAATGGAACTAACTGTTTTATAAATGTATATAACATCTTAGTAATAAATAATACGTATGGTCTGTTTATAAATGCTTACATTTTATACATTTAATTTGACGAAAGGTTCCTGCAAGCGTACTTGTACTGCACAAAAATGGTTCAGTAACAAGGGACTGATTAATGCAATGATCCCATTGTTTTTTATTTGTGTGTTCACAGCTTTCCTAAAAGTATAACCTATTTCTAGAATAAGAAATATCCCAAATATATCGCTTACAGCATTACTATTATCGTATCTCAACCCCTGTATCGTATTGCCGGATTCTTGCCAATACACAGCCCTAGTAAATTATAAAAACATTTACTTTTCGCTTGGCTCATTAGCTGTTGTTTTTTTTTTTTTTTCGTTTTTTTTTAAGCTAAAGAAACCCTAGATATGACTGTGAATGTGAGAAATGTGCTCCTTTTAATGTGTGGCAGAATGCATCAGTCTAAAACACTGATAAATCATTTCAAATGCATAAAAATACATATTTTTGAGGCGTGAAATGGAGCTGTCTTCACATGACTCTATAAGTTTGTGTGTGCATGAGAGAGACAATGTGCAATAACTTACAACTCTAATACCACCTAATCTTGAGCAAATATTGCTCCTCCGGCAAACCATGTGATCAGGATACTATTAAAACTATTCAATTTAATTTTAGTCACATGGAATCGTTTTGCTTTCTGAGAGAGCTGTCCTCTAAACTTATTATCTTCAGATGAGTCTGACAGATGGATGCACTAAAGAAAAAGGAGGGCGATGAATTCTTCTACAGGAGAGTCTTGGGGAAAAAAACTAATTGCTAAAGGCAAAATGTGGCCTATCCACAGACAGTGTAGATCATTATGTTGTAGTCGTGTAATGTGGTGATGTAGTATTTAAACTTGTTGCATAATCTGTTTGCTCAGTAGATTTATGTTGTCTGCAAACGAGACAAATCTTTATCTGCTGTGTTACTGCATTTTTTAACGGTCATTGTTACAGCTTTATGGGTTTCTAGAGTTTCTCAGGCAACCAATAAATGACCTCCACACGTGATGAGGGTGAACATAAAACGTCTATAATGATGCTACAGTTATTTTAAGATATTCCTCCACCGATAAACATTACTATGCGTTCAGCATTGCAGATTGGTGGACGCACACATCCTAAGGGAAATATTGTCTCTGTTGGAAGTCTTCTTGTTTTCCTTATAAATAATCAATTATTTATTTATTTATTTCTTCTTGAAAGTATTTTGATTTTGGTGCATCACTACCAATTTTAAAATGAAGTTTTAGATCACCCTTTTAATAACAGAATAATGTTTATACTAGGGGTGCACCGATCCGATATTAGGATCGGATATCGGCCTCGATATTGAAAAAATAGCTGGATCGGGGATCTGAAAAATTAACAGATCCACCGGACGATTTTTTTTTTCTTCTTCCTCTGTCGCAGCCAGGTACTGTAAATATAGGTCTCGGCGTTGCAGCAGATCCTACGTCATTCATTAGCAGCACGTGTGTCTCATGCTGGAACAGTTGGAGCATAAGCAACACGGAGCGAGCCCGCGTCAAACCGCTTAATTCGCACGAATCGCGCCGCAGGATGTCTAATCGCTTCTTTGCATTGACTTAACATGTAGATCACGCGTGCTTGACGCTTCATTCGTGTCCGGTGTGAACGCAGCTTGAGCGTTTCGCGCGAACCACGCGTCAGGCACGTCAAACGTGCTAATCGCGCCACAAGATGTCTAATCGCGTCTTTGCATTGACTTAACATGTGGATCACTCACGTTTGACGCTTCATTCGCGTCCAGTGTGAACGCAGCAAAGAGTCGGTCAGGAACGGATTATGGGTCGGGTGGGCCCCGGAGCAAATATCGCCCCCTGAGCGAAACCTCCATGCAACGTTGCCACAACGTTTGCATTGCCCCTGACCGACACTTCCACACAACGTTGCCTCAACGTTTGCGTCTCCCCCTGAGTGACACCTCCGCACAACTTTGCTGCAACGTTCGCATCGCCCCCAAGCAAAACGTTCAGGCAAGATATACAAATACAGATATATATAAAGCCCAGGCATCGGTATCAGGACTTAAAAAGTTGGATCGGTGCATCCCTACTTTATACTTCTATAGCAGAAAATGAGATGTATGAAAAGACTGATATTGATATTTAAGTGTTTAGATTAAAAACATGAATTAATATAGTTAATCCAGCACTAGCTGACATGTTTACGTATCAATGTAACACGGTCGCTAATTAAATGTCAGTGTTTGGGTCAGGGAATTTCAAAATATCAGCGCATGAACACAAATACACAATAAAAATGACCTTTAATTTAAGGGTAGAAAAGTCGATAGTTACTGGCAGCTCTTTGGTTACTATCATTCTTCAGAATATCTTCTTTTATGTTCAACAGAAGAAAAAAACTTAAGATTAAGTAAACGATGTAAGAATAAAAGTCTTTTTCTTCGACTGTAAATTATGTGTAGTATTTCAACTTGTAGCAGTGAATAAATGGTGATGCAGTATCTATGGCTTTTATAAAAAGATCCCTTTGTAATGGCTGCGAGTTATGAATACAATTAAATGCCTTTCAGTTACATGCAGCGATTGTAAAGGCCTTGTGTTTGCTCTCACAAAGCGCAAATAGAAAGAGCAGAGCTACTTTTGTTTTATTCATCTGAAGCTTTCACCTCTGGCCTGTTCTTACCCGCCTTTTCCATGTGTATCGCCTCACCTGTCCCCGTATCCGCCTCTAATACTTCGAGATATGACATGTCTAATGAAGCTCCAGTGTTCAGAGAGTCTAGGACTGCGTGCACCTCAGGGCAGCTGGCCGATCAAAGCCACTTTGTGCTTGGGAAGCTGATGAGCGTTTCTTGCACTGGGGCTGAATCTTTCCCTGGCCGGCAGCCTGTGCCATGCTCCGGGCGACCGGCATCAGTGTTTCCAGCTTATATTATATTTTCCTCTGACTTTACATTCCTGGAGGAATGTGTCAGAAATTACATTTTCAACAACATTTCTCACCGCACACTGACCTAATTCTGATTTTGTGGCACTCAACCTACTTTGCAAATGTGATTTCAAATGTCCAACCTGTTTGGGAGAATCGGATCTATATGAGTCATAATGACTTCCATAGTTGTTGTTTTTTTCCCAAGACAGGCCTGTACTACATTTTATGGATGTTCTGAAAATATCATAAGAGCGCAAGTCTGTTGTTTGAATTGATGAGAGCTGTATCGCCCAAGCATGCTAGCTGGTGTGATAACAGGGCTCTTTCCTGACACGAGCTAGGCTGAGGATGAATGGTAATGATCTTTGGAGACGAGCTCCCAGGCTCCTGAACACGGGAGTGTTGTTTTTGCCCTTCAGAAGCTGTGGCTGATCAGTGAATGGAGTCCTTTGCTCACCCCTCCCTCCAGCACCCTGCGGCCGGCCTACCCACCCACCTCTTAATAAAATCCCTCGCTAATCAAAAAACCTCTTGTCTCGGACCCACAGGGGGCCCTCGAGTGTGTGTGTGTTACAGTGCAATGCTTTATGGCCCATGTATATTCTTGTGGTTAGAGGTACAGATTTGCAGTCTGGAATAAATGGGTTGGTGAATTATGAATAGCAGGACTTGATCCCAAAGCCATTTGGAAAAATAAACATATGAAACACTAAATAAATGGACCATTGGGTGTCTAGAGCAGATTTTTATAATTTTTTATATAGTTTATAAAAAACTTAAGCTATTGTTTTTAGCACTAGCTTTGCAATCCCAAGAAGTGTTTACATTTTACTTTATTTACTGGTGTTTTACATTAGGCCTATTTATGAGTGTAGTAATAATAATATGTGACTTATATACTTAAATACTTAAACTTATCTTTTTTTTTCCCCTTTCAAAAACACATTTATAATTTTTTTTGTTTGTTTAATTTATCTGTAGCATATATTTTAATTATGCACGAAACATTGTAAAATACTATGATGAGGAAAATGTAAGCATTCTTAAAGCTGTCAGCAGATTTTATTTTATTAATATTTTTTGCATTTATGTGCGCACCATATTTTGCATGTGTTAAAGGTTTTAGTGAAATTGAGCTGCAATATAAGATTTTCTTTTTTTTTTCTTTTGAAGAATGTTGGAAACCAAACAGTTGACGGTTGCCATGGAGACAAATTCTTAAAAATATCTTCTTTTGTACTCGACAGAAGAAAAAAAAAACTCCCAAAGGTTTGGATCGTCTTGAAGATGAGTAAATGATGACAATCAATCATAACGTAATGGCAGTGTTTATGCGAGCGTCTCCTGTTTCAGAAAAAGGGGCAACTAGATAATCTTCTGAAGCTCAACAAGTACTCCTTTGACCAGGTCTTTACCACACAACAGATCTGGATTAGTGGTTTAGTTGTCCCATATGTCACTTCTGTTCAAGCCTTACATGGTCGTGTCATTCTGTTACAATCATTTATATGAAAACTACACTCTGCACCGTAATATCCGGATGATAATTAGGTTGTAATACCTTTTAGAGTTTGTGTATTGAAGTTGTTTGAAATGACAAAGCGTGGCACTTCCTCAGCACCTCTCACAAGCAGATTTGTTTCCTCGCCCTGAGGTTGTGTTAACTGAATAAAGACTTCCAGGCTTTCTCATGCCTTGTCACGTAATTACTAGAGAAACTCCCTTCTGTGGTTTTGTTGGTTCTTGCTCAAGTAGTAGGTGATTGTGAGGTGAATATGACAGTTTGTTAATTCCAAGAAAGCAAAGAACAGTCTTGCCAGACTCTAAGTGAACTCTTTAAGTTTCTATCAAGTCTGTATTTGATGCACCCGAAACACATCCGTGTAATTTAAAGTGCCCTCTGCCGTTGTGTTCTAGAGTATATTGAATGTATGAATTGAACTGATGATGTTGAATGAGTACAAGGATGCAAGATTGCGTAAGAATGCGTGTTGAGAAACGGTCTCAGCTGTGATGCTGTCACTAGCACGTGTGCAGTGAAGCACGGCTAATGCATGCAGTGTATTTGACACTGTTGAAGCGGTTTAGGCGTGATTTTTATGGCAGGTAGGTGAAGCGAAATATTATTTCTATTCTTAAGAAAAGATTGTTTCAAAATCTTTTATCATCCACTTTCAAACTAGGTTTTTACATTGTCTTGTGAATGCTGGCTCCACTCCATTTAACACCTGAGTGAAAATCCCATAATGCAGCATTTATGGTGTAAAATTCACTTGTTAAAACTGTTTCATGAAATCATGTCTTAAACATTCTATATGTTCAGAAATAATGGTAAATAAATGCTAAAGTTAAGGCAATAACTCGCAACAACTGAAATATAGCATCAGCAGATTAATAATTAATAAATAATTCTGATATTAGGCATTTTCCAAACTATCGGCATTTAGAATGGCTGATCAATGAATTTTTCAAAAATAAAATAAAAATGGACGAAACACCCTTCAACCATGGTATAGTTTGTCCTAGGGGTGGGCGAAATTATGATTTTTGATCGTGGACGATAAAAATTTCTCCACGATCTGCTTTTTAAAGAATATCGTAGTATCGTGCTATTTTATC
>JAUCMS010000044.1:2825432-2837823 GCA_032357445.1 Enteromius radiatus | reverse complement strand
CGACTATCAGTCGACTATTGGCAAGATTCGAAAATTCCGATTCGACTATGAAAATCCTTAGTCGGGGACACCCCTATACAGTATTGAGTATAGCAATTTGTTTATATTACTATAATTGTTATTACCACAGCAACTCTACAATTACCACAACATACTAACTCAAGCACTTAAATATAGTATGGTTCAAAATACTGTGTTTTTTCATGTGGGATCACTTCTATTGAAAAGTTTCAGATTTTGCTGTTGATTTAGTAATATTGTTTAGTGCCTAGTAAACTAGCTGAAATAAAATAGGTTTTGTGTGTGTGTGTGTGTGTGTGTGTGTGTGTGTATATATATATATATATAATGTGTTTATGACTGATGGAAATTCAGCTTTGAATCAGAGAAATAAATTATATTTTAAAGTATATTAAAATAGAAATCCATTATTTTAAATGGTAAAAATATTTCACAATATTGCCCTTTTACCTGTTTTTGATCAAAGTAATGCAGTCTTTATGAACATGAGAAACATCTTATATTGCAGATCTGTTTCCAAACTGGTAGTGTGTGAATGTGTGTGTTTGAATTTGTGGTTTGCGGGGACACAAATGTGTATAATGACATAGGTACTGCTACGTAAACTACTACGTGGTTTATGAGGACACTTCTTGTGTCCCCGTAAAACAAAAGGCTTAGAAAACATACTAAACAGTGTTTGATGAACTTCAACAACGGTACACAGTTTCCTGTAAGGGGTGGGTTTAGGTGTAGGGTCAGTGTAGGACAATACCACATACAGTCTGTACAGTAGAAACACCATTACACCTATGGAGAGACCCGTAAACCACAAATGCAAGTGTGTGTGTATGTATGTGTGTGTGTGTGTATATATATATATATATATTATTTCCATTCATATTAACTTTATATCAAATAAAGGAAATATTTTAATGGTTTTAGTTTTAGTTTACCAATATAAAGTAAAAAATTGTTTTTGTTTTTTTTCTCAAATATATGCAGTTTTACCTATTCGTTATATGCTGTTTGTGTATTGTCATGCTTGTAAGAATAACCAATTGTTAACGTATTGGCAGCAAAATCAGTTATAGTTTTGTCTCTTGTGCATTTGTTGTGTTTCCTGTCAAGACCAACCCATATCATACAAATATGTTGCATGAAATCTTTAAAAGCCAACAATTGTTTGCTAATCTTAACACCTCAACATGTGACTGCAGGCGGTGAACAAGCTGGCTGAGATCATGAACCGGAAGGACATGAAGTTGGACCAGAAGAAGAGAGGCAGCACCACTGACCTTCGCAAGAAAGAGAAAGAGAACCGCAAACTACAGCTGGAGCTCAACCAGGAGAAGGAGAAGTTCAACCACATGGCCATCAAGTACCAGAAGGAACTGAACGAGATGCAAGCGGCAAGTCGATGTTTATTAGCGCTTTCACACAAACTGTTTTTATCATCAGTGCCAAGCAGTGGAATCAGTTTCAACAAGACCTGTCCTTGTCCAAGTCCTACTGCTTGTCAAACCTGATGAAATGACGTGACTAAACCCTTCAAAACAAACATCACAATAATGTCAATATTCATGAACCAGGCAGTGATCGACCCTCGTGTTGTGTTCCGGTCAGTCGAGGATTTTCTTTCTCCTGAAAATGATAGTTAATGTTATTTACATTTAGTCATTTAGCAGACGCTTTTATCCAAAGCAACTTACAGAGGACAAAGGAAGGAATTCAAATCGACAAAAGAGCTATTATATTGTTAAGTGCTAGAACAAGTCTGAGCTAGCTTATGTGTAGCATTTGTTTTTTAATTATATAATAAATAAAAAGAAAACCGAATAGAAAATCAGTAGAGCAGGCTAGTGTTAGAATCTTTTTTGCTTTTGTTAACTGTGTAATAAATGAAAAAGAATAGAAAAGCTAGTGTTTGTTGTTAGTGTTGGCAATAAATGAATAGCGTGCAAGTGAAAAAGAATAGAATTAGAATAGAGAGCGTTAAGAGTTTCAGGGTCAATTAAAGATGGAAGAAGGTGTTTTTAGCCAATTCTTAAAGAAGCAAAAGTTATCACTTTGGACTAAACTCTACTGACTTTGCTCACAACTTTCTCAAAAAACACAATTTTTGTAAAAAAAAAATGTTGCCTAAAAATTACTATATGCTATATTATTACCAAATCTTGGATTCAATTTTTTCATCAGCTTCTTTCGTTACAGTTAGCACAGGTTTTGCGTTTTTTTCTTTGAGTGAACTTAAAAAAATAATGCTCTTTAACTCATAAATTGAGGTGCATGAGCTCAGAACAATAGGTCTTACAATTAATCAATTCTAAAAGGAAATACAAAATGCGCTAATTTAAAAGAAAAAAGTGATGCAATGACTGAATCCAAGTTTTGGTGATAATATAGCATAATAAGACACATACAAGCCGGTCTGGAACGCCTACTGAGTTAAAGGATGTTCAGAACAAGGCCTAGTGAATGTTGTTGTGTGTGTTTGCAGCAACTGGCCGAGGAGTGCACGTATCGCAACGAGCTGCAGATGCAGCTGGACAGCAAGGAGAGTGACATCGAGCAGCTCCGAGAGAAGCTCAACGACCTGCAGCTCCGTGTCGACAGCTCCAGTGTCACCAGCCTGCAGCCGGACGAGACGGACAGTAACATCGCTGGTAAGGACTCGCTCTCTTCTGTTACACTCAGGAACCAGAGAGGTTTAATACAGGAAATAATAAGCTTTAATATTTGGGAAATTTACATAAAATTCATAATGTAATTTAATGTAAGTATGCTGTGTATGGTTTTATATATATATATATATATATATATATATATATATATATATGTATGTATACACATACAAATTCAGTATATATTATAGTATAAATATAATATTAAAAATATAATAATTTAATTATAAACATATTTAATATGCAAATGTAATTTTTTTTCTACAGTATATGTGCATTTATGTTTATTTATATATGCATAATAAATATACACATATTAAGGAAACAAAACTTTTATTTTGGATTGGATTAATCGTTTGACAGCACTAGAATACCTTCATGCAAATGCATTTATCAAAATCAGCATGCAGCATCATCAAAATGCTTGCCATTGTTTTTATTTTTAAAAAACACACTTGATTAGAAGGGATTTGGACGCATTTTTTGGGTTAAAAATATATATGAAACAAAAATAATGCCTGTATTCTGTTTATATTAGATAGCATTTGATAAAAATGATTATTTATTTGTTACTGTTAGTATTACGCATGCTAATAAGCAGCTAGTTGATAGTAAATTGTATATAAAGTGTATATTTTTATTGTCAGCACATACATTGACTTTTAATCCTAGGATGTTTCTGTCAGTGTTTAAAGTCCTCTCTCATCTCTCGTTCTCCCTCATGTGTAGTCGGTTCTTCTTGCTCTCCTTATCTTTCTGTCTTCTATATTTTTCCTCTGTGAGTAACTTTAAGATTGGGGTCCAGTCATGCCTGGATTGTGCTCTTGGGTGGCATTTTGTTGCTTCTTTTTTCTTTTAATGAACACGTTTTACTTGTGTTTTGGTGATACCTCCGAAATAAGCTACTCAGAGTGTTGATAATGACCGAGAGCAATGCTGAGATTCGATACTAAAATTCAAATCTTTGTATACTAACCTACTCTGAGCACGTTTCAGAGGTGTTTTAAGTCAAGTCACACTCTTTCAGTGTGTGTGTGTGTGTGTGTGTGTGTGTGTGGTTTTACACTTTGTATTCCAATAAAGTGAATATAATAAAGAACCTGGCGTTGCCTTCAATTTACAAATGATGCACAGAGTGCTGCGATTTATGATGTCAAAACCCGGAGAAATGATTCACCATGGAGACATCTGAGAAGTTAAACAAGGCCTGTGGTAAAAATAATCTGATAATACTCAGACTATAGACTTATTCTTCTACTACCGCATGAATTATAGACTATAAATGTGAATTATGAAGCGTTTGTTTGTAATAAGACGCTACATAAGAACATTTGGGGTGTTTGCAGGTTACATTATAGGACAAAGATATTTTTACCACAGACATTATTTGACTCGTGACGGTTTGACAAACCCATTATATAAGCCCTTGAGGGAACCGGTGGTGCATTGTTCTTCTGGGTTTTAATGTCAGGACTGCAGTCGTGTATTAGGAGCTCGTGTATGATGACTGTATGTGTGGTTTATTTGTGTATATCACCAGCAGCATGTTCACGGTTAGTTAGCAGTCAGTCGTAGTCACGCAGTTCATGCATGATTCCTTAAGCAGTACTTTTGTCACCTATTTCCCACCTAATGTGCTTTCAAACCAGTAGCATTTTAATTAAATTGCATTATAATTTGGTCAAAGGGCGGCTTGTCTTGTCACTTTAACTCGATTACAAAATGCTCTGTATAACAAACTTTTGAGCCAATTACTAATACTCCAGATGCATGATATTTTTATGATGCACATGCCCTATTGGTCTATTCGTTCATGTTACTCCGATAACTAATAACTGCTGTTTTGACCATCCAATTAATTATTGAACATTAAAATAATAAGGCCTGCCCTCTTGTCCTTGTTAGTTTGACTTAGCAGCATGGGATTTTATCTACAACCATGTGACGTGAGGCAGTTGTTTTAAAGTGTGTCTGGTTTACGCATGATTGTGTCACGACCTTGGTTTGTTTTCTTACAGTAGATGAGCTGCATGTGGTTTTCTAGTGTTTCTTCAAATACTGGCTTGGACTTTACTATACGTGCATTTGATTTGTCCTCAGAATCCAGGCTTGAAGGCTGGCTAGCGATACCAAATAGGGCTAATATAAAAAGATACGGCTGGAAAAAGCAGGTAAGAATTGTGTATTGAAGTATTATTTGTGCATTCGGACAAACTTTAACATTTGTTTTTGTTTCCTTCAGTATGTTGTGGTGAGCAGTAAAAAGATTCTCTTTTATAACGATGAGCAAGACAAGGAGCAGTCCAACCCTTGTATGGTACTAGATATCGAGTGAGTATTGTGATTAATAATCATCCATATTAACTGGCCATTGTATATAAAATTGATTTCCGTTTCTGCTGCTTTAAAACTTTATTTTATTCAAAACAGCAAACTTTTCCATGTGCGTCCTGTCACGCAAGGCGACGTTTATCGAGCTGAGGCTGAGGAAATCCCAAGAATATTCCAGGTCAGTTTTTTTTTTCACTGCCTAATAAATGTGAATTTCAAAGATCCACTCTTATGTGGATTCAATTAAAGGGTTAGTTCACCCAAAAATGAAAATCCTGTCATTAATTACTCACCCTCATGTCGATCCAAACCCATAAGACCTTCATTCATCTTCAGAACACAAATTAAGATATTTTTGATATCAGAGAGCCATCTGACCCCTCCATAGACTACAACACAACTGAAATGATCCCAGATCCAGAAACAGTCATTTTCATTTTTGGGTGAACTAACCCTTGAAGGCAGATGCATTTTTATCCAATACGAACATGCATAAACTACCACAGAAGTACATTTACTGAATAAATTGCATTAGAATTGCAGCGTGCGTTAGAAAAGTCATGTGACTTTGCACAATGGGACTAATGGACTAACCAGTTGACTGATCTTGTTGGGCAACATCTGAAATGTTGTTTTGGTATAGTCTTAAACAACTGCTTTCCAAACAGAAGTCATTTGCCTCCAAAAGCGAGATAATAAATTGCCTCATAGAGCAAGATCCAGCACTGATTTAAAAAATATCAATATATGCATACATTAAAATCATGACAATTTATATTTATAAATGGAAAACTATTTTTGTTCTTCAGATCCTGTATGCTAATGAAGGTGAGTGCAGGAAGGAGGCAGACATGGAGAGCGTTCCTCAGGGTGATAAGACCAACTGCTTGCCCCACAAAGGCCACGAATTCATCCCCACCCTCTATCATTTCCCCTCCAACTGCGAGGCTTGCTCCAAACCGCTGTGGCATGTCTTCAAGCCTCCTCCGGCCCTGGAGTGCCGCCGCTGCCACGTCAAGTGCCACAAGGACCATCTGGACAAGAAGGAGGATGTTATTGCCCCTTGCAAAGGTAAAGCAAAAATTGTTGCTATTACCCCAGCACCAGGGTTGCTAGGTTTTCACTGGAACAGCCGCCCAAATGCTACTCAAAACTAGCCCTGTGAAGATGTCATAAACGGATGTTTTGGATTGCATCTCTTTCCAATAAAAAAAGAGAAACATCCTGCACACAGGAAGTCTGTGGACTTGTCAACACTTCCCAGCACTCAGTAATAATGTGAAATGTGGATGCTTTTCATGTCTACAGTAGGAAACGTGAATAAACTAGGGGTGCACCGATCCGATATTAGGATTGGATATCGGCCTCGATATTGAAAAAATAGCTGGATCGGGGATTGGAAAAATTAACAGATCCACGGGCCGATCCAGTTTTTTTCCTCTTTTTTTTTTTTTCCTTCTTCCTCCGTCGCAGCCAGGTACTGTAAATATAGGTCTCAGCGTAGCAGCAGATCCTACGTCATTCATTAGCAGCACGTGTGTCTCATGCTGGAACAGTTGGAGCATAAGCAACACTTAATTTGCGCGAATCGCGCCACAGGATTTCTAATCGCATCTTTGCATTGACTTAACATGTAGATCACTCGTGCTTGACGCTTCATTCACGTCCGGTGTGAACGCAGCTTGAGCGTTTCGTGCGAATCACGCGTCAGGTGCATCAAACGCGCTAATCGCGCCATTCGCTCCACTTAATTAATGCCGCAAGATGTCTAATCGCGTCTTTGCATTGACTTAACATGTAGATCACTCGCTCTTGACGCTTCATTCACGTCCGGTGTGAACGCAGCTTGAGCGTTTCGCACGAATCACGCGTCAGGCGCATCAAACTTGCTAATCGCACCATTCGCTCCGCTTAATTCGCGCCACAAGATGTCTAATCGCGTCTTTGCATTGACTTAACATGTAGATCACTCGCCCTTGATGCTTCATTCACGTCCGGTGTGAACGCAGCTTGAGCGTTTCGCACGAATCACGCGTCAGGCGCATCAAACGCGCTAATCGCACCATTCGCTCCGCTTTATTCGCGCCGCAAGATGTCTAATTGCGTCTTTGCATTGACTTAACATGTAGATCACTCACGCTTGGCGCTTCATTCACGTCCGGTGTGAACGCAACTTGAGCGTTTCGTGCGAATCGCGCGTCAGGCGCATCAAACTTGCTAATCGCGCCATTCGCTCCGCTTTATTCGCTCCGCAAGATGTCTAATCGCGTCTTTGCATTGACTTAACATGTAGATCACTCGCGCTTAACGCTTCATTGGCGTCTGGTGTGAACACAGCAAAGAGTCAGCTGTGTGGAGATACTTCATGATATCGGATCGGTATCGGGTATCGACAGATACACAAAGCCCAGGCATCGGTATCGGGACTGAAAAAGTTGGATCGGTGCATCCTTAGAATAAACGAGTCCGATCGACTCAATGAGAAACCACAAAAACTACTCTTCCTCGGTCCGAGCCTTTGACCAAAGACTCTATGTGTGAAAATTGCTACACTCATATAACCTTTTGTTTTTGTTCTTCAGTGAATTATGATGTGACATCAGCTAGAGACATGCTGCTCCTGGCCTTGTCTCAAGACGAGCAGAAGAAATGGATAGGCCATCTCGGCAAGAAGATTCCCAAGACCCCTCCATCTACCTTCTCAAGGGCATCTCCGCGCACGATGTCCACTCGCTCCGGAGTAAACCAGTCCTTCCGCAAGAACCCCAAAAACATGTCGGGCAAGCCAAGGTAACTACAGCCACACAGTGTCACGCTCTGCCTAAATGACATCATACATTTAGAGCAGAGAGGGTGTGGGAAGCGCTTGAACGTCGTAAAAACGATGCCTCTGTGGTTTCTTAATGCTAAATATCATTATTGATGAAATGTGACCGAGGCATGTTTTTGCGAGATTCAAGCTTTAGCAGTTCTTGATATAAAAAGCTTTAATTGTGATGCTGAAGGCCATAAGTTGGTGGCTGTAGAGTCTCGTGACGGGCTGTTTGTTTGCTGTTGTCTCATAGCAGGGCGCAGTCCTTTCTCCAAGCGGCAGACACAACATCCAGTACATGCTGACAGCATCACACATCCTCTCCAGATCTTAGATTTCTAACGGTGTAGTCGACTACCCCGTGTTTTTACGGTTGAGCTTAACTGTGGTGACGTGTTTTTTTGGAGGGGTGTGCTTTTCTGTTTACTGCGGGTGTTTGTTTACTAGAATAGCAGATTCTTTCCTTTACAAACTTAACCAATTCTGGGCAATTATAAGGGAATTTCCTTTAGCTGGACCGAGGCTCTCTATGGGCTTGGCTTGAAAACCTCAAATTTCCACTTCCTATTAGAAAACCCACTCTTGAGCTCCTCCTGCTCAGTACAAATGTGACACTGGAGCACAAACCAGTCAGAAGTAGCCCAGGGTCAAAATGATTAACTGTCATATACATACATATCAGTACTTAAGTTTAGAACATAATTCGGACTTAACTTTAAAGGTTTAAAGGAAAAGATTTTCTCAATATTTACATTTTTTTTTCAACCCTCTTGATTCCAGATTTTCACATAGTTGTATCTCAGCCAAATACCAAGCCATACAAGCGTGATTATTCATTAAATCTCAATACAAAAAATGTCTGGTTTTGTTGTCCAGGGTCACAAATGCTTATCTGTACTCGTGTTGTCAAAAGTAACACCTTAAGGGCCAGATTTATTAAACAGGGCAAATTAACAAAAGACCGCAATCCCATAAAAGTGCTGATAGGAGTGGAAGCTAGATCGTTTCTATAGTGACCAACACAATTTACAGAGACCAGCAAGTATCACACGCAGTGTTAAGTGCAGAAAGGGTTAAGATTGATGGTACAGATGCCAGTAAATGGACTACCACAAGCATTATTTATTTAAATACTATATTGTTTAAATAGCCACAAAAATAATTGTCCAGAATTGATCATGGCTAATATTCCACTGTGTGTCTTTAGTACATCCTGGCAAAAGAGGGTTTGCACTGGTGCTAGCTGTTAGTAAATCTGGCCCTAATTCTGTCAAGGAAATGCAAAAGATTTGACTTTTTGAATTCTAATAATTTGAGTAAAATATTGAGTGACGTATGGATTTTTTTTTTACCCCTATTTTTCTATAACAAAACGTGAATCGCATAAAACCTGACAAAGGAAGGACGCGATTAAATTTTGCATGAAGAAAATGAAGCTTATTTTTAGGACTTGTGTGCATTGTGACATTAACAAGTCAAGTCTGCTTTATTGTCAGTATTCACAGAAACAGCGTTACTCTCAGACCCTATGTACATACACACTAACAGTTGAATATACAATTACAGATAAAAAAAAAATATATATATATATATATATATGTGTGTGTGTGTGTAAGAGCAACAAAGAACAATTATACACCTATATACAATTTTATATATATATAACAGTATTGCCAGTGGATCCTAAGAGCAGTGTTTAAATGAGTGAAAAAGTGCAAGAATATAATATTCCTTACTAGATCATTTATCTATATCTATATTGTAGTGCATTAGTCCTGTTATAAAGTAACCAACAGTTGTGTTGTGCTCAGATTATATTGTGCGTAAAATGTAGTTTTATTAAGTAACTTCCAGGCATTTTGTGGTACAAGGCTATTTTCACAAACAAAAAACAAACCATAATTGATAAAAAAAAAAAAAAAAAAAAAAGTTTTTGTGAACTGAAATAAAAGTATTAAAATAAGTGAACAAAACTAGTAACAGTTACTGAAAAACTGAAATAAAATAATAACTATGATAAATTAAACGTACATACTTTTTCCTTACCGTAAACAATTTGCCTGCATCTTGCCATAATTTGCCAGGCGTAAACTAAACATATTTCATATAAATATGCCTTTACTGTTAAATGCCACTGTCTCTGCCGTGTGTAAGTGGCTGTTGGTTCTTTACAGAAGCATTAAAAATAAAGGTATTTATAGGAGGCAGAAAGAGCACAACGAATGGCTTTAATGTGCAGCGCTGCAAATCTAAAAGTGTGCATAAAAAATGCAAAAATATATAATAACCTTGTTGTGATATAATAAACTGTCATGATGCACTAATACATCTTAATAGTCCTAAAGGCTTCATTTGCTTTATGTAAAACATACGTTTTAATTGTTAGTTACTATCATGGTTGTTTTGTTTTCTATACTGTAGTTCAATGTGAGCTGGACAAGCTTTGGTTCGATTGCACCCTCGTTACCACATAACCTGAGATGTTATCATGATTTATGATTGTCTGTTTAACATGAACCCTTAAGTGAGAATATGATCCTAAACTTAAACTTTCTTACAAATACTGGACATTTTCTTTTTTTCTTCTTTTTTTCCAGCTAACCATCTGAACCGAATTGGGATTTCGTACTTTCCTCTCCAAAAACCTCTTTAGAAAAATCTGTAACAACCTCGGAATTAACCCTTTAATGTTGCATTTCACAATTGAATAAATGTAAGAAAAAACTAGACCGTAATTGGTGCTGAAGTCCAGGATTTACCCATCATAAGGCATCATGGACATCAGCTTTTCTTTTTCTCCCCCGTATCACTGGGATCCTCAGATTAACCTCCTGCTGTCCAGAGGAAAGCATCTTTTCACATCTTGGGATTGAAGCTATACGCTGTTCTCATGCCCATGTCTTTCTGTGTGGACTCTGGGATAGGGACTGTAGCTTGACACCATGGTTAAGGGGATATTTGGTCTTTCACTAACCATGAAAGGGTCTTTGGGACAATGTTTTTAGTTTGCAAACTATTTCTACTTATTCCACTTCGATGCCGCCTTCTGATGCACTCTGGTTGCCTTATTCAATCCCTCAGTGTCTAAATGGAAAATGAATTGGGTTTGGGGGAAAGGACTTTGAGGGTTTTTTTTTTTTTGTGGAGCATGGAGAATAATTACAGTCTATGCATAATATTATCAGAATTGTCTTTATCATAATAATTTGTTTTGGAGGCTCCAAGCCATAGGATATCATCATAATGGCGTCAGGAGACATAAAATGTCATTGTTTCAAGTTTTTGTGTCTGTGTGTGTTCATTGGGTACATTGTTTCTGTAATATTCTTTTTTTTTTTGTAATGTGTTGCCTTACATTTGATTTATAGATAAATGTTTCAAAAAGGAAAACATTAAGTTAACAAATGTAACTGCACTGTTTGAATTGTAATTTATTTGTAGAAGACTAAACAGCTGTAGCGTTCGGCTCACCTAGTGCCTTTTGGATAACAATTTTACTGCCATATCTGTTTCTCTCCAACAAATCTTTACTATTATGATACTTTGAAAACCAACATATCTATTACAGTGTGACTTTTCTTTTTTTCCTTTGTTTTTTATCGAAACCTAAATGGTTTTCAAACAGAGCGGACCATCTATTGCATGTCTTAATTGTTGTCAACCAAAGTTATGATGAAGGCTACATGTCCTGCTATTTTCATAATCGATAACGGAACAGTTAACATCCTTAAAATAGATTTCATTCAGTGTACATATTCAATTGAAACGATATAATGAATACCTCCTCGATAATCCGACATGGTTTTTACATGCGTGTTCAGTAAAATAAGCACTGGAACTATGATCTGTTTTGATGTATTGCATGATGAATTGCATTGGAGGCCGCACTGATGGATATGTGTCAATAAACATATCTTTATCTATCACCTAAGACTGTCCTCTGTGTGTGTTTTACCTGATTTAATAGTGTTTGATGATGTGCCGTCACAACAGAAACTGACCTAAACCACTGTATTTATCCATGAACGTGCAAAATACAGTTTATAACGTTTAGAGATTATGTCAGGCTTGATCAGTTTTACCTATTAATGGTTGATCATCATGATTATCCTTGTATGGTCTCATTAATAAGTATAATACTTGCATATCTTACTATACCTTTTATACACTTAGCTTTTAAAAGTATAAATGCTCTTCCTTATCAGTTTGCTAATGCATGTGTAAATTAAGGGTAGTATAATACACTGATTTTCAGGACTGCTGAATCAACATTACACTCGTTTGAGCTTAATAATAAGTGTTTTTTGATAAGTTGCGTCAAATAATTTTGTGAGCAAACGACACTTAATTTCTAGTTAATTTATCCTTTGAAACATGAGTGGAAAAACGTCGACTGGCCGTCGAGTGGTACGTTAAATAAAGTATTAGGCTACAAAATACTAAAAACTACACGTTTGTTTGCTAACCGCCATAAAACCAGTAGATCGTAAGCGGTGACAAGGACACGGCTTGTGATTGGTACATTCTGAGCCACCGCTGAGAAAAGGAACATTTATCACGTGAC
>JAUCMS010000044.1:2801804-2820225 GCA_032357445.1 Enteromius radiatus | reverse complement strand
TCGAAAAGAACGAACCTGCAAATGTCTCAACTGACCAATCAGAATCAAGCATTCCAGAGAGCCGTATAATAAGTATAAACAATATATTTTCTTACATGTCATGTGTTTTGTATTTATATATACACGTAATTTCGATTATGTTATTAATTGATCTTTATATCATTTATACATATATGTCATATGTACATTTACAAACTACTACTACATATACTGTAAAACATTATTTTGGTGTAAAGCTGCTTTTCAATGATATATATCATGAAAAGTGCTATACAAATAAATTTGAATTGAATTGAATTGAATTGAATAATACACACTGCATACACACATGTATTATATAAACAAAAACCTTTTTTGGATGCGATTAATTGTTTGACAGCACTACTAAATCTTTTTTAAGGAATATCATACAACTAAGATATTTCTTCATTCATGTTTTAATGCCATTCAGCATTTATTTATTAATTTCATTAGACGAGTTCTGATGATAAATTTGATTTATATTAAATAAATAAATCAAAATAAAAAAATTTAGGGGAAAATAAAATGGGGCCTTAAATTAAAAAGGTAGCTACTCTGTGGAGTTTATTGGTGAACAAACCATTTACATCCTTTCCCACGGTCTAACAAACATGTATTTAGTGTGCTATGCATGTGTAATCACAGTCTTCTAAAACTCACTTCAGTTATCATTCTTTATATGTTGGCTTTTTAGAAATACTGTGTGAAAAACGTTTTGTTTGATGTCCTGCTAACTGCTGTTTTGTCTACTTAGGGGACAATGTTACTCTGGATCGAGCTTACATATGGAACCGAGTCCACATAGACGACGACGTGAAGGTCAGGCAGTCGGTTATCTGTGATAATGTGGAGGTGAAACACGGAGTCGTTTTGAAAGAGCAGTGTGTCCTCGCCTTCAACGTAAGACGCAACAACACAGCCTCAAATTACAGACAAGAACAGTGTATTATTTAAAATTAGAGTAACTTGATGCTTCATCAGTTAAAAACGTATTTCAGTCGTTCTTTTAAAAGATTCATTCAGAAACACCGATTCATCCAGTAATGAAGCAAGTGAAGTCGATAAGTGAGCGATTCATTCAAGAGATTCATTCCAAAAAACAAATGTTGCTTTTCTACTCAGAATAAAAAAAAAAGGATTCTATATTTTACTAATTATACAATATATTTTAAAATGTGTGTGTATATGTATTATATATTAAAATATACAAATTATAAGAAAGTTAGATAAACTAAATTTTTTACCAAAATAGAGGTTTAATATTACACAGATTTATTTTACATTGCGTGTCCAAATCGCTGTCTAGTTTCCTTGTTTTGTAAAAAAACAAAATGTTGAACTACAGGTTGTGGTGGGTCCAGATATTACTCTTCAGGAAGGCACAGTTCTGTCCATGCACCATCCAGATGAAGAGGATGATGAAGATGAGGATGAGTTCTTGAGCGATGACGTTGTTGACTACAGTAAAGACAAAACCAAACAGAAAGGTACGTGCTCCTCTTGTTTTCTTACGTGGACAGATCACGGACGTTGATTTAAATGTTGATGGTCACTGACTTGATCCTAATTTGTGGGTGGAAAATCTGATGAGATTAAAACGCTTTAAAAGTGTCCTGTTTATGATACATATGTGATGAAGTAATTTCAGTAAAGTATGGATCGTTACAAGCAAGAAATGCTAAATCTGTAAGTGCATGTAAATTTAATAACTTGATATGTAACAAGGATGCATTTAAATAAATTATGATGATGAGGATGAAGATGTTCAGTTTTTATCGAAAATAATGTTAATTTTGGATGTTATTCAGATGCTTTTGATGATTTGTTTGCTGTTCTGTCAGTTTTTAACCCAGCTGAGGTTGGTTCGGAGGGTAAAGGATACAGATGGAAGACCAGCACTCTTGATGACACCGAGGAAGATGAGCTTGCTGAGTGCATTTGGGGTGAGATGTCTGCTAATCAAGTTATATTCAAAACATTGTCCTCATTTATTCACCTTTGTTCCAAGCTTGAAGCAAAGGAATTGTTATACTAGTCTGATCTGACTCTATACTATGAATGCATTACGCACAATACATTTAACCCTCCTGTTGTATTATAATCATGTTTCCAGGCCTAGTGTTGAATCCCGACCCAGATAGTGACAGTACAAGTGAGGTCAGCGAGGGATCACATGACCTGGGAAGCCACCCCGCATCACCTGAACTGGATGATGTCAAAGGTGAGAAGTGTACAAAAGTATTGGATCCATATATCAGATTTGATGCTAACTGCTCTTCCCGCTCAGTGTTTCAGAATGAGGTTCATGGTACGTTACAGAGAGGGCTGGATGAGAACATAGGCTGTGACAATCTGGTTCTTGAGATCAACTCACTCAAGTAAGTTAGAATTACATACACAGCTCCAGTTCTGTCATGACAACTCTCTGAGGGCAATGCATTGTTTGATGATGATGATGATGATGATGATGTCACATGTCACAAATTGCTTTCCATATGAATGTGTGAACTACACTCCGGTTTTCTGATGCTATGTGATGAAATGACCAAACCTTGCATGGATTTTAATGACCAAATGATATAGCTTTTGCTGCATGTGAGTGTGACCAATGACCAATGAGATTGAAGCAAAGACGTTTTGTTTTATGCTCATGGCTACACAAAAGTCCTACTACTTGTATGATAGGGTAAATGCTATTGCCTTTTCTCAGGTACGCCTACAACATTACTCTGAAGGAGGTTATGCAGATCTTGATTCGAGTTGTGCTGGAGTTTCCTTTCCACCAGCAGGGGGCTCAGATAAACACAGCTCAGTATTCATCACACCTGCTGCCCGTGAGTGTGACTTTCTTCTGTTTGACATAAAAGAAAATGAAGGATGATGGTATCCAAACGGGTGCTGGTTCCCATTGACCTCTATAGGTTTCTCTTTCTCTCCCCCTGGAAGTCAATGAGATTCAGCGGTTGGTTACCAACATTTCTGATCTGATACATAAAAATAATATGGTAAAGCACACCAGTTTGCAATATCATTCGCTGGATGTGGACGACACTGGTAACAGTCCCTGTATTCTTCCACACAGTTGTTGAAGAAGTGGGCGCCAGTCTTTAAGAACTATGTGAAGAGACCTCAAGACCAAATGGACTGTCTTGCTTCCATGGAGGAGGTTTTCCTGGAACGGGAAACTCATTGGGCAGCTTTGGTCAAAGTGAGACGTCTCTTTTTTTCTGCAGTGCACCATAATAGACCTTTCCTAGCTGACTGCACATTGATGTGTGTCCACTTCAGGTGCTGATGAGTATGTACCAGCTGGAGATCTTGGAGGAAGATGGCATCATGAACTGGTTCAAACAGAGCTCCAGCACAGACAAGAGCCAGCAGCTCCGCAGGAATCAAGGGGTGCGATTCTCTACATTTACACTAGATTTTCATCAAATTACGAGCTCTCTTTATGGGGCTGTCAGAGATATGGGCGTGAATGAAAGCACAGAACATGGGAAAGTCAATCACACAACGCCAGAACTGGGTGAAAGAGGGCTATGTTAACTATGTGGTTATGTCTTGTGTTATGTCTACAGCTCTTGAAGTTCATCCAATGGCTAGAGGAGGCCGAGGAGTCTTCAGAAGGAGATGAGTGAACATAATCCAGCATGTGTGTGACTCTTTGGACAGTCATTTATATGCTTTACAAACCAGGAAAAAACTTGGTATATTTGTGGAATGCATTTAATTTAATTCCTGACTAATGTCAACGTATAAAGGTGTGGAACTGGATATTTATTCATAGTTTGCTTGCTTTCTTGATCTCTGTATGGTTGCAATGCGATGTTGGACGCTCACATGGGTTGCCAGATTGGGGAAATGCAGCAGGAACAAGCGCAATTTACAATGGAAGCCATTCCAATGAGTCGTACACTTAATATTTCTCTGGTCATAGAGTTGTTAAATGGATGCAGATGCTTTTTTAGGTTGGGTAGAATCTGCAGTCTACCACTGGCAACCCTAGGTGTCAAATGCCATTGGTTAAACTGGCAGTGGGCGGAGTCACAGACCAAAACAAAAACAGGCTTTGACACGGAAAGCACATTTCAAAGTAGAATACCTGCCTGTAGCATTGTTTTACTTAACACGGTTCCTAAGTATCTGCAAACACATTATGGTATTTTTATTCATTAGTACAGTCAAAATAATTATATACAGCACCTTTAATTTACCATCATTTTCCAAATATGCATATGTAACACAATATTTTGAAGAATAAACAATATTGGACCCCTTTGTGGATAAGGAAAATACGTTTCAAAAAGACCTGTCACTCATCTTAAACATTTTAATTTAAAACAGACTCTTTTGATAATAGATGATTTACACAGGTTAATGGTTATGATACTCATTTGGAGATACCATTTTAGTTTTTTGTGAACCTTGACGACAAAGTCCAGAACAGAATTGAGACATGAAAACCCATGAATTATGAATGATTTTAAATCTTAGTAATTCAGTCAAGTAGCATAGAGCTGATATTTTGATTCATAAAACGGGAAGACAGTTTGGATCTGGTATACTATGCTTTAAAAAAATATTTTAATTGGCAAAACTAAAATAAAATGATCCATTGAGGTTTTTATGCACGTGATTTTGAATGAATCATGAAATAGTTCACCCAAAAATTCAAATTCTGTCATTTCATCACAAACCCTGTATGAATTTCTTTATTCTGCCGAATAAGTCTGTAACCAGGCTGTCACTGACTTGCATAGTAGGAAAACAAATACTATGGAAGTCAATGGTGTTCAGCAGAACAAAGAAATCCATACAGATTTGGAACTACTCAAGAGAGAGTAAAAGATTTTTGGGTGAACTACTCCTTTAATTACCTAAATCAAAAACGATCAAGATTCAGTCCGCTAGTTGCTTTTATCCTTATTAACGGCACCATGGATGAAACCGCCTACGAGAGCAAACCCTGTTATTCCAAACAACGCCGTCAAGCCCTTCCACATGTTGGCGCTGTTCTCGTGCCGCTGGATGAAGCTCTTGTAATCGCTGGGGATCAGGATATAGCTGCGGCCGTCTTTGGGCGGCTGTAGCCTCATGACCTTATCCTGCTCCAGGACGAGCTCCCCGAACCCGGTGAGAGCCGATCCCACGCGCAGCATCTCCTCTCGCTCCTCAAGGGCCACAGGCTTCTCCCCGCTCAGCTCTCGCACGACCGCGTCCATCAGCCCCTCTTTGGCTTGCCTGAGCCTCTTGTGCACCTGCTCCAGGAAATCGCCGCGCGCCTCCAGAGGAGAATCCACGCGCACCGACACCTCACTGATGTATGAGCCGGGCTGGACCAAGCTGAAGGGTACCGTGTTGGTGGTCTGCTGCTGGTTCACTTTTTTGGAGACCCTGCGTGGATGATTTTTATCGATGATGATAATTAGTGCTGATATCTTAACCATGCACTCTGAAGGGGTCATGATCCGGCTTCACCTCAAGCGAGTCTTATGATGAATGCAGCTAATGTTTACAATCTCTCAGAGCTCATTTGCATTTAAAGCGACATGAAATAAAACGGCATGCTGTAGACCAGGCTTTCTCAACCCTGGTCCTCGAGGTCCACTGTCCAGCAAATTATAGCTCCAAACCTAATCAAACACACTCCAACTAATTGCGCTGTTCAGGACTACTAGTAAGTTACAGGAAGGTAAGTGTGATCAAGGTTGGAGCAAAACGCTACAGGACAGTGGCCCTCCAGGACGTGAGTTGAGAAACCCTGCTGTAGACAAAGCTGTTTTTGACAGGGAACATGCTTCATCTACAATACTATCCTAGGCTTAAACAAGCGAAATGATTTGCCGTGAGGCATTTACCATGTTTTTAGAGCAGCGTTCCAGTATTTCCAGTGTTCGTGCAGAGTAATCTTTTGGATGACCCCATGACAGCGTGGTACGTACTGGCTGGAAATGGGCTCTCCGACGGCCTGCACCAGTCCTGCAATGGAGGGAAGATTAAGCTGCATCAATTAAGACTTCTCAAAGTACGATGTGTTACCGAGCACTTTATTTACCTTCTACAGCAACGTAATGAAGTCTCTTGTTGGACGACGCATTCAGAATCCTGAGCAGGTGATGGTCTGCTTGGAAGCTTGGAATCTCCTGTAAAGGGGAGGAAATATCAAATCATTAAACAACATTTTGGGTAGCACTTTATTTTACAGTCCTGTTACTCATATACATACTATGTAGTTATTTTATTACTAGGTAATAATTAGGTACTAACCCTGAAGCTAGCCCTAAACCTAACCCGTACCTCCTGTGTATTGCCAGTACATACACATAGTATAATTAAATTTTGGTATTACAAAGAAAATTATATTTTTTTCCTGCTGGTGAGCTTGTTAACTGTTAAAGACAAACTGTATGGATTTAGAGGTAACATACAGTAAACAACTTCCCCATTTTTACTTACAATTTCAATGGCAGGCCTTATCTGGCCAACCAAGTGTTCTTGATCAGGTTAAGCTCAAAATATTAATTTGAACTGAAGTCATGGAAAATAATGCAAACCATAACAATGTGCGCTTAATATACTCCTTGACAAGAGGTCACTAGAGAACCAATAGAGAAATGAAGAGGAAGTTAACCATAGCGTGATCAATATGTCCACCGCAGAAGAGAATGAAACCACTGGTCACATGGTTTTTTCAAACAGTTTTGCAAACATTTCAACTCAAATCTATTATCTTTAATTCAATACTCGAAGCAAAAACTAATTTAAGAAGCAAAGACAGCTAAAAAATATATATATATTCTTATGTTGGATAACATATGTTTCTACCTTGTGCATATACAGTGAAGTCACAATGATGATAATATATGAATTATAACTTATGAGTTTGAATCTACGATCAGTTCAGATCGAGGCTGCTCTAAACCAGTGTTCGATTGTTGTGCAGTGATGTGGATATCATTACTGTACCTTCAGCTTCTGTACTTCTTGTCTTTTATCTGAATATAGTTTATAAAACAGGCCGGAGAAGGCGAAGCAGGATCCCGCACATATGACGGTCAGTGGGTTGAGGAGATGGTCACTCATTTCTGCTTTGGACAGTGAGAGAAACATTTAAAGTTTGTCTGAAATGTTTGTTAAACATAATATACATGGTAAACCCTACCCAGCATTCTCAGCACAATCAATAGCAAGAGAGCTGGCAAATTGGTTTATCAACGTGCTAAGCTCATATATATATATATATATATATATATATATATATATATATAATAGGAATAGTTAATTACACATAATTATTAATTTATTTCTTTTTATTTTTTATAATTGTTAAAAATGACTTTTAGCAAATCAACTCCACATACGGTCATGCACTTAAATTAAAAGTTTATTAATAGTTAAAAATGTATGAAAGAAATCCACGTTGTACAGCTAGTTCACTTTCGTTTCGTGAAAATTAATTTCACGTTTTTATGTTTCTACACAGATATGGCAGTACAACAAAATATCTAACGTTAAATCACAAAGTATCGTGTCGTAAAACTATTTAGCAAGTAACGTTAGCGACTTAAAAGCCAAGAACAACAGGTAAAGGCGGACAAACCTCAGCGAAAGTAAAACAAGTCAGAGCTGTTCATGTCACGATAAACCAGGAAACCACTGCTTTAGATTACACATAACTATTACTACGCGCACTAGTTAGATTGACAACACAGCAGCGTTTAGGATACGCTCAGTTGAATAGTTAGCATTAAAGAATCAGATCATTAGAATTAGCATTCTCTTTCTCACCTGAAGCTTATTGTAGACGCGTCCGATCCGCCATCACCTGAGTTGCAGTGTGTGTGTGTGTCCACAAGAGGACTCGATAACGAAAATACACTCCCACTAACAAGACAACAAGAGGTATACTTTACTAGGAAATGTGCATCACTTTACCCTACTAGCGTGGTTTCCATAACTGAAGCGTAAACCCCGCCCCTCCCGGAGTTTATTGGTCAGATCAATCAGTCAATCAACAAAAGGTCAGTCTTCATGCGTTATTTTTTAATTAATGTTATTGTGTAAAGAAAGAGTATTATATAGATAAAACTTACAGTTTCAGTTTCATGCAATTCCAAACTGTTTTTTTATTATTTGAAGTGGACTGCTGCTGTAAGGAATCACGTGCCAAACAACACTACTAAGCTACTTAAAGAGACAGTACACACATAAATTATTGAGTAAACAAATCTTGAATCGCAATTTTAATTTTAATACGATAAGTAAGTAATTGATTTTTGTCTGCTGCGCACTGGCACTAAAATAATAGGCTAACATAAAACATTCATAAATAAATTCTGTGATCCAAGTTGTACTTATAGGCAAATTTAACTTGGATAAAAATGAGCTGTGTAGGTAAATTTGCAGAAATCTTCTTACAGGAGTACAGAGTCAGTGTTGTTGGCTTCAAACAATTCATAAGGAGTTGAAAATCGTAGTTGGATTTTATTGTGAGACCAAGTGAAATCTACACTATTGGGTTGAAATCTGGATTTTGAGCAGGTCCAACTTGAGCCTGGTGGACTTCTTTGTTCTCAAGTCACTTGTTGGTTGTGTTTGTGGTCAGGAGAAAAATAATATCTCTTCAAAAAACAACTTTACATTTGTTGGAACGAACTATTCTGCAATATTCACCTATACTCCAAATTGTAAGTGACCTTTCCCAGCGACTGAAACATTCTTATTGTATTTTCACCAGGTCTTTAAAGAGCACCAGCATGCAGCTTGTTTTATCATGAGTCCTTGCTAGAAGCAGAAAGTATGAGCATATTAGCCCGGTTCTGTCAACACTGTACTGGCTCCCTATCAAACATCGTATAGATTTTAAAATCTTGTTAAACACTTATAAAGCCCTGAATGGTTTAGCTCCTCGGTACTTGAGCAAGCTCTTATCACATGTCTGCTGCGTTCTCAAAACTCTGGCCATTTGATAATACGGACAGCAGATCTTTTTCCTTTTTATCAGCTAAACTCTGGAACATTCTACCTAACACTTTTCGGGAGGCAGACACACTAAATCTAGATTAAACACACATTTCTTCTGGCTTACAGATAACACAGTAATATGCTTCTATTATTAAAATCCTTTAAAGGCTGCATTAATTAGATCAATCAGAACACGTAACACTCCCCATAACACATAATATACTTGTTAACATCTTAAATAGAATGCCATCTATGCTAATATTAGTCTTGGGGGCACTTAATTTTCAGCAGTTATCATCAAAGATCCTCTTGAAACAGCTGATCTAAACTACATCTCTGCATTCGATAATGAAAATTTAGTGTTTAATCTTGTCATTTTACATCACTGACACTCTATCGTCCAAATTTGAAACAGTTCAGTGCTTTGACACAGTATGTATTGTTAAAAGCACCATATAAAGGTAAAACTTGCCATATTCTGCCAAAAACTTTGTTTTTCTATTAAGCAGTGGCTTTTTAAGCAGTGCGTTTGCTTAATTTTTGCTAACGTCTTAACCAGTAATTTATATTTAACACCATTTTAAAAAATCAGTGATTAACCATTTTGGGCCTTTATTTATTGTTGAAGGGGTATATTGATACAAAACTAAGTCTACAAACTAAAGTTTGTAATGTTGATTTATCAGTTACGAATGAAAAGTGGGAGATTCAAATAAGGAAAAATACTTATAAATAAATGGTGCATAACATTTTATGTTGCCAAAGTTTTCCAGCTTATTTTTATTGCATGGGAAGCACCGACCAAACAAAAGCATTTTATTTGCAGACATGTTTTATAATAGAAAGGACCGGGTAACAAAGTGGGGAGACATGACAAACCAGAAGCCTGGACTCAAATCTAGTGTCGTCTTCCATTTTATTGTCCCTCCTCCTATGAATACAGAGTACATCGGCCAGCACACTTGGAGGTCTCACTATTTCACATACATAAAGAAGCTGGTTCCAACTTTTCTTTCGCAGCACACTGTTGTCCCACCCTGAATTACACTTTTTTTTTTTCTTTTCTTTTTTCAGAAAAAGCAAGCAGTAGTGCCATCATAGTAATAATTAAAAATAAAAACACCGCAAAGATCACAGAAGGAATAAAAATAAACAAACGGTACTGATGCAAATAGACCACGTGCTTAGTAGCTAGATTTCAAACGTCACCATAATCTAAGTGCAAGATATGTCAACAACCTCAGCTAGAGAAAACTCACTAAAACTTAATGTTAAGAACATGATTTGCTGAAACTTACCATCTAAGCTCAGGAAAATAAACTTGTGGCAGATGATGTGTTTTTAAAAACAGGTTAACACTCTCTCTCTCACAAACACACACACACGTACGTTTACATTTCAGAAAGTGGTCCTAAGCTTTCTAAGAGATGAACTTAACAAGGACCAGCCTGGATCTCCATTGAGCCCTGGGTGCTTCAACAAGATGAGGAAATAATCTCTCTGAGGAACAAAGACAACTATGCATACTAACTTCACAGGTCCAGCAGAAGACGACAAAAAAACCCCACCAAAGCAAGACCAAGACGACGCATTTGCTTCTTGCTACCGGTCAAAACAAAACAACAAAAATCCAAATGACAGGAGGGTAGCTTGACCTTGGAGCTCTCTTTCAAAACATTTAAAATAGTCAATATACATTATTCATGTATATATGTTAATAGTAAAATCCTCACTACGAGTCTCACTTGGTGGAGAAAAAACAAACAAACAAACAAAACGTTCTGCTTTTGGTAGAGCCATTGAGAGTGTATTCGATTACACGCAAGACACCGCAGTGTCCCGACTGAAGCGCAAGCGTTCACAACACACCTCGATCCTATCTTGAAAATGCATACATTCAAGCAGCAATAAAAAAATATTTATGGCGAATGCATAATCTCTGGAAAAAAAGGGAAAAGAAAAAAAAAATACTGTATGAACATCCCTGCTATCAGGTCTCTAAATACAAAACCTCTACCCATAATTTGCTTCAGTGTAACAAGAAGTCCTTTTTGTGTTTTTCCGCAGGTAAAAGTCAGTTCTCAGTGTATGTATGGATGACAGTCTCATGTATTTCTCTTTTCTGGTTTCTATGGTCGAACAATCCGTAAGCATGCAAGCGTCGAAGAGGAGGGGGCGGGGCCTGGAGGAAGGTTTCGGTGGCAGAGCTGAGGTTTAAGCCAGGGCCGGAAAAGCCTCGGGGTCATCCACGTTGGGAACAGAAACACCTCCACCCTGTTGAATTCAAAAGAGATGAGACTTCAAGCCGACATCTGAGACAATCATTTATTAATCCTAGTACATATGAGTGAATGAGTGAAAGCTGGAAAATATAAAACACTGCATTCAGTATCTTATGCTGGAAAGAACTGAATTTTACAACAACAAAGAGTTGTAGTTCTTTGCTGAGGTAAAAGTGAAGTGTTCACTTTAAGCTTATTCTGTAAGAAAAACAGCATTGATATGGGTTTCAGGGGCAGACTAGAGTTTTATTTGATGCAAACCATTATTTTTCATACACAAACATTAAAAATCAGTATTATTTACCTTCTCAGATCTGCCTCCGCCTCGTCCAGGCCGTCCTCCTCCACCACCACCGCCGCCGCCTCCTCCTCCACGACCTCCTCGTCCTCCGCGAGATCCTCCGCGACCGCGACCCGGCCGACCCAAGTCTCCGAAGTTGATCTCCAGCTGGGAGGTAATGTCGTTGGCGGGCTTACGGAAGTGGTGATCTCCACCCTCATCGGCCTTTAAGAAGAAATATCACAGGATAAGCTTCAGGAACTAAAACACATCAGTCCTGATTCCACACAATGCTTGCTGATCTTGATGAGAGATTTCCTCAATTCGGGTAACATGGACAAAAATCACACAATACAAACATAAGAATGGAATTTGCAGAATTCTCCACAGTAATTGCAAGCTTAAATCACAAGCACGCTACACAACTAATCAAATCACAATACTGACTTTGGAATACGGTCTTCATGGCAACCCGTCAAAATAAAAGTTCTGTTTAATTCTAAGACAGAAAAACGTAGAAGTAGTAGAATCTACTTCTCAAAATAATACAGTGTTTTCATTTTAAAGGTAAACTCTGTCTGCCAAAAGAATAAGAATTATTTAATTTTAATTTGATTTCATTTCAAAATACTAAATTGTGACTTTTTTCCCCTTTATTTGATTACCAATAATAATAAATCCAGAATAATTAAAACAGACAACAGCTAACAAGACATTAAACTACTTTTTTTTAAATGCAATAAATGATTAAAAATGTATGTTTTAACTAATCAAATTTTTATTAAATTTGAATGCTGGGGGGAAAAAAAAGACCTTTTTTAAACTAAACTGCTTACTGATTAACAAAATGTGATTTAAGCATTAATACTTCTTCCAGAAAAAAAAATAAAAGGTAGGAAAATCCCGAAAATAAAAAAACAGAATAAAGGGGAAAAAATAAAAAACTTAAAAATAAAATGAACTATGCCTACTGATCCCCTCAGCCAAACTGTAGTATTAATATAGCTTTACTGCACCAACAAAATATTTATTTTTGATAAACGCATAGCTTAAGAGGGAGCAAGTCAAAAGTCTACGATCCATAAATGGTCAATATCATGTGTGGCTATCAATTCTCAAATTCTGGCACAGCTCTAGATCAGTGGTTTTCAAACCTGTCCTACAAGCACCCCCCTGCACTGCACATTTTGTATGTCTCCCTTGTCAGACACACCCAATTCAGGTCTTGCAGTCTCTACTAATGAGCTGAGGAGTTGAATCAGGTGTGTCTGACAAGGGAGACATGCAAAGTGTGCAGGGCAGGGGTGCTTGCTTGTAGGACAGGTTTGAAAACCACTGCTCTAGATCAACAGAATTTTAGCACAGAACAATGATTTCCAAGGTGACAGGAGATTAAAACAACCCAAATCCAGACGCAAAGCAGCACTGATACCTTTTGGAATGAGTCAGGATCCACATCTCCAGCTTCAATCACAGATCCAGCATGCCGCTGAAAAGCCACAAAAAAGAAAATAAGCGACATTAGCCTCAAAAGCATACAAAGACAAATTGATGAGGCAGGACCATGAACTAATTTAACTTACCGTGCCAACCTCCTCGCTCTTTGACTTGTGCAGTACGTAGCCCTTCTTCCACTGGCCGTCGTTACCCTCGTTGGGCTTGCGGATGTTGAACTCAACTTTGGAGCGTTCTTTGTCTTGCATGGCCTTCCATTCATCCAGTGTCATCTCCTTAGGACCCTCATCCTTCACCTCCTCTACTTCATTCTCCCTACACAGACACAACCATCCAATGGCATGCTCTTAGCACATCTGGTTGGGGATACTAGCATGCTCTGAACAGATTTCTACTCGACTCACTTGTTTTCAGAGTCGGCAGGAGGGTGATCTTCAACTTCAGGAGCAGGCTCCGGTGCTGCAGACTGATCAAGCTCACTGTCAAATCAGACAACACTGTTAGATCAGGGGAACCCTTCAAATAAACACCACCCCTTTAAAGCAATGTTTCATAGACCTTAAATGGCAAGAAATTGTAGTTATCCCTGACTAGAAGAAATCTCATGATTTAGAACCAGTGCAAAAACTTAAAGATTCTTAAATCAAGATGTATCAAAATTAATTGGGATAAAAAAACAAAAACAAAACAAATATCTGCCAATGGGGCACCCCCCCACCTTAATTCAAAAGGAAAACAAGTTTATGGCCCTTTGACATTTGTTCACTTAAAAGCATTTCAATTGCATCTCAAATAAATGCATCTTGATTTAAGGATGTTTGGAGACTAGTACTAGAAAAGACGAATAAAACCGTAAAAAATGCCATGTCTTTATGCATTTAAGACGTCTTGCTCTGATGTCAGGCCTTTGTTTGTGGAAGGACAAAGTGAAACTTTTTAAGACTCGCAGAAACCCTGACCACAAACCTCAAATATTTCCCATCTCCAACCCTACCTGGTTTCTTCCTTCACATTGCCCCAGTTGTGCGAGCCACTCCCGCCGCGCTTCTCGTCTCCTTTCTGTCGACTACAGAATGAAGGACAATCCGGTGAGACTAGCGAGACAACACACCCTTCACCATATGCTAGTGCAGGCTTCATCACACTTACGGTTTATCATTGCCGCTGTGTCTGTCAAAGTCACGTTTGCCCCGGGAATCGAAGCCATCTCCACGCCCCATGCCTCTCCCACGGCCACCTCTGGCCCCGCGGCCTACTCCACGGCCTCGAGAGGGCTTATCTCCTATTGGCCTGGGGACAACATGCACAAAGACAATCAACAATCCAAAGCTACAAAAATCAATAAACTCAGCTCAGATATTGATTAAATGGAAACCCAGTCGAATTATCACCATGGTGCTTCTACAAATGATTACGAATCACAAAACTGAAGCACTGGTGAGCTTGTGGACACAGACAGATGTTATTTTGGTGACGCTAGTAGTTTTACAGCTTTCATGTCTTTTCCCAACTAGTTTTGCATTATCTAACAGCTCATGAAAGCACAGCATGCTGTCTACGGTTGAGTATTGACAGATATTACAAATCAATTTGAATCACTTGATTTGATTCAGTATTGATTCATTTGGATATGTATCCGCTACCATATATATTTTTGCAATCTCTCTACTGATGCGATGAACCCTGTCAGTTGTCCATAGCTATAACATTAAAGAATAAATTAAATTGCTTTTATAGTTTAGATATTACAATTAACACAAAAACAGTTTTTACACAAACATTTATCGCACATAAGATAGTTCTTATATTCACTATTTAATGATGGATCACTGTAACAATGTTTCTATTCTAACTCTTTGTTGAATTGTAAACATTATGTACAAAATTATGTTTCATGTTAAGTTGTTTCGTTTCTTGTTTTTTTGTGCTAAGAAACAAAAATAATTAATCTTCTCCCTTGAGTTACGTCTTCTGCCATTTTAGAGATGATCACAACACAACGCATACTTTTCTTTACGTAAACAAGGCTGATTACATCAAATATGTTGAAGAATGCGTATGTGCTGCATTGCAATACCCTCTAAAACGGCGGAAGACGTAACTCAGAGGGAGAAAAATGGTAGATGATGTTATTTTTGATATTTTTGAATTATTCTTGTAGCCTCACAAAAGTCAGTGATGTCACATCCTGTTTTACGTATTTACTGCATTTCTGGACCTGGGATAATTTCAGTTGTATTGCAATCTATGAAGGGACAGATGACTTTCTAATAGCATCAAATATATCTTAATTTGTGTTCTGAAGATGAACGAAGGTTCATGGGTTTGGAACAACATGAGGGTGAGTAATTAACAGAATTTTTATTTTGGGGTGAACTAACCCTTTAAGGGATATTGTCAGGCGTAATGCTGTTATTTTTGTCACTCACTTGTCCACAGGGAACTCGCCACCCTCTGGTTTCTCATCAACTGGTTTATCAAAGCGTCGTTCACGAGGAGGTCGTCTGTCAGGCCGCCTGTCGCTGGGCCGAGTGTCTCCTTGACCTCCCTGGTGTTGGGAACTGGCCTGACCCTGCTGCTCCGGCCTTCGGCCAACCCTCCTCATGCCTGAAATTGATGTTTAGACACTCACTAAAAATCAGGAGATTCTCAAACACTGAGAATTAAATTTTGTTTTTAAAAACATAATCCAGTTGATTTAATTTAGAGCAAAATTGAAGCATTAATGTCTGAATGCTGCATGTTTCACTCCAAGAGCTCTTATCAAAATAAGTGCACTTATCAGAAAACATATACAATAAAATACTCACAAGTACATTTAAGCATATGTGACCACAGAACCAGTAATAAGAAGCACAAATATATTTGTAGCAATACACAAACATACATTATATGGATCAAAATAATTGTGTCTTTAATATCAAAAATCATTACAAAAAAGATATTTTGTAAATTTGCTACTGTAAATAAATCAAACCTTAAATTTTTAAATAGTAATACGCATTGCTAAGAACTTAATTTGGATACCTTTAAATGCGATTTCCAACATTTTGCACAGATTTAGGATTTTAAAATAGTTGTATCTCAGCCAAATATTGTCCTATCCTTACAAACCACACAAAAGGAAAAAAAATACACTTTATTTTAAATCTCAATTTATAAAATTTGACCTTTAAGACTGGTTTTGTGGTCCAGGGTAACATACAGTACTTGAGTTGCTGGCTAGCACCATATGCCTGATCTTTATAAAATAAAAACAGTGTGCATGCTTGAATGTGTTTGGGACAACATGGTGAACGAAAAACAGCATTCAGATCAACTATTTGTTGTAGTTTTTTGCTCAAGGTCACACTGTTCAATCAATCAACTCTAGTGATGTCTCAAGACGCATTTTCAGTTACTGGTTTAAAACACCGTGTTACATTTGTTTTGTCATTACAACAAGATAGATAAAAATAAATTATGAAATACGACGACACAAAATAACAACCAACCTGACCAACTACATTTAAAATAACTTGACTGTGTAAGTTACTCCATTTATCCGTCACGACACGCCTTACAAAATAAAAGCGAAAGTGCTGTCACGCACATTTGCATAACATCAAAACACGCCAACGTTTTCTCCATGTGCAAACTAGCCCAGTAAATGCTAATCACATAATAATCACATACAGCTAGGAGATTAGCATGTGGCTAACGTAGCTACGCAGTTATAAATGAAGTCAGGTTAATCAAATCGTAATGTTGACATGTCAGAGGAAGAAAAGGATTGAATAAACGCCACTAGGCGAATTTCGCTCACAAAACACTGTGTTGTCGAATATTAAACGTCGACGACAACACCGAGAGTAACGTTAGCGTTAGCAGCAGCTCAGGCTGTTGTTGTTCGTGTTGACTTCTCTGCTGTGTTTATATGCGCACAAGCACGCAGTCAGCCTCGTCTCATAAACTACTGTGATGCCTACCTAGACAGCATTTTAGGCACCATATGCGCGTTTGAGAGCTTCGCGTCAGCAGTTTTTAAGCACGTTTTGTGTTTATGGGATAACGTCTAAATATGCTGTCTATTTTTTTTTTTTTTTGCGACACAGCCGATATTTAGGACTGCAATTTCTACTTACCCTCCTTCTTAAGCGGCACAGGGGCCTGGGTGTCTTCTTTCTTCTCCTGCACTGTATTTTTCCTGTCCTTCTGGGACTCTTTCTTCGGCTGTTTGGCGGCTTGAGCTGCCGTCTTTGAGCCGCCTGACGCGGCCGCATCTTTCTTCTTGTTCTCGGCCGCCTTTAATATCTCAAAGGGGTCGGATTCGTCGTCCAATAGCTGGTCGAACCGATTGGTAACGACGCAGCCGAAGCCTTCCTGCAGGTGCCCCGGCATGATGGTGCCCCAACAACGGGATTCTCCTCCGATTCTTCGAGGCTTTGAGCGAACGGCTCACTGTGGACAACCACAAGATGGCCAACGAAGACACCCGCTTCTCTTCCGGCGCTCTCAATATCCGGGACATTACAGCTTTCGCGCCATATGGGGGGTGTAGTTTTACAACTGCAGTTCATAGGTGTCTAAAATATTCGAATGCTGGACATAAATTATTTATTTTAAGACGAATAACTAATCATTTTATGAATTAATAATAGTAGAGTATTTGGATATTAATTCATTTTATTATCAGCCCATTAATAGGCTTTTTTTTTACAAAAGCAAAATTTATTTAAACACTTTAATTAATATACGAGTCATAAGGGACTTTGATAAGTTTTGATATATTTATGGTAGAACGTTTAAAAAATATCTTAAGGGAGCATGATCTCTACTTAATATTCTAATGATTTCTGGCATAAAAAAAATAGATTTTTTGACTAAATATTGAAATAACTGAAATTATAAATGAAAATGTTATGATTTTTTTATGGCACAATTAAGACACCAAACATTGCAGTATAATATTTATGTTGTATGGTCATCAGGATAACAGAGCACAGGAGACTCATAAATATATCCCACTCTTGCAACTGAGCGTTGAGTCACAGCAATGAAAGGGTTAATCAGCAGGTACATACAGAAAGGGTAGGATACATTAAAACAAGAAGCCACAGTTTACAATGAATTTATAACAGCTGATTTAAATTCACTGTAAATCGTGGTTTCATGGGGCTTATTGCTTTTATAAAATGGTTATTCCATAAAGGTTTCACAAAATAAAACAAAGCAAATAAAATGTAATGATATTCATAAAAACAGTCTTCCACCAAACACTTTATTTTTAAGGTAATACAGAGTAATTAAGTTGGCTTGAAAAAGCCAACTTACTGATCTACTATCTAAACTTATTATTATTATTATTCTTCTGAGCCAAATTTCGGTTCGCATCTCCTCCTAGAGCTTTCAAGCTAGAACCACCAAACTCGCTACAGAC
>JAUCMS010000044.1:2764245-2792872 GCA_032357445.1 Enteromius radiatus | reverse complement strand
TGAATACAGATTATTTATAAACAAACAAGATTTATCATCTGCATGACTATTTATTTATTTGGTAGACCATATGTTTTGTTTAGTTTTTTTCTTTTTTTTTCCTGTTTTCCTTTAACAGTTTTCATTTTATTTGAAGTAGCCTATAATAAAGTTAGTTATTTTTTTTATTGTATATTGTATTAAAAAAAATAATAATAACAAGCGTTCACGCTCTCCCCTAAAATGTGAAAGCAGTCGGCAAGGCACTGCTCCCCCAACTTCCCCTTATATATATATATAATTTTATGTTGAAAAGATGTCCACAAATGACCACTTTTGGACGTCCCACCGACGTCAACATTATACGTGCCGTAGACGTCAAAAAAAGACGTTGCCTGGCGTTACAAAACAACTCCATCAATGGACGGAAATTGGACGTCCAAAAATGACATGGAAAAGGCGTCACTACGACGTCACATTGCGCAGTGGGTCTCCACCCCCTGGATCAAACTGTTCCAATTACTCTTAAATATATTGTTACAAAATGTAGTTATATAATTCCTGTTACACAAGTACTTAGTGAATTGGAAACAGTGTTGTTACCAATGTCCTGTTACACATTTGTACTCACACACACACCATTCTGAGGGGTGTTACATGTGTGTAGTAGTTACAGAAACAAGTGTAACTTGTTTACATGTTACATACACATCTAGTTATTATTTAAGTACAAGGGTATTTAGGGATCCTTAATATAAAGTTGAACATTTATGTTTGTGGTGTTAATGGAAGCTTTTGTCTTGTGTTTTATGTGAGAAGAAGAGGGCCAGACGGTGTGTGACGGACCTTCACATTTACGAGGGCAGCGTCTCTCAGAGCTGGGTCTTTGGCTGAGAGGACAGTGTCATCCAGGCCTGGCTCACCAGGACTACCTGTTCTTTGTGGCCATTGGTTTGGTCATTTTTGGAGTAGGTACAGTGCTGGCCTGGTCAGCTGGTACAGTGATAGTGCTCTGCCAGCGCTGCGTCAGATGGAGGAGCGACAGACCAAACGCTCAGGTGACCCGGGAGGACATTAAAACAGGACAGTGTGCGTAAGGTTAGGAGTGTAAAGTCCTATGAGGAGTGCTGTGACAGAAAGAGAGCTGACTCTATTGACTGAGAGCAGCAGACACGAGCTGTGTCCGGAAGCTGAAAAATAAGGTGAACGTCTGAATCCTATGATCATTTACTGCCATACCTTCCTCTGATCTGAACGAGAGGAATCCTCTGCCTATCCCACAATCCTGTTGAGCTAATAAATAAAATGATACCTAAAAGTTGCAATTTGTGTGTAAATTGAACGAATGTTCTTCGATATGTGACCATTTTGTTGTGGATTATTAAAATCTGAGATCCAGAAGGTGCCTTCATGTGCAAACGTTGATAGCACAGCAAGGCAAACAAGCACAAGTTCAGATTCAAAGGCTTATACACACATCCAAACATTTCAGGGAAGATTCTTACTACGGATGTTAAAATCTGAGGATATGCAATGCACTGATTAAAGAAAAAAAAAGATGAAAATGTATGCATCAGGTCATTTACTCACCCTTTTCCATACAATAGAAGTGAATGGAGAAATCACATGTAGTCTATATAACTTAATGGGTATATTAGGAAGGTTTTCTTAAAAGGGCAGTTCACTCAAAAAATGAAAATCATCCTATTTACATTTACATTTATTCATTTAGCAGACGCTTTTATCCAAGTTTACTCACCTCTATGTTGTTCAAAACCTTTATGATTTGTTTTTTTTAATAGAGTAACCAGTTTCTAGTCCCCATTGACTTCTACAGTATTCTTTTTCTTTCATCATATTGTGTATTTAACATATATAGTGTTTGTCAAATTTAGAATATTAAGTAAATATTCAACATTTATTAAATATACATTGTTTAACAATTTATTAATAATATTTTTAATAATCATAACTGCATTGATATATTTATCTAAACATAATGGGACATTAACATAAATAAATCTAACTAGCAAATGCATTTTTCCCAACATTTGATAACTTTTTTGGACAAGAAACAATCATTGCGGTTATTTAATAATAATTGGTTATTTTGCAAGCTCACTTGAGAACAACAGCAACTGTTATAAACTTTAAACTACCAGATATTATTATAGTAGACAACAGAACAATTATATTTTACATTCAAATACATATAATTGGCTGTTTAATTAGAAGCGAGCATGGGTGATTAGTATATTGTATATTTATGTATTTCCCCTTGTAAATGTATTAAGTGAAAGTATATGGTTTTAACTGAACTGAAGTTCTTGTTGTTTATTGGCGAGTTACAGATTAGAGTTACAGTTACAGTTGCCATGGTAACAGCTGATTGGTCGATCAGTCTTTGAGATTATTGGTAGTGTAATTCTTCATCTGGAAACCTTATGTATGTATGTAGTATGTTTATGTGTCTGACCAACAGCAAAAGTGAAGCCTATTTGAAAACAAAGCACTTCTTACGCAAATCACACACTTTAATCACAAACTGAAAAAATATAATTTTTTATATGACTAACAGGACACATAGTGGCACATCCCTTTATGAATCCAGTTTTTTTTCTGTGACGTCAATGAAAATCCTCCACTAGAAATCTGGTAAATCTGCAGTGGGCGGAGTCACACAGACCAAAAGACAGACATTCCGACACGGAAGGCATTTTTCAAATTGAAATAACTGGCTGTAGGATTGTTTTTGGGGAGTAATTTACAAGACATGATCATAGCATGTGGAAAGTCATTTATCCTGCTGTATAATGTATCACATTTTGTACCGGAGTGAAGATGTTGCTCCAGGGTCTCCAGGATGTTGTCTGTCAGACACTTCACGTCACTGTGTGTGCCTGGATGGGAGCTCAGGACCCTCAGTACGTCTGCTCCTCCTTCCCTCTGAAGCATATTACAGGACTGAGGGGCTACAACAACACAAACATGACTATAATCACTAAATTACACCGTTAGCACTTAATTTTTACATCTGGGAAAAACAACAGCAAATACAACAGGGATTTCAAGAAACATGCTGTTTATTTCTTTCTCTGGATTTTTTTTTTCTTACCGTTCTGACAGCAGACAAACTGTATGGCCCAGAGAGCCCAGAGCTGAACCCCAGGACACTGAGAGACGTGCAGCAAAGGATAGAAGGGCTGGAACGTCCTGAGAGAGAGAGAGAGAGAGAGAGATTTGTATGACAGTTTTGAATTTTAATTTAGACTTCCAATACTGTTTTTTTATTCAAATACAACAGACAGGGTTCAAGACTGCCAGTGAAAAACTACAGGCTTTCTGATTATTTTGCAATGGCATCAATTGTTTTGGTGAAAAAATATGTGGATATTTGAATGGAATAGTTGTTTTGCCGAAGTAAAAAAAACAAACAAAACATACAGGTTTGGAGTGGTACGTGTCTCTACCAGTTGCTGGAGTACCCATGTCAGCCACTAGAGGGCACTCCTTTTCGATAGTTGTTTTTTGGTTCTGGACTTCATTTCCCATCATTCCTTGCACTAATTTACCTATTTAGTACATATACACCATGTTCTCTGTCCTGTGTTGCTTGAGTATTGTTTTTGTCACGCTGTTCTTTTGTGTTTTTGCTGCAGTTTGCGTTCTGGATTCCTACCTAGGCTAGACCTTCCTGTTTTTTCTCTGAGTCATTCTGTGACTGAATACTTCAGCCATAATTGATTCTACAGTATAAGAGACAAAGCTATGCTCTCTGAAGGACAAGACCATCTTCTAGATCTGAAGAGAATGGAGGTGCGGGAACTTCACCCAGACGTTCTGGATTAGGGCCGAGAGACTGGGTTGTCAGGGTATGAACCTTAAAGATATTTTTAAATTTAGTTTAGATGAACCCCTACTGCCTTGGGAGATGGAATCGGTGAAGCCTTACCGGTAAGAAACCATTGCATGCTCAGGAGAACTCCACGACAGGACAGAAGAGTGCTAAAAGATTCAAAACACAGAATTAAAATACATAAACAACACATGCATATGAACACACACACACACACACACCAGTTTCTCCTGCACTGTGCTATGCAGCTCAGCATCCAGACTCCACACGGGCCCACTGACTGAGACCAGATGAGCCAGGATCCCTCCAGCAAAGTAACTAACGTCCGCCTCCACCGTCGGGCTGATCAGGAGTGAGAGAATGTGCTCCACCAGATCCTCATTCATCAGCTCCCTCCGCAGCTCCTCCACCTCTGCTACATTATTCTGGAGCACAGAGAGAGGAGAAGATACACTCTACTCAAAATGTAAAGCATAGAAACATCCAGAACATCAAAACCAGTACAAAAGATTTTTCTTGCAGAACATGTGATAAACTAAAAGGTTTCCTGCCCCTGCTAGCACTTTGTACTGTATGTGACCATCAGTGCTTACTTTGTAGTTAATCTATTCATGACCTCCAATTATACCATATAAGATGGAAATTCATTTACCAAACATATAACGCATAAAATATATTTACCAAAAGGCCCAGGAGCTTCTGTTGGATGGAGGACTCAGAATAATAAGACTGTGGAGGAGAGGAGACAGTGAAAATTAACAAACACTTAAAGGGATAGTTCACCCAAAAACCTAAATTCTGTGATTTTCTCAACCTCATGCTATATTCCAAACCGGTTTGTGTCTCTGTCGTCTGTGGAATACAAAAGGAAGAATATATACAAATTTTGGTAACACTTTAAAATACTTTTTAACTATTAACTATGACTTTTCCCTCAATAAATTCTTAATTTGCTGCTTATTAATAGTTAGTAAGGTAGCACTAATATCACTAATTAGCACTAATAAATGGCTAATATTCTATTAACATGCATGCTTACAAGCAACTAAAATAAAGTGTCACTAGAATTGAAGTCAGTGGTAAGTTAAAAGATTTTATTCACAATTCCATTTTTAGTGTTTGACAGAATAAAAAAGTCATACTGGTTTGGAATGGCACGAGGGTGAGAAAATGATGATGGAATTTTCATTTTTGAATAAACTATCCCATTAAGTGCAAGAATATCTGCTATTGTTTAAACTTGTTTACAGATGTGCCAAACTGTGCATGGCTACAATACACGATTTTTAAAATCTGCAGAGATTTAATAACACCAGGCATCATTCACTTACCAACTTTCTAAATAAGTTTCTTCTTTCAGACAAATCTAATCAGAGTTATATTAGAAATCGTCCTTTCTTTTCCAAGCATGTGGGAAGGGGATTTTGCTCCAACAGTCTAAAAGTCAAATAAAGTGCACACATCCACAATAAAACGTTCTTCGGACAACTCTTGGGCATGAATAAAGTCCTCCTATAGCAAATCAATGCATTTTTTGATGTCCCCCTGAAGGAGATGATAGACCCTTCTCTGAGGCTGTGATGGATATCTATTCCTCGTCCAGAGCCCCAAAAGAGACAGTGAGTCTGCCACGGGACAGACCGGTACCATCTTTCAGAAGCTCTACAGAGCAATGCTGGGAGGGGTCGGATGTCCATGGGGGCTGACCCGGCAGAACATTCCTGACCGTAATCCTTAGGTCTCCCTTGCTGCTAACCAGTCTTTTTGGTAACACTTCAGAACAGGGGGCCAGAATAATGCATTAGTTAAGCATTAATTAATGGTTAATTTGTTCACAATTAAGCATTAGTTGAGCAAAAACACACTAGTAATTAATGATTAACCTAACATTTTAAGGGCCCGAATTATTTATAAGTTTAGTTAAGCACAAATAAACTAGTAATTTATGATTAACAATTATGCATCAGTTAAGCATGAACGCATACATAACTAATGATTATCTTATTTACGAATTAATTAGTCATTTTAAAGACTATAAACAAAAAACCCCCCACACAAATATGCTATAAACAAAAATAAGCTAGTAATTAATAATTAACTTAATGCACAGTAACCACATTTTATCCATTATTAACAACTTATTAAGACACACACACACACACACATATACATAAGGTAATATATATAAGGATGCATAAACTGCCACTAATTTAGTGCTAATAAAGGAAATTTGATTCCCTATTCTAAATTAATTTCCAGTAATCACAAAAGAAAAGTTTTTACTGCTCATGTACAATTTAAAAAATAGCATACAGTGTGATAAAATAGAAATAGTTAATAGTTAAATGACCCATGCGTTTGTCACTAAATAAGGACATACATGCAGAAAGATTTTGTGTGTGTGTCTTCATAAGTTGATAATAATGGATAAAATGTGGTTACTATACATTCAGTTACTTATTAATTACTAGCTTATTTTTGTTTATTTATAGCATACATGTTTGTTTTTAAAATGACTAATGAATTGTAAATAATGCCTAATATACCCTTACTATATGTTCTTAAGATGTTAGGTTAATCATTAATTACTAGTGTGTTTTTGCTCAGCTAATGCTTAATTGTGAACAAATTAACCATTAATTAATGCTTAACTAATGCATTATTCTGGACCCTTAAAATAAAGTGTTACCGTCTTTTTTCTGCCTTTAGTTGAGTGTGTGTTTGTGTGTGTGTGTGTGTGTAGAAGCACCCAATCCTGATTATAAGCCTAAAATAGATATTTCCTGAAAAATGATCCCTCGAATCTGATTGGTTGATTGGAATGTTGTTCTAGGAACATCTACTACTGGGTGAAATCACGCTCACCATGTGTGTTTGTGTATTTGTTCACCTCGAGCAGTTCCATGTAGAGCTCTACTCCTTGGCACTGAATGAAATGGTGACATGCGGTGGGCGTCTCATCCGTCAGGTTCCACAGAGCGCTCAATGCAAACTTCAGAGTGGAGTCCACTACACCCAGAGAGGCCTTCTGCTGGACGATATTCAGCAGCTGCTGTGCTCGCACAGAAAGGGGAATAAAGGCATCGGTTCGATCTACTCATGTATCCATTCAGTCATTTGCAAAAGAAGCTTCATCTTTTAGCCATTCACATATCCAATAAAAGTTTAGGGAACAGAGACATAACGCACATGAAAGTATGGTTAGTGTGAGGCCACATGGTACAGTTTGAAGAACCTGTGCTGATGTACTTGTACTTGACGTGGTTTAATAACTTAAGATTGCAATGCAGTCTGGGATGACTTGCTATTTTCTATTAATAGACAGGTGGTATTAGGTTGAGGGACTTTCGTAAGTTGCTCATAGCTCCACTGGTTTCAATGGGTCTACGATGTACTCAAGTTTACAATGCTTTTGGGAAACGCAGTCCTGGTCAGTTTGACCCAGACAAGATTTTCTCTTTCAAACGCTAGTTAATATTGTTGCATTGGAAAAAACTGACATTGCTCACGTTATATCACAAATTAATTCATAGCCTACAAAAAAATTATTACCAAACAATGGATTCAAACTTTTTATGAGTTTGCATAGGTTTTGCATTTCTTTTTGGAACTGATTGATCATAAAGCTCAATGATCTGTACTCATGCACTTCAGTTTTGGAGTGAACATTGCCAAAATGCTGATTTTCAACCAATTTTATAGCATAATTATAATGATACAAAAGCAGTCATTTTTAATCAGGAAGGGCAAATCATGCAAAAAAAAAAAAAAAAAGCATTTACCTTCATTATAAATGCCTCGGCACCCAGCTCTGAGATCTCCTCTGTGCTCAACTGCAATGAAATCTCCAAAGATGAAAATGATATGATAATAGATTTTGTTCATATAAGCAGACCTTAGCTGATATGTCTGCATAATTGCATATATGTCACTCACTCAATACTTTATTTATTTAAATATGTATATTGTTTTTTGGTAACACTTTATTTTAGACACTGAACAGAATGCACATGTTAAAAGACCTTGGACACCAGTATGGAGACGACAGCTACAGCCATTCTTTGCATCGTCTGATCTTCACGATTCCCCAGCAACATCATTATTATCTTAGCAGCTTCATATCTTGGGAAACAGCAGTCAAGAGGGCGTTAAGCAACATCAGCAACACACAGTATATCTAAACAATTTCAAAAGCACTGTGGACATGACTGACCTGTCAAATGGGACGACCTGCAAGATATGATCACTGCAAAGAGTAAGCAGGCAATTCTTCTGCAACTACAAGCAAAAAAAAAAATGAACTAAAGTCAACGGGGACCAGCAACTACCTTCCTTTGTGTTCAACAGAACAAAGAAACTCATACAGGTTTGGAAGCACTTGAGGGTGAGTTCAATTTTTGGGTGAACCGTTTCTTTAATATTACCTGCTCGTGGTTTGGGAAGTTCTTCATGGCTGTAAGAAGCTGCTGGACAACATTTCCCAGCAGGCGTAGGGGCATCCCGAGCACCAGCTCCTGCATGGTCAGATTAAACACACACGCAGAGGCCACGAGCTGAACGTGCAGAGATTCAGTGTGGTGTCGCATGACAGACAACACCAGCTGAAACAGGAACAGATACATGGGCACTCGATGTAAAAGATATTCATATATTAGTGTTTTACAATAAAGGGAAGTTTTAAAGCACTGTATAAGATGTCATGATGTAATTTAAACTATGCTAGTTTAAAAATCTTCTCTTATACAGAATGACTCATTTTATCTCATTTTTATCTGAATATATTCATTAATTAAGAACATATATTTTATTTTCAATCTATACACAGAATGACTTCAAACACACCTCTTCTATAATGAGAATTAACTATATTTTTAAAATGCTTTTGATATACCTTTTTGCTTCATTGCTTATTTATATAATTGTTTTCGGACCAATAAAAGTCATGTGGTGCAACCACATGCAGAAAAAAATGAAATGACATCATGAACACTCATGCAAACCCTTGTGTATGCAGATCAATAACATTTTTTAAATATCATAGAACTATCTTCTATATTGTAATGACAAGGCAAGGTTAGTTCAAGTTTTAAAATGTCATGTGGTAAACATGATATTCATGAACTGTGTGTAAACTATTTTGAAAATAATATTTTTTTATATAATTAATAATATATTCAAGATGTAACACTTTTATTGTCATTTTCAATAAATGTAACATTTTGCCATTCAAAATTCTAAATGATTTGAAATCAGCATAAATACTAAAACATATGTAAAGTAGATTTTTTATTTTCTTTATGAAAGATCAGGTAACAGAAGAATGTTCTGTACCTTTAAGATGTGTGGCTGGGGTTCTTCCATGTCACTGGTGTGACTGTAGAGATGAGTAAGGACCTCTTGGATGAATCTCTGGCGGTCGCTGTATCTCCTCAAGCCCTCACACAGCTGGGTTAAGTTAGACTCTCCAGCCACCTGCATGTTTTTACGGATTAGTACCTGCTATTAGTTCTATGTTTCTGCAAGTTAACCAGACATTTGTCTATCATTAAGAATCCGGCTCACTTTGCTGCTAATTCAGTTTTTCCATTTTTTCAGCTTCCAGGTACTGTTAATCTGAATATTAGATTACAAGAGTCATGAATTGCATTTTTATTTTGAGGTGCACTTATAATATTACTAGGAATTTTGCAGGATCTTTGGTTTAAAAATAACCATTACAAACATGTTTGCTTAAGACTTCACACTCGGATTTAAGACCTTAATTTGTATAAGGGCACATTAAGGCTTAAGACTCGCAGTATCCCTGTTACATACAGTTTTTGACATATTAACGTGTACAAAAATATCTCTCACGTTTAGTATATTTGGCTGCAAATGCAACTATTTTAAGCACAGTCCATTGACAAGCACTGAAAGTTGCTTTGAGCTCTGAAACCTACAAAATGACTCATATGGATACGTTTTCCTCATTTGACCCTTCACAAAAACCCACTCTCGTAAGTTATTATTGCTAATGTCTAGCTCATAATGTTCTCACGCAGTAAACATTGCGGAACAAAGAGGAAATCGACAGACAAGACAGGTTACTTCTGGTATGAAACAAAGTCTCAGCTTTCAGATTTTTCCTTTTTTTTTAAATTACATTCAAACAATAAATACACTAAATGGCACACGTGAACCGATCATCTTTTCATATTTACTTAAAGCACGAATTAAACACAAATAGACATTATATAAGGTATTTTACTTCAACCGCGGAACGACGTCAGTACACGCAATGGCTGTGTCCCAAAGTTTAGGCAGCTGACTTGCTTCCTTTTCAGGCAATGATTTTGCACGCAGTGTTTTTGCGTTAAGGCAGCTCATGAAAATGTGCAGTGCAATGTTTTTAATGATATACAAAAAAAAAGCAAGTTTAGGTGATTACTAACAAACTTTTATTCTGATTTAGAAATAGAAATAACATCAAAAAGTTAGTCAGAAACTGGCCACCAAAATTAAAGAGGATATGATCTATGCTGCCTTCAGAATGTGATCAGAAGAAGGCAGTAAGGGAAGCAATGTAATTCCACCTATTATTGTGTGCATCTTGTTTTAGGTGGTGAAAATGGGCTGTTAAAAATGTATTTGTCATTGAATCATTCATTCAAGAGACTCATTCAAACACACTGATTCATCCAGTAATCAAACAAGTAAATCGTGACTCGAGTCGTTGAATCATTCCATTGAAAAATTCATTTTTGCTCTTCTCTACGCCCAGAGTGGGTTTCTTTTCATAACACTGCGCAAATGATTACGCAAAGTGAGAGTGAAAGAAAACTTACCTTCAGATTTCCATTTCCACACAGCAGCTCAGATCCTCCTGCTCCAGTGCCCAGCAGGCCGATGAACCTCAGCCCTGGCCGAGCCTCAACAAAGGCTTGAACGGCAGTGTCGCTCACGCCTCTCCAGCCTGACACATCCAGAGACACGAGCTGCGGAAGGATCCCGGGCCGCTCCAGCAGCTGCTGCACCAAACGCTCTTCATCCATGACCAGCCTGTCATTGGAGACGTCCAGGTGCCTCAGCGACTGCAGCTTGGAGAGCACTGAGATGACGCTGGAGGCTGGCATCTCCAGTTTCTGAAGGCCATGAGCAGTCAGCGACACAAGCCGTGATTGACAGTTCAACAGAGGTGTGAGATCCGTGATGTTTGTACCGGAGACATCCAAGCTCTCCAACATAGGCATGGCACAGATATCCTCCAGACCTCTGTCATCCAGGTCCGTCCAGGCCAGAGAGAGCTTCTTCAAGCCCCGGAGCATGCTGAAGGAGGCCTGCAGCGACTCCTCCCCTGCTTCCCCGTACAGACGCAAGCCGTCCATCAGCAGCGTCTGGAGGCCCTGTCTGCAGAGCTTGTTGGAGGTGAGACTGTGGAGAACATCTGAGATCGTGACGTCGCTGTGTATATGTGACACGTTCAGCTCTTGGAGCTTGTGCGGGCAGAGTGAGAGTCTGAAGGCTTCGGCCGAGAGCTGCGAGGACCGGATGTAAGCCCGGCGCAAACGCAAGTGCTCTGGATTCTGGAAGATGCCTACGGTTCTGTCATTGAGGACCCCTGAGAGAAAAACAGATCAAAACTAGTGCTGGGCACTAACTCAATGAATCATTTTTTTGGATGTGATTAATCATTGCCCAGGACTGATCAGGACATAAGGTAACAGATCTTGCATAGAACTAAATGATCAATCATACCCTCGTCAGACATCTTGTGCAGTAGCTGATCGGCCAGCTCTTGAGGAAACAAAGGGCAGTGGTGGAAGTGCAGTGACCCGTCCTCTTGTGCGACACAAAGCACTTCCACATTGTGACACACCCAGGCCATGCTAATGTCAGTCAGGGAGGAAGGACTCTCTTCATCCTGAAACAAAATCTAGATGTATAATGTTGTTCCCGATCAGTTATACTGATGATGCTGTGCTGGAAATCTTTGACCTGATTTGTATTTCATTTTGAAACTGATTGATTATAGACTCATAAACTCATAAGTTGAGATCAATGATGCATATGATGCATATGTTCCAAAAAAATAAATAAATAAAATGTCTGACAAAATAATTGTATTCAGGATTTGGAGATATACCATAATGAGAGATTAGATTAAATTTTTTTTTTTAAAGAACAAAATAAAATAATTAAATAAATTGGTCAAAATTAATTTTAAATATACAATTAATATATATTGTAAACACTGAAGCTCGATGAAATATATATTTATTTTATTTAAAATATATTTACCTTCAACCTAATACAACAAAGTGTTCATTAATTATTTTATGCATTTTTATTATTACTTATTTTATTTATTATTATTTATTTATTTTCTTAGATAAATAAATACATTAAGGGCAATATAGTAATTGCACTGCCAATATTTACACAATAAATGCAAACTTTTCTTTAACTTAACAATAACTTAATATAACACTTGCATGGCTCTGGAACGTTTTTCTTTTCCTTCCTTTTTTATTAAAAGCTCAATCAGAGATCAAACTAGCCCACTGTAAAGTAGCGTTTAGATGTCTTCATCTCCTAAACGCCATGTAGTTTGTAAGTGAGCAGAAAATAAAGTTACTCACCATTATAGACGTGACGTCAACAGTTGACAGTGTTCAGTTAGCCCGTTTAAAGCATACGGGCCTGTTTTCTCGTCTAGAGGAATAATCTTAATACTGCAGCTAACGCTGAGCTCTTAAAGGAGAGCTATTCTTGGAAGAAGGAAACAGTACTGCTAGTCCAAGTTTGCGTGCAGTTGAGATTTTATCATAGCGCAACTGTCGCTTTCTGTTTGTTTGTCATTAAAAAAATAAAGAACAACGTGAAACAATCTTGACAGTTGATCACGCGTGGTGGGCGTGTCTTTAGTGACGAACGGGAGCGACTGTTTAATATGGAGGGTGTGTCTTCAGGACAGAAGCCCTTAGAACAGACTTTTGATTGGTTGCTTGTGCAACGTCATCAAAACCGCTCTCCATAAATACAGTGCAAATGAATTAAAAACGCGATGCGGATGCTGCCTAAGTAAAATAAAGCACTGTAAAATACTTGTTAGCAGTGTTAGGTTTGTTACAATAAAATAGTGCATTTACTTGTACTACAATAATGATATTAAAAGAATGACAGTGATATTTGAAAATTAAATCTTTCAAAACTTTTGAAAAAAGTATTTTGAAAAAATACATACATACATATATTTTACAAATTATTATGAAACAGCAAATAATACATTAAATGAAATCTGACATTTAAAGACTAAAAATACCATAATTTTTATAAACAAACAAATAACATTTTTCTTCATGTGCCATATGTGAATGTATTTTATAAATAATAAATATATTCTCTATATTTCTCTCTGTCTTTGTCTCTCCCTCTGTATGTAGAAAGTATGTTTACATTCATAAATATTTTTGGCCATATTTTGAAATATATTTGTAAATACACACAGACGCAGACACACTCACTTGTTTATTATTTATCTATTTCTATATGGGATATATACTGTGTTTATAATACTTAGGGCCTATATATTGTTATATATTTGTATATATATATATATATGCAACAAATACACTCCACTCCAAAAGTAGAAGCCAATTGCTTTATTTTTGCTGTAGACTGAAATCATTTGGGTTTGACATCAAAAGATGAATATCAGTCAAGAGCTTTTATCTAGATCTGACAAACAACTTTGCAAATTTCACCTTCTGTTTGAACCCACCCATTCTCATGTGAGTAAAGGTATTGGAAGATAGATTCAAATTGATAAAACGTAACTTGCGAATCCTTTGCTTTCGATAACCGCATCAAGCCTGTGACCCACTGACATCACCAAACTTTTGCATTCTTCTTTTGTGATGCATTTCCAGGCTTTCAGCGCATCCTCTTCAGTTGTTTACAATATGATCACATATTGTAAACAGTAACAGACAGATTTTCAGAGCTACCAAACACACAACTTACCGCTGGCCTTTTTCTAATGAACTGACTGACGAAACAAGAGGTGTACACAGTACCTCCAGGTGGGAGGGTCCTCAGATAAAAGTGGGAGGAGCTACAGTGCAGCCAAGAGACCTCCAAGTGGGAGGGTCCTCAGCTCCAAGTGGGATGAGCTTCAGTGCAGCCCGGAGACCTCCAGGTGGGAGGGTCCTCAGATAAAAGTGGGGATGAGCTTCAGTGCAGCCCAGAGACCTCCAGGTGGGAGGGTCCTCAGATAAAAGTGGGAGGAGCTTCAGTGCAGCCCAGAGACCTCCAAGTGGGAGGGACCTCAGCTCCTAGTAGGAGCAGCTTTTGCTGCAAGTGACAGTATTATTATTATTATTATTATTATAAAGGAAGTGGCAATAGTTACTCCCTTCAGTGCAGCTTCAGTGCAGCCTGGAGACCTCCAGGTGGGAGGGTCCTCAGATAAAAGTGGGAGGAGCTACAGTGCAGCCCAGAGGCCTCCAAGTGGGAGGGTCCTCAGCTCCAAGTGGGAGGAGCTACAGTGCAGCCCAGAGACCTCCAAGTGGGAAGGTCCTCAGCTCCAAGTGGGATGAGCTTCAGTGCAGCCTGGACACCTCCAGGTGGGAGGGTCCTCAGATAAAAGTGGGAGGAGCTACAGTGCAGCCCAGAGACCTCCAAGTGGAAGGGTCCTCAGCTCCAAGTGGGAGGAGCTACAGTGCAGCCCGGAGACCTCCAGGTGGGAGGGTCCTCAGCTCCAAGTGGGATGAGCTTCAGTGCAGCCCGGAGACCTCCAGGTGGGAGGGTCCTCAGATAAAAGTGGGATGAGCTTCAGTGCAGCCTGGAGACCTCCAGGTGGGAGGGTCCTCAGATAAAAGTGGGAGGAGCTTCAGTGCAGCCCAGAGACCTCCAAGTTGGAGGGACCTCAGCTCCTAGTAGGAGCAGCTTTTGCTGCAAGTGACAGTATTATTATTATTATTATAAAGGAAGTGGCAATAGTAATAAAAAACACAGATTTAATAATTGTGTTGAACTTAAAGTGGCGCAGCAAACTATACCAGGCCGATACACTCAAGTATATGGCTATATTACTTTTATAATTAAACCAGTATCAAGAAAAGGAATGTGTAATTAGATTAATAAAATGTTTGCAATTTTAAAATCTGAGAGTGGAGTATTTATGTTTAGATTGCTACAACCACCTGCCTCTAGGTGAAGCAACATTACAAGTTTAACCAATAAACAAATCAGAAACAAATCAAAATACAAGCATTAACTAAAAAAAATCCAAGACTGAAGAGGAAAAGATTAACGGTACCACGCTCCAACCCAGACACTCCTTTCTCCACATCCTTTGTTTTTATCTCCAACTCAATTACAGGGAAGACTCTATGCTTGAAATAATTAAATCATATCAAGTCAAGTTCAGGAAAAAATTCAACATTTCTGTAGTCCCTAATGATGAATGGTACAATCAGTGTGTTCTCCAAGTATATTTAAACTACCTTGTTCATGAAGAAAGCATAATCAGTTATTTTAACTAAGAATTCTGACAAATTACCTCCTTCTTCGGGAAAACTATACCAAATATATTAACAATACTGCTTATGTCCATAATCTGCTAGAAATAGATTGCAGAAGTATTTAGCAAAAAATACGCGCCTTCACGGCTGTTGTAATTATGTAAATACTCGTTTCCGAATTGGAAATTGGACGTGAATAGCCTCTCAAGTCATATCATCATAGTACTTCAATACCATGATAAAAATATAAATATATGATATTTAAGGTAGCCTATTTGTATAAAAAAAAAAAATAATGTTAGTCTAAAAAAAATGAATCTTGACACAGAACAATGACATAGTTGAGACAGTTCAGACATGCATTTTAGTCTGGGACTAGTTTAAAAGTTTTATGTGAAACCCCAGCAATTTTGAACATTTACACAATGCACGATGGCTATTGAGTGAATTTACAAACGTGGTCGTTGTTGCCTAATTTTTGTAATCTCTGTCTTATGCATTCTTAATTGTCACAACAATTTCTTTTGTTACACTGTTTACTGGCTCTGGATCATTCCTAAAACAACAGTACCAAATATGATTTGTGAAAGGAAATGAACTGTGATCTTAAATAACACTTTGATCAGAGGTGTGCCGACCCAATGATGACGGACCATTTATTCCATCAGACCACAAACCTCATAGCTTCTACATCACCTCCAACCACAAAACAGTTACTCATCATCCAGTAACTTTTAAAACAGCGATAAAACCTCAATGCTGCCAAAATAAAGCATGCGTACTGAAGCATCAGTCCAGAGGTGTGTTTAAGATCCTTGAGCAATTATCAGAGAGCAGGTCACATGCTTTCCTAACAAAAACCCACAAAAGACAAAACTCGCGTCAGAATGAACCACAAACAAAACCCCCGGACAGTTGTTTTACTCCTGTAGTGTTTGTATTGGAATAGCATGTCCTCATTTGCAGACTGTGACATTTCTTTATCAAGCACCAATACAAATGCCACATTCCAGCTCAGATGGAGCAGATGCAGACGCACATAAAATTAATCTCAAGTTGGTGTATTTGTTGAAGAGTTTAGAGGGAATAAAATAAAGACATAAATGAGTCAGTATGTATAAACAAACTAATATTAAAAGCACACTTTTTTAAAAATTACTTATACTACAATTAAATATGGTCTCGTCTACACTTTGAAACAGTCCATTTTAAGTGAGTCTTGACCCTCAGGACACAATGGTGCTTCTGGACCGTGTCCACATATGGCTTCCTTTTGCCAGAATCATGCCGACAAGTGATGCAGTGTCTTCTGAAGGCCCGAAGACCATGGGAGTCCAACAAAGGTCTTCGGACTTGTCCTTTAAGCACAAAGATTTCTCCAGTTTCTCTGAATATTTTCACACATTGGCAGGCATCTGCCCATGTTTACTTCTGAGAGACTCTGACTCTGTAAGACACACCTTTTAGAGCTAAACATGTTACAGACTCGATGTCAATTCACTTAATTAGTTTCTAGATGATCCGGACTACATTACCCAACATCCATTGCACCGTCACACACACCTGCAATTCATTACCCACGCCCACACATTCATAAACACCAGCATAAAAGCCAGTGTCATTCATCAGTTCTTGGTTTGCTCCCGGCTGTCACTACTGAGTGTTCGTTCCCGTGTTTGTTTTCCTGGAAGATGCCCAAGGGAAAGTTTGAATGCGGCCTAAGATGGCTGCAGCCTCAAACCACATTCAAACTTCCCCTTGGGCATCTTCCCGAGGTCTTCTGTCACAATGGAGACAGAGGCGTGCGGATCCAATTGCATACTTTCATTAAAAGGCATGGTCACAAACAGGCACGGTTGATCAACACGGCTCGGGGCAGGCAGCAACAATCACAAAGCAGAATAAACAGTCCAAAATAGACAAACCAGGAAAACGAACACTCAGTAGCGACAGCCGGGGAAAACCAAGAACTGATGAATGACACTGGCTTTTATGCTGGTGTTAATGAATGTGTCGGCGTGGGTAATGTATTGCAGGTGTGTGTGATCAAGAGGTGGTGTGACGGTGCAATGGATGTTGGGTAATGTAGTCTGGATCATAGTCTGTGTTTGATTGGAGTTCCCTTGGGCTTCGTCAGAGGCCTCTCCTTCTGAAACTCATGACAGTATATGTGTGTGTACTGTGTATATCATATATACATACACATATATATATATATATATATATATATATATATATGCATTTAAATGTACTAAATAGCAAAAATAACATTTAAAATATGTTGTAAAAAGAGATTCTCAGTGTAAAAAAAATATTCCAAATTGAAAATATATTTAGTTTTAACCTTCATATACCAAAATTTATCTTAAAATGTATTTCAGGGCAAATATATTTATTTATTTATTTAAATTTTACAATATGGGGCCAAAATGGGGATGAAATAGCCTACTACAGAAATACATTTATATTTGTATTATATGTATATTTTATTTATTTTGATATTTTAAAAATATATATGTAAAAATGTATATTTTGTAATATAAATATTCAAGGGAATTATGTTTTAAATTGTGCAGAGCAAGAGAAAAGGATTAAACAAACAAACAATTAAATACAGAAATATGAATACATATAATTAGCTCAAACCATTACCGAAAAATAGTGCACATGACCCAGTGTTGTCATTATTTATCACACAACCTGCTGTTTATTTACAGTGATTTATGACAAAAAATGTGTTTATTCAACTGTTCTGAAACACAAAATAATATGACCACATGTAACCGTTGCCTTAATTTACAATATGTCAGTGTGATTTTATTGTTTCTTTGTTACCCACAGCTATAGCAAAAAAATATGATGTCTTCTGACAGAATTCACCAAGTATGCTAAAATTTTAAGAAATATAGAACATATAAATCCAGAGGAAGAGAAACTACTGCTTGCAGCATAACTGTTGACTCTTAAAACCAAACCAAATGCAATGCAATGGAGGTCAAAGCACATATAATGATTCATATTCTAATCTTTGCCTTCTAACAGAGACTAAATGAAGTTGTGAGGTAGGAAACACAATGGCCATGGCTCTGGATACGCACATCCTGATCTTGGAATAGTTTTCCATAAACTACCAGAAATAAACCCAGTATCTTGTGTACTTATTAAAAAGTGCAGTGTGATCCTGCCAAAAGCAAAATCCATGATATTTTGTTCCATTTAAAGTGGATGTGTATTACCTATGTATTATGCATTTGCTTGTATTAAACAGAAAGGATATGCTTACTGACCAGATATATGTTTGAAAACTGATGCTATCAGTATGTAAGAAACTGCATAAACATATTCTGTCATTTGTGATCATATAAATGTAAAAAGACTTTAAATATAACATTAAATATAAATATTGATAATTAGATATTATGAGCGATAACTTTACCAAATGTCTTCACTTCACCCTGTAGAGGAGGTCAGCTTTGGATTACATTAGAAAAAAATTTGAATGAAAACATGCTGGCAAAAAAGTACCACATTGAATGAAACATTTTTTTGAATGCATTGCAGCATTAATAAGGGTTTGATGAGAAGAACTGGTTACAACTTCATTCACTGCATAGTTTATGGCAAGCGATGCCAGCATTAGATATTATTGTTGTAATACTTGCAAGGAAGAAAACTATAAGGCCTTTCCACTTAATAAACCAGGTCTATACACATAACATTTATGACCCTGGAGCACAAGACCAGTAGCACAGATATAGCAATAGCCAATAATACACTATAGACATTAAATAAAGATCATTTTCCATTAAGATATTAGTAAATTTCCTAAAATAAAGACATCAAAACGTAACATTTGCACCCTCAGATTTTCAAATAGTTGTCTCTGACAAATATAGTCCTATTCTAACATCAATGGAAAGCTAATTTATTCATAAATCCCAATTTCAAAAACTGGATTTGTGGTCCAGGGTCATATTTGTCTTGCAATTTATTACATAAATAGATATTAAGACACACCACTCTAACAAATGCAATCAAAATGTGAATCCTTGACTGAATACTGTCTTATTTACCATGTGTTTCTGAGCTGTTCTGTCACTGACTTCATTGAGATATCATCATGCAAACAAAATTATTATAATTTTTTTTTTTGCAATTGTATTTGAGAAGCATGCTGCTTTGCTAGCTCAACCGGACTAGTGTTTGAACACTAGTTATTTAAGTGTGCAACTTCAGAAGGTAGACAATGCCAACAGTACACAATGTTCCCTACTGAAGGAACTCCCCCTATGTGCAGCTGGCACGAAACGCACCATGACCTTTTAAACGTTTAAGAGCTTCAAAACCGTCATGACATATCTCTTTACACGTTTAGGCATTCTCATTATTTCTTAAAGCTCATAAATGACAGTGTTTGTGTGCATAAAACTCAGAATTATGACTTTAAACAAGTTGTTCGAGAAAAGTACCAACGGCACAATGCAGGACAAAAACGGACCGTACCATAATCGCGGCGAGGGGGGGTGAAAACTCCTAGCTTTAACACAATAGTTGCTTCATATAAGTAGATATAATTACTACACTATTTATAAAATATATTTCACCCAATATTTTTATAAAAGCAAAGGCAGAGTATAATATCAACAAAGTAATTATTACAACAACAAAACAACATCCTGTTTAAAGTTTTCCCCGTGTAACGTTGGATCAATGGTATCGTCCACAGACACTTAAATCGTCCCAAACCTTATAAGAGTTTGATTTAGTCACGGCACGCCGTTCATTTGGATATTTAGATGGGTACATACTGTTATGAACGTGCTGATCATGTATACTATTCTGGAAGAAGATTATAAGCTTTATTGTTAAGTTTTACTTTGAACGACTGTCTGCCGAATGATAACAACTGGGCAATTGGATTAAGACAAGAAATACGGGCATTTTTCATCTCTTTTATTATTGTTAATACGTTTTTACTTCGTTATCTTAGATATAACAACGGCACAGTCGTTTATAATTATTTGCCGTTACGATTTACATAATTTAAAAGGGCTTAACTCACTTCTGCAACACGATCCATTGTTGAAGAAAAGATGTCATCGTCTACAGAACCGTTTTCCTACATCGAAATGAGTCGAGTCCGCGCAGCTGGCACTGGTATGTAACTTTATTTCTGTATTTTTCGCGTCTTATCATTTTAGATTTGGTGTTTATTCTGTTTAAGTCACTCTGCCTTTGTTCTGGTCCAAACGCAGCCTAAGTGTCAAGCGTTAATCATGGGAACGACAACATATCAGTAGTAGGTGAAGGTAACATTTGTGAAAGTTGCTTCGTATGATATAAAAGTGAGTCAACCAGTCTTAGGCTTTTGATTCGTTGAGTTCTGCATGTCTCAACATGTCAGTTCATTCAGGTCAGCAGAGCAGGAATATCGGGCCACCGAACTAGCGACCCTACTATAGCGAAGCGCTAGCTTATGAATATTACATAGGCAATGATGACGTTGCTTGGTAACAGACCCTGGGCGTCCAATCACCTAACTCGAGTAGTATTCATAAGCCTTCAGTTCAGCCAATCGCAGAGGTCCGCTTTTTCGACGTCACTTTATGTTGTAAATATTCACGAATCTGAACCGTCTCCGTAGTAGAATCGGTAAACTAGCCAGCGGGAATACCGGGGAAATCCTGAGCGTCCACAGCTGTCACTTCATAGCTCAGGACAGGCGTCATCACAGAAACATACTGTATCTGGTTTTACATGAGTATTACATGAGAGAGTAGTGAGGCCAGAATGAAAGTTTCTGTGTCTTCTCACCATCTGTTTTTCATTAAAGGAGTCGTGACCGCCGCTGCTTCTTTTCCCTTCGCATACACGTTTAGATATATACCCTATTGCAACTTTTTTTTGGTTGAAAATGGTTAGTTGAACGTATCCGTTTTAGATTTATATTAACATTCCTGTTAATGCTGAATAATTAGACTTAATTTGACCCTCTAATTCTAGCACTTATTGTATTAAAAAAAAAAAAACGTAAACAACAACAAAACCTAACACTAGCTTCTCTAATCTTTTGTATTCGGTTTTCTTTTATTATACAATTAACAAAATGCAAAAATGGCCAACAGCTTGCTTTATTATTTTTCTGTTGTATCTGTTTTATTAAGGTTTATTATATAATTATTTCATATTGCTCTTTTAACATAGTTGCTTTTGATTGCTTTCATTGTCCTCATTTGTAAGTCGCTTAGGATGAAGGTGTTCGCTAAATGTACATATGTAACCACTGTTAGTGTTATGATGCTGAATGGTTGTGTATATAAACCAACAAAAACGAGACCTTTTTCATTGTGAAATAATTTAAATGTCCATTTTCGAATACAATTACTTTCCACAGAAAAAAATATTCCAGTTAATGCTTGTTTTCAGTGTAAAAAAAGATTAAATATTTAAAAACGAATGCCTGTTTTTGTTTAATGCATTTTAAGATTTTTGTGTAAATCTGTTCGTTTCTTTTTGAAATGTAGTAACTGAAAAATATAAATATAGATTTATACAGATGTTAACTGATAAAAACAAAAAACACTAATTTCCAGTGACCAAAATCAGACAAACTGGCCATTTATTGTGTAAAGCTGGGGTTTTCCAGTAAAATTAAGCTAGAAATGTATCGCTGAATTGTTCACTAGCCTATTGTCTCACACTTATGTTTTGTTTCTTCAAGCAGAAATCGGTAGCGGCGATCATGTCCTCGGAGAAATGGAGCCCAGTGATTCATTACAGGAGGCTGAGTGGTACTGGGCTGACATAACCAGGTAAGATTTCTGTTTTTCTTTAAAGCGTTTAGTCTTATTTAAGTCTTTATCAGTTTGTTTGCTTATTATTCAGTTTACCGCTTATAATCAAACTCCACTGTGTCCAACCATTAGGGAGGAGGTCAATGAAATTCTCCACGGCATGCCTGATGGGGCTTTCCTGGTCCGAAATGCTTCCTGCAAGCGGCAAGGAGAATATACATTAACCGTTAGGTAAGGATTGCATGTTTAACGATTCCTCCCTTGTTGGAAACAAAGCAGTTAAGTGTATTATTAGGAAAGTTGCCAACCAATCGTTAGCCACTTTCACACATGAAACAGACTTTTGTCCATTTTGCGTGCTACACATAATATTTTACATACATGTCATCTTCACAATTTAATGTCGCAAAGGCCTTTATATTAGACTGACTGAATAAAATGCTGATGCCATCAAATCTCTAGGAGTAGTTCGTTACAGTGTAAAACATGACACTTCCTGTTGTCAGCAAGTGGCGCTATGACTATAATGGAATATAGGCATATAGATCTCTTTTTATGTCAGGAGTCTTATGAAACACGTGAAATTTAGGGCAGATCGGACACAGTGTGTCTGAGTTATAACAACTTCCTGTTTCATAGCGAAACATCGAATTTTGCACGCCCTTCAACGAAAACTCTAGATCTTCACAATTTAACGTCGCAAAGGCTTTTAGTTTACACTGACCAAATTTGGTGTTGATCCGAATAACATTTGCTGAGAATATTAAAAATAACTAACTTCCTGTTGGGTTTGGGATTTTGGGCCAAGAGACTTTTTTGTAGATATTGGCGTGTTAAATGTGTGTACCGATATTCATACATACACGTGAACCGTAGCTCAAGGCGCACACTTTTGAAAGTGTATAGGTGGCGCTGTTGAGCCATATTGCCACACCCACTTCTGAAAACCATATCAGATGTACATTTTCGTCAGTTTAAACCCTCAAAACTGCGATTCACTTTTGAATTTAAATAAAATTAATAGTAAAGAATGGAGCAATTCCAAGAGGTTATATAGTTGAGTGACAGTAAAAATGAATATTGAAGAGTTGAACAGCAGTAGAGATTTCCTCACTTTAGTTTTTTTTTTATGGAGAAACTGGTCAAAAAAGACATTTTTTGCACTGTATAGATAATTCCTTCTCTTTATTAGACTTCTTGCTTATCAGAGCATCCTAACCATGAATTTTCTTAAGTGTAATTTGCTGTTAAGTTCGTCTCATGGCTTGATTCACAAATAGCGGCACTATAAAATGTTGGTGACTTCTACAGGGAGAAATGGCATTGCATTCACAGAAAAGGCTGTATGTGTGAAAGTGCTTCTTGAAATCCCCACAGAAACAATGGCACCAACAAACTCATCAGGATCCAGCATCAGGATGGGAAATTTGGGTTCTCCGAGCCCCTGACCTTCAGCTCTGTGCCGGAGCTGATATCTTACTACAGGCATCGGAGCTTAGTCCAGTACAACAGCTCTCTGGATGTTACGCTGGCTTATCCCGTGTCCCACTGTGACCCGCTTCGTACCTTTTCTGTGAGTCTCATGGTGAAGATCATCCTCGTTTTTTTACTAGTGAACACCTTTAGTGATTAAACGCGTTTCATTTTCAGGAAGTACCTGTGAAGGAAGAGTTTTTCAGTGCAACCAGAGAGAAGTTTCATGAATGTTTAAGACTGTTTCAGAAGACTGCCGAGTATGAGCCGCTGTATGATGCTTGCACGACATTACTACAGGTACTGATAGGTTTATTATTTACATGCAAAATGTTCACATCAGATAAATGCATTTCTAACTACTGCTGACTAGGAACAAAAGTGTTTTTATAAGTGTAGGGGATCTGAAAAACAAACCTATTCAGCCAACGCTGATTTATAATGTAGTATGCAAGAGTATAAAGTCGCTTAGTTAGTGAGCTTGTGCTTTAATGAAGCTTTGTTTTGAGCAATATAGAGCTCATCATGAATAATTTAAACTCCTCTGATTGGGCAGACACGTCTATGATTGGCTACAATGCTGCAAACGCTCATGCACACTTGGGAACTGAATATGAAAACAAAATAGCTATTTTTAGAGGCAATGGATCTATTTGTTAAAAACCAGAAGATATAAATGTATATCAAGCATGTCAGATGCATTACTTTTCTGAGACTGTCCCTGTTGCTTTGCAGGAAATCCAAAGGAGAAAAACATTCGAGGCCGTCAGCACAACAGAAATCTCTGAAGAAAAGGATTTCCGAGACACAGACCACAGTGAGCTTAAAGAGTGAGTGTCCATGTGATCTATATACATTTAACTTAATCACAGCAGTACTGAGAGAGGAATGAAGTTTGGTAATGTTGTTATATGGATAGTTGCTGCTCCTATGCAGTTAATAGTCCTGGATGGCTGCAGTCGACAGAGCCCGTCCATCCAATAATGCCGCATTTACAGTACAACACACAATTTGGCAAATGTGCACGAATACATCAAAAGCAGGACTGTGCACATAATCAAATCATGATATGGACTAGTGTCTGTAAATATTAAACCTCAAAAATACTGTTAAATATGAAGTCTGCCGATTTTGTTGAATGAGCGGAAACGCATAGATATTTATAATGACACAGAGTGATTTCTGTCCCTCAAAAATCACAAAATGATGACACTTTTTGTTCCTTTTTTTAAAGACACATGATCAAGTAATGTTTAAACGGATTTAGTTTAGGCTTAATGAACGGTGAATGGACTTTTGGAGGGACTGAAATCTCTCAGATTTCTTTATTTTTAGTGCAATTATTCTTAGTAAAATAAAATAAAATAATAAATTAAATTAGATTAGATTAGACTAGTTTAAATTAAATAAAAAAATTCTATGTATGTATATGTGTGTGTATATTTCAGAAAAACATTTAATGCATAGATATTAAAATTTGTATATTATATAAATGAGCAGAATAGAATTATTAATGTAATTAATAATTAATATCTTATTATTATTATTATTATTATTAATAATTTAATAAAATGATTAAAATATATTCATGTAAATGCATGCAAATATTTCCAAAATAAATGGTCTGTGTGTGTGTGTGTGTGTGTGTGTGTGTGTATATATATATATATATATATATATATACGCAATACATAATCACAGTAAACAAAAACTGATTTGAGTAAAAAATTTTTTTACTTCTATGCCTCTCAATATAAAGGCACCGTCTGAAGCCTTTTTTATTAATGAAGTCAAAGGGAGCGAGTGGGGACACGTCTGGCTGCTGTCTGATGCAATAGGTCTGTAAGGTCTGTAGAGACAAAGGGACAGTGGCTGGTGAACGGGAACCAGTGTTTAGAAGACAAATCAAGGTGTTCTTGTTGGGCTAAAATAATATCAGAATCTGAAGTTTTTGCTTATTGAGTGGTTGTTTTCTCAGGTCTGCACGTGAGGCAGATGAGGAGCATGAGAAGAGCGTGGAGCTGCTTGAGGAGGAGAGCTGGTTTGTGGGAGATCTCGGTCGAGGGCAGGCAGAAGAGCTTCTCTGTGGGAAACCGTCTGGAGCTTTCCTCATCCGCAACAGCAGCACCAAGGACTGTTACGCCTGCTCTGTGGTGTAAGTCATCAGTCTGTGCTGTTTAATGCCATTCCTGTTAGTTTAATTAGCACGGAGTAGAAATCTCCTCTCATCTTTACAGTCTATGGCCTCTCATACGGAGACTTGTTTTTGGCGTCTTCTCCAAATTGCATTATGCACTGATTGTTGAATTCCTCTTCGATAAACTGATTCATAATATTTGAAAAACGTTGTTAATCAAGCAGTTTTGTTTGTGCACTGACTAATTTGCGTGCAAGTTCCAGATTATTTGCGATTTTGATATATTTGACATCTGAAAGAGACGCCTATGTGCCATTTCTGTTTGTATGTTCGTTCTATGAATCACAAGATAACATTGAGGAGGATTTCTGTGCATTTTATGAATGAGGAAAAAAAAAAAAAGTATTTTTGGTCAGTTTTATAGCATTGCAACTTGCTTGTTTCCGTTTTAATGTTATTTGTGATTTGGAGTTTGTTGTTACCAGCTTCTCTAACCCTGCTGCCGTCTCTTTATCCTCAGGGTCGGAGGTCAGGTGAGGCACTGCGTGATTCGGCACACAGAGCACGGCTACGGCTTTGTCGAGCCCTTCGATCTGCACAAGTCTCTGAAGGACCTGGTCATGCACTATCATCACACCTCGCTGGCGCAGCACAACCAGGCTCTGGACGTCCGGCTGGCGTATCCGGTTCACGCCGCTCACTGAACTCACCGCACTGAGAACGAAGGAGACTTTGCGCGCTTTTACCTCCGGGACAATGTACACGTGCGAAGAGCGGAAGTTTGTTTGTATATTGCACTTTCCAAAGCATTCCTCGTGGTCATAAAGATACTCCAGTACTTGAAGTGTTTGATGAGCCCTTTGTAGACATGTTTACAGACACAACGTCAGAATTTGTTTTAAAGGGTTTTGTGATCCAGTCATGCTCAGATTATGGTCATAATCTTTTAATTCATTCATCGCCCCAAAACATTTTAGAAATGTATTTTGTGAATGTAACAGTCACACTTTCAGATCTAGCTTTGTAACCTAAATACAAGATGCCTGCAGTTCATGCTCTCTTGCGCACCCAAGTAAGGATTTTACGTTGGTTTTTTTTTGGTGCATGGTTTATTTGTTTGAGAGAAACCTCTTGAAAACTGGTTTTAGTTCATAAAGTCTGAATAACGTTTTAAAGACGGCTTGAAGATTTTGTGCAGAATATGAGTGTCCATTTTGCATCTGTTACAAAGTAACAGGAAATATATTTGTTGAATTTACATTTCTGGCGTACTTCTATTGTTTACCTTTTTTTTTAACTATGCTTTTCTTTTTTTTTTTTTTTTTTCCTTTTTTCTTTTTTTTTAAGTAAGCCAGGACACAGTGTAATTGTCTTACAGGCTAAAGAGCCTAGGCACTTCCAGAAGTTTAATACATACATGTGTCGACACAATGCCAAACAGCTTATTCTTGAGATGAGCGACTCTTTTTATTTGTCATTTGTGAGCAGCGGACAGTACAAAGGGAACGTTTGCCCTTCTTTTGCAGAGCTTATTTTTTGCTACAGTGTTTTTCCCTTGCATGCTTCTTAAAAAACAATAAAAACAAATCTGATTGAGAATAAATGCAGAGCTTATGTCTGATTTATTAAACGCATTTCATTACACATTTGCATGCTAACTGTAAGTGACTTTGCAACTACATGTAAACTAGCAGTCATTGGCCAGTAGAATAAGTTGACATACTTGCAGTTAGTTTTTGGTCAATTATCAAATTATTTTTTTGGGGGGGGGAAGTTATTTATTTATTTTTATTAATAATATGACGCCGCGGGACTGAGTTGGAGAGAGGTGGTTTATCGGTGTCTGGGAGACTTCCTGGCCTGAGCCCACCATCAAGTCGACGACGGAGCCGCCGTCAAAGAATGCGTGTTTCCCCGGACCACACGGCAGAAAGCGCGGCTCAAGAGCATCGTCCTGTCCCCGCACCGTTGATGCGCCATCCTATGTCCATGCAGCAAGTGCTGCAAGCAGAGGATGGGCGGTGGGAGTTCCCCAAGGAATCTGCTGTGTATGGAGGGCGTCCATTACCAGCTCCCTGGAAGCGGAGGCGGATCCAGATCCCTCCAAATTCCATTCCACCGTTTCGACCAGGAGTGCCGATGCCAATCCCTGAAAGTCCAGTTTGCCCGTCACGGCCAGGAGAGCCGTTTCTGAATCCAGTTCTTAAATTGCGACCAGGAGAGCCGATCCCAAATCTAGTTCCTGAATTACAGCCAGGAGAGCCAATCCCGAAACCAGTTCCTGAATTACAGCCAGGAGAGCCAATCCCGAACCCAGTTCCTGAATTACGACCAGGAGAGCCGATCCAGAGCCCAATTTCTGAATTACAGCTAGGAGAGCCAATCCCGAATCTAGTTCCTGAATTACAGCAAGGAGAGCCAATCCCGAACCCAGTTCCTGAATTATGGCCAGGAGAGCCGATCCAGAACCCAGTTCCTCAATTACGGCCAGGAGAGACGATCCCGAATCCAGTTCCTGAATTACGGCCAGGAGAGCCGATCCAGAATCCAGTTCCTGAATTACGGCCTGGAGAGACGATCCCGACTCCAGTTCCTGAATTAAGGCCAGGAGAGCCGATCCCAAATCCAGTTCTTGAATTACGGCCAGGAGAGCCGATTCCGAATCCTGATCACGACTCGCGGCCAGGAGAGCCGATCCAGAACCCAGTTCCTGAATTACAGCCTGGAGAGACGATCCCGAATCCAGTTCCTGAATTACGGCCAGGAGAGCCGATCCAGAGCCCAGTTCCTGAATTACGGCCTGGAGAGTAGAGATGCGCGGATGAGCTATTATTTTATCCGCAACCGCATCATAAATCCGTCATCCGTCCGCTATCCATTTGCG
>JAUCMS010000044.1:2726979-2743485 GCA_032357445.1 Enteromius radiatus | reverse complement strand
TATCTTAGTGAGGACATACATTGACACAATGTAATCTCTAGCTCCTGACCCTAACCCTACCCATCAGAACTAAGTGCCTTACCTAAACCTACCCTTTACCCAATTATAACCTGAACCCTAAAATCAAGTCTTGACCCTCAAACAGGCCTTTAAAGGGCTAAAATGTCCTCACTTCACAACTCTGATGATCTAAAACTCAAACCGGCCCTCACAAAGATAGCTGTACAAGTGCACACACACACAGACAAAAGCAATCAAACTAATCCTTGTCTAAAGAAAATCAATGAAGAAGTTAGTGATTGTCAATGTTCAACTTCTTTAGTACACACTGCTCTCTTAAGTTTATATTTAAGCATTCAATATTTAATATTAGACATTCTTAATAACAGCTAAATGTGCATCACAATCCAAGCTCGGTCTGTGCCCTGCTTACCTTTGCTCGAGTGTAAATGAAACTGAAAACATGCACAGCAGCACTCGTTTGTGTGTGTGTGTGACTTCAGATAATATCCTGCCCCAATCAGTCACACCCAACCCAGCCAGCTTTACACCAGTTACTGCCATGGTATCAAAACATTACAGCATGCTGAGTCAGCCCGGAAAAAAACACTACTGACGAAAAACACCAACATGTGTGAATCATGCTATTTCCTATTAATTATTCACATGAATACATAATTAATTCAAAAGAATTAATTAAAATAACTACAGTTGGATGGATTAATTTAACACCAAACATGCACAGGTCAATTATTTAATTATACTCTACAGCCAAATATTGTCCTATCCTAACAAACCAAATTCAGCTTTCAGATACGGTTTTGGATAAGACACTGGTTTTGTGTTTCATGGTCACATGGTCACCTTATCCAGTCATATGCAAAGCATGCTGGGAAGTGGGAACTAGAAATCCACTGCTTAATGTTTTAAGTTATCAAGACAATATCATTAAGTTAAATTCATTCAAATGGTTTAATGCAGAAATTTCAGTTTAAATTACACCCAATATTAAGATAATGTAATAAAATGATTCATTAATGGGCATTATCCCAACAGAGCTAGTGATTGTGATAAATTATTACTTTGTCTCATGGGGGGCGTTTAAATTAATACATGATGTGTATACTTTGCACATAACTGATAACTAATAAACAATAAAGAGTATTGAATGCAACCAAGCAAAATCCTAAAATGGCATCTTTGATTTAAAATAGCCTTGTGTCTTATTCCAGCGACGTCTCAGAGCGAACACAGCTGAGACTGACAGAAGGCACTTGAAGGTAATGGGCCCCAAACGGCTCCTTTTCAGCATCAAAATCAGAGCCACCGGCCACAACACTGCGCTCAAGCCAGTTCTTTGCCTATTTTGTTTCATAGCTATCAGAAAGCAATGCAAGCCCTAAAAAAACTAAACATTTTTGCACCATGGCAAACAAACCCTCTTCAAGCCTCTCCTTTAACACTCTGTGCTATTAACATTTCTATTAAAGTATTCTGAACAAGGTATATACACCTTCTATAGATTGCCGAATTATTTACTACAGATGACATCACAGATCATACTAAGAGAAAAAGTGCTTTGCCACTCATCGTGCGTGCGATTCAACAACCCTATTCAGCCTCTCTATTACAAATGGTCATAAGATGTTAATTAAACACATGTGAGCTGCACGTGTGACGTAATGCAAGTCATACAACCTCTTGGCACGTGACCGGTTTTGCTGGCTGCTCTAGTCTAGTAGCTTAAAGAATGTAATGCTCAGAAATTCAATCGATAATTTCCCCGCTCCTTCAGTCTGTGACCTGGAAAGAGACATCTTAAAGGACGCTATTAATTCTCTAAGTGATTGTTCGTAGGCCTCACACTGACTGAAGCTTGCTCCAATGAAAAAGGCCTTATGGATAATTCTGTCAATATTCACTCAGTACAGGTTATTTGTTTATTTATAAAGATTTGGGCAGAAATCCCTCAAGTCATTAAAAATATTCCAAAATACACAGAAACTGTCCTGCAATTCCTCTGTGCTCAGTCTCACGCCTTCATTTACTTTCTTTGCATCTTACTTGAGAAGAGACAAGCACTAAAAAAGTAATCAAGGATGCACAATGAAAAAAATTAGAGGCACCCAGTCATGTTTTTCATATGCATTTGCTTGTTATAATATATATGATTCATTCCTTTATTTCATATTTCTTGATTTAGAGATCTAACTCATAGCACAGAAGATGCTCTTTGGGACACTCTCTAAAAATGCTTGAATTAATGTGCATTTTAAATGTTAGTTTGTTGTTTATAAGCTTTGTTATTAAATGTATTGTATATTAAATGAGAAAAATGCATCCACTGTACATCCATATATTCACAAAGCTACTATCAAAAACTCAACTATAAATTATTTCTCTAGTTATTTAAACTTACACATTAGATACTGCATAATGCATTACACATGTATTACATGCACGTGATTAAAGCATAAAGCAGCAGGTTCACTTTACCGAAACATACCGAAGGTAAAGAATCAAATCAGCTAATAAAAAAAAAAGCATAAAATGAAGAATCGACATTAAAACAGCACTTCACAACTTCTTTACTGTATCCTGAACAAAAAAAGATGATGCAACTGGCCACCATCACGTCTGATTTAAAGCTACAGCTCGTTTCAACTCACCTGAGAAAACCCTGGAGATAAACCTCACATACATCAGGGGGAAAAGTGATCAAATACGGGGAGAATGCCTTTCTCCCTTCGCCTATAATCTTCCTTTCTCGCTCAGGTGACTGGTTTTCGCATGAGAACCATTACTGATGCGTCGATGGCGTCATCAGAAGGCGACGCGCGCCCCGCAGATCTTTAGAACATCCGCGTTATGAACCCGCGCCAAACCGCACATGATATTTCCATCGCTTATTCTGACAGGGAGACGCCTCGCGAGCAATAACAAGAAAAGAGACTGTTTTGTCAGGTCGTACTGAATAGAACCTGGCCGACGCGATAGTGTTTGTGCCGATTTTAAAAAGCGCTTCATGTTAGGTTTATAATATAAAAGCAGGCGGGTTCCCGGATGTTGTGGAAAACCAAGGCCTGATTGTTCTGCTGCACACGTGTAAAACCTCTCAGCGCTTTCAGGAGGCTGGAAGTGTGTCTGGATGAGCAGAAGTCATGTTTGGCTCGTCGAGATCTGGAGGGGTGAGAGGGGGTCAGGACCAGTTCAACTGGGACGATGTGAAGGTGGATAAACACAGAGAGAACTATTTGGGTGAGTGTGGAGCTAACACCTTCAACGTTAACTAGCCGCGGCTAGCAACAGTGTACGCTATTACTGTCCAAAACGATTCCCAAATATGCAATTATATATGCTTAAAATCATATAAGCACACCCTTTTCCCACTTTGCACACTTGTATTAATTAATAGTTGCCAAGTAGAGCTCATGTAACTGGTTTGTGCTACCATTTTGTATTTCACAGACTTGATATAGCTATTCAAAACGGTAATAGTGAGCAGTTGTGTAGCTTGATTTCATTTCTCCACTCTAAGATACTACTAACCCATGATGGCAGATGGTCTTCTAGGATGTAAATGTATCTTTGCTGAATAAAGTGTTTCGCGTTTGTTGAGTAAATACAGACATTCCTACCTTTTTCCTTGGTGTGATCTCTCATTACATCGTCTGATTATTTTGTGTGTCGGACACAGCTGTGGACGTGTTGAACTTTCTAGTTAAGGTGCCCAGAGTGGCATGAGACGTGGTCACAGCTCGCTCCTTTACAAATCCTACTACGGCGAAGGCTGAGCTTCTGAATATTAATAAGGTTTCGCAGGCGTTTCCTGACAACCTGCTCGGAGCGTCCTGCCGAAGTTCCACTAGAGCGCATGCGCAGCTCATTAATATTGCTGAGGCGCAGACAAGGCATGTGAATATTTAACATGTCGTGCTGACGTAAGCGAGGCCTACTGGGCAAACGTGATGCAACCTGTTTAATATACATAAGAAAAAAATCGTCATAGTAGGATTCTAAATTTGTTTTAAAAAAGTATTTTTTTTCTTTGCGAAGACATTAAACTGACCTTTCATTTTATTTACATAGTGGTCTGCTTATCTTTTCTCTATTAGTCATAAGGTGCTGCTGGCATGTGCAAATATAATGTATGAGGTATTGATTTAGAGCTTCCATATAATAAAATAAAATATAAACACATTTTTTATTTCCACTAGTTGCCAAGGCAGCATTTATATATATATATATATATATATATATATATATACATATAAATAAAACCCCACAAAAAATGACCAAATACTCAACAAAATTACTAAAACATTTAACTTAAATTAAAAAGGAGAAAATAACCACAGATTCAAAATATTAATAAAAAATAATAGTTTTTATTAAATAAATATTAATATTAATTAAATAAATAATAAAAACTAATAGGTTTTAATATATTTAATTATTTATGTAATGTATTTAATTTATATTCTTGACAGTTAAGCAAAAATTCTAATTACTATAATGCAAATAAATCTATATATTTTCTATATATTAATCTAAATTATATATATATATATATACACACACACACACACACACACACACATACATACATGCATGCATGTATATAGTTTATATAAATAAATGTATTATAGATATAAATATCATTTATAAATCTAAATAAATAATTCTAAATATATAATTCTATTTTGTTTTCTAAATATTCTAAATCTATTCATGATGTAAATTAAATGCAGTACAACCAATATTGCAATTATGGAATAAAAAAAAAAAAACAGAACAAAACACTGGGGGGGGGGTCATGTGACAGTGCAAAAATCCTAATTGTCCTGAAGGTCATCTGTTTCTTTGTCCTTATGATAAATATAAGTATGATGAAATATAACTTCTGTTGATTTTTCTTCTTCAGGGAATTCCCTCATGGCACCCGTGGGCCGGTGGCAGAAAGGGAAGGATTTGACGTGGTACGCCAGAGATAAGAAAGGTGGTGCATCTCTGTCTAAAGAGCAGGAGATGGCAGCGGTGCGGGAGGCGGAGCACGAGGCCATGCTAGCAGCGCTGTAAGTGTGATGATTCATCAGGGAAGAAAAGGAGCTAACGTCTCAAACTAACACCTTTTATGTATTTGTGTCTATTTTAGGGGTCATAAAACAATCAAGAGACAACCAACCGGCCTCACCAAAGAGGTTTGCATTTGTAAACATCCAAACAAGAACATTTCAGTGATTTTTGTAGCATTTCTCGTTGCTGTTTCTGATTTATATCTGTGGTTGCTGCAGGATCTTGCTGATGTGTGCCGAAGGGAAGGAGAGGCAGATGAACGGGACGTGGACAGGGTCTCTGGGCTTGGAAGCTCCAGGTAAAGCCCAGATGAAGATAATGAGGAAATAACATTGTAAATAATGGCATGCATGTGCTCTGCTCGCTCCCAAGCTGGTTTTTAACTAGCTCTTCTAGTATTATGTTACTTTTATATATAAATCTAACAGATATAGTAACGCAGCTATATTGTGAGATTCTGGTGTTTTTTCTCATCAGGTCTGGGCAGAGAGGAATGGTGCTTTCCAAACAAGAAAAAGAAGCAGTAAAAATGGGTCTGCCGGTTTTCACGGTACTCATGCTAATTTGAATATGAGAATGTGTCATAGTTTTAAAAGCACGGTAAATCACAGATCTTGTATTTATTTATTGACTGATTTATTTATCAGCACCACAAAGCCGATAGACCACAAGAAGCCAATAAGACGTCTGAGGAAGCCCACAGACCTGATAAAGAAGATAAAAGGTATAATATGTGTAAAATCAAGGATATATTTCATATATTTTTTATGGCAAAAAGAAGAAACATGACTACCTACAAAGACCATGGTATCTAAGTTGAGTTCTGGTATTAATTACAGATCGGACAAAAAAAAGAAGAGTAAAAAGGAGAAGAAAACTAAGAAGGAGAAAAAGAAGAAAAAAGAGAAAACCAAGCACAGGAGCAGAAGTGACTCTTCAGATTCAGACTCTGAAAGCTGCAGGAAAAGGTAAACGGTCATATCAGTAAACTAAAGGTGGCTCTCTGAGGTATAACGCAGTTTGTTCACAAGAGGGCGTTCTAACACCGCTTTATAGGTTTAAGTTCATCACATCTCTACTACAGAGTTTTTTGATGATTGTTGTATAACTATGTTTGCTTTGAGATCAAAAAATTATCAAAAAACAAAATTTTCATAAATGATATAACATCCAAAGAGTGGATCCTTAAGAGTAGACACTGTCATTGTTATGTATGTGCCTGCCTGCAACCTGTTAACAGTTTATTAATAATTAGGCAATTATTAAACGACCAAAGATAATGTGGTAAATTAATTCAAATCTAAATGTTGCGTTTTGCGCCAAAATATACTATTTGAATAGGTTTAACAACAATGTTACAATCTCTATGTTGCTCACAAATCGCAGTCTGTTACTGATCAAAAATTATATTAGTTAATAATGAGTGCTTTTCGATTTATATTTAGACTTTTTACCAAACTCATTTACCACATAGATTTTAATAGGATTATTGTGTTCTGTGTATATAAAAAAAAAAAAAAAAAAAGAGAGAAAGAATAATATTTCATTCTTTTTCAACATCATAAACGTCATTTAGCATTACATTATGCCAGGGTTTAACTAGGCTGGGGTTAATGGAAGAATTTGTGGTTTGTGAAAAGCTAATAAATAATGAAAATGAATGTATATTTAATTATTTATCTAAATAAAACACTTAAATGCTAAAAATAGAAGTTTTATTCGCTTCCCTGCATTATGTCACTGCGAACATCAGAGAACAGTTGAACGTGAATGCGTTGGGAAAATATAGAAATATTAACTTAATCTTTGATATTCTACATAAAACATCAATAACATGACATGGCCAAACTCTCCCAGGTTTAAAGTATCAAGTGTAATTCCACTGAGAGACTTTCTGGATGTGTAGAAGTGAAAAAAATGTAAAAACTAAATGAGAAAAAAAGAAATGGGTAGAATTAGTAAATTATGAATAATTTACTGACATTGTGTGAATAGTATGCAATGCGTTAATATATTATGGACATTTTTAAATGTAATATAATCTAATTACAAGCACTTAATTTCTAGGATGTGATTACATAATCCAGATTACATGAGTTAGTTTGCAGCACTGCTATTAAATTATAATAGTATATAGAAATATGATATTAACATATTTAAAAATATGAAAGTAAAATGGCTAGCAGGTGAGAATAAATTACTTTGATAATGAGTTTGAATAATTCATTCATTCAAAATACTTAAAATACAAAATACTTCAAAAATGACTTGCCCTCTTGCCAGGATGTTGTCATGGGGTGGCCAGCAACCAGTCTGAGGCGGCACAGAAATCTTCCTTATTTTAATATAGAATTGGATTTGACTGTAAAGTACTGGACTGTGCCTAAAACACAACTGAATACCATAATACTGAATTGTTATTGAGATCGATTGAGTTGTAAGTAATACTGAGTGAGGAACAATTTTTGTATTATTTTTGTATCACCTAGGGTCCAAGTATTTTATTAAAAGGGCTCACTATAGTTTTATTGCTCAGTAACTTGGTTCTGGGTCTTAAACGGGTGTGCCACACGAGTCTTGAAAGGTGAAGCCGTCGCATCTTTGATCTCCCCCAGGTGACTGGCTGTCATAAACCCCGCCCTCTCCATGTAATCTAATGGGACGCGAGACAAACTAAATAATTAAATAACACTTCAAATATATTTTTTACAAAGGTAGTTTCTGACATTTTACGTAGTTCTTATCATGCTGATGTATGTTCAAGTGTTCGTTTTTCTAACAAGTTATCTTTAAACTAGTTATTTGATGCTATAAAAGCAGAGCGTGGTGTCATGATTGTGAGCTTGTGATTGGTCTGCGAGAGTTTGGGCGGGACTTTGATTCCGTGGCTCCACCTCTCGATCTCTACTGCGCAGACTCACTTTCTATAGTTCAAAGAAGTTTTCTTTTTTTACAGTCTATGTTCTTAACACCCCCCAAAATCCTGATCTCCATTGCATACGGCCACTCCGGGATGAGACATGCAGATAACTATAGCCTTGCTATAACCAGTGCTGACCTGAAAGGTTATGGGGCCCTAGGCGAGAAAAAAATTGGGCTCACTAGGCGCCCTATTGGGCCCTAGGCGATGGGCTGACACTGGCTATAACCTCCATCGATGTTTAACGGTCTATTAGTTGATAAAATGAATTAATTGCAGCACTTTTGTCACTCCTAAATTGAGATCTGTACAAAGGAAAATAACGCAAGAATGCAAAATTATTTTATGCATTTAAAATGCTTCATTTTCTTTTTTGTATTTTACAAATTAACAAAAAATAGTGCATATTTTCTGGTACATTTAACTGTGCACTGTGCTCACATTTTGACTATGTGTGCATTAAATTCTAAATAAACATGCGTAGCCTATCAACATGTGCCCTATATGTGACCCTGGAGCACAAAACATGCGTCATCAGTGTCAATTTTTTAACATTGAGATTTATACTGAGCTGAATAAATACGCTTTCCATTGATGTATGGTTCGTTAGGAGAGGAAAATATAGGAAAAATACTGATAAAATCACCTTTAAAGTTGTCCAAATGAAGGATAATTACAAATCAAAAATTAACTTTTGATGTATTTACTGTAGGAAATCTTAAATATCTTCATGGAACACGATTTTTACTTCATCCTAATGATATTTTGCATAAAAATAGATCATTTTGACCCATACTATGTATTTTTGGCTATTTCTACAAAGTGACTTAAGACTAATATTGTGCTCCAGGGTCACAAATGATCTCAAATGGCAGAATATATCAAATATATCAACTGAAATCAGTGGTTGTTTTGAGGAAACATTAAGGTGAACCCCTTCCTGATGACTTGAATGACTCTTATATTGCTTGTGTGGACAGTCTCTTCCTCGTAGTCCCTGTCTGACTTGCGCTTCCCCTCAATCAGAAGCAAACTTCCCATGATCGCCGGGAATAAATGATTGTCTAGGTGTGTTTTGTGCTCCCCAGGCAGAGAAAAGATCCCCGGGACCACCATGGTCCTAATCCATCAAGGAGCAGTCAGAGTGGAGCCGGAGCCCGTGACAGCCATTCAGGAGGGGGGCCAAAGGGCGAGCGCAGGGCCCTGACCCCCCCGCACCAGCACCGCCGTCACCGGCACGACTCGGACTCGTTCTCTGAGGGCCACCGAGCTGACCGCGGCTCCCGGCGGCGCCACGATAGCAGCTCAGATGACTGATGAACACACATCCTCACCCTGAGACTCTGGACCACTCCGGACACAAGACTGTGTGTGTGTGTGTGTGTGTGGCAGACTGAGAAAGATTTCTTGGAGCATCCTGTAAATGTAGAGTAAATCACTGTGGGATTTTGTGTACTGCACTCGTTCTGGACATTAAAGTGCGACTGCAATTCCTTTAGTAACTACTTTTTAAAGTTGATTCTCAGGAAATCGGTCTTTGGTCACATTTCATAAAATTTAGGCTCAAATGGAGCTTGATTTAGGCTATTAAAATTGTGCATTAAGATTTTTTTTACATAATTTGCCTGCTATATAAGCAATCAGAAAATTTTCAAACAAACAAACACCAAAAAAATTGTGTGAAATTAGGAACAATTTTTCATGAAACTCATACCGTGCAAAAAAATGAATAGTCAAAAATGTAGGCTTTGACATGTAGGCGAAATCTATGTTTTAGTCTTTGATGTATAAAGAGAAAACACATCAGACATCAACACCACTTCTTCTTGTATATGTTTAGTGAAATAAACTCTTTTTTTATACAACATAGTGTCGTTGAATCATCAATTCACCTCAAACTTTTAAAAACAATGCAGTTATTGTATCTGTAAACTGTGAAAAAGCAAATGTTGTGAAACTGAAAACATTGATGCTTATGACCTACTGGCCTTGGCGTTATAGTACAGTGTTTTTAGATCATTTTGATGACGTTGCACGTGAAAAACAAAGGAAAAACTTTTTTTTTTAGCACAGCTTTCATTGCAGCAGACTAATACGGCTTTTCTAAGTACGTTACACTAAACCTGTAAGTGTGGAGTAAACACTAACTGGTGTGAACAGCTCCCGTTCTGGAAAGTGACAGCATTTTAAGGTTAAATCTCCGGAAATTTGTCCAAAACATTTGAGTCACAAATTTGCCTAAAGGGAAAGATTACGCTGGTTTTAGGCTTTACCATTTTAAATGTAATATTCCCCTAAAGTACTGAAATAAAGCGATTAATGTGCCATTTGTTGCGCAACAATATGTGCTAATTCTAAGTCTTTTATTACATTCAAAGTAATGCATTACAATTAGAAATTTGTGGGAAAAATGGTTCTAAATAGTAGGCTAATTTCGTTCTTTTTTATGATTTTAAAAGTGATGTGTAACCTGATCTTTGAAAAGGCAGCAGACATGATCAATTTGCTTGTTTAATCAAATGAACAGTGTTTTTACGACGTGGCGTTGTCCAGTTAGAGCACCTCAACATCTCATTCTGAAGACCATACCATTATCAGCTGTGTAAACTAGGATGAATACGTGCAGACTTTTTAGTCTGTTAAAATCTCAGTTAAAAACATGTCTTGGGTCACAATGCATCAAATTTAGCTTCTTTTAAGGCTGTTAATTTAATTAATTTAATTTTTTTTGGACAACAGTTTCCCCCAAAATACTCAAAAAACCAAAAACTCTTGTTACAGAAATCAGAATCGGGGTAAAAATTCACAATGACAAAACCGTAGTACACAGTAGTATTATGTCGCTTTGCTGTATAATTGAACATGAAAATAATATTGCAATGCAAAAAACTCAATATATGCTATGTCCGTAGACTTTGAAATATTTTCGGTAACACTTTATTTTACTATTATTTGCTTATTAGCATGAATATTACTAGATTATTAGCCATTTATTAGTGCTAATTAAGCACCGTATTCTACATCCCTAATCCTACCCAATACCTAAACTATTAATAAGCAGCAAATTAAGAATATATTGAGGGAGAAGTCAAAGTTAATCATAAATAAGTGTTACATATTCTAAAGTGTCACCATGTTTTCTTTGTTAGATTGAATGAAGGTGAAATGCACCCTATTGGTCCTTGATGCATAGAGAGAAAACAGTGTACATTAGTGTTTTTATAACGCGACGTCGCAACTCGCCAATGCACCTCAACACCTCAATCCTTCAGATATTGTGTTCTCACTCTGTTTTGTTCTTATGTGGAGTGCTGCTTCCTGACCGTTGGAATGTACTCCTGTCGCTATAATAGAGCGGAGTGTTTGCATTTGCATTGAGTTTGCCGTGAAAGGCGGCATTCTGTTGGCTGGCACCTGGGGCCGCGCGAGAAAAGAGCAAAGCGCAGACAAAAGACAAGTGCAAAAATCCAGGCCCAGGGATGGCCTGAGCGCCACACACAAACCCCAAGCCGCTGGAGCAGCAGGAGTGGGCTGAACAAAAGCCACCCTGTAAGAGAGCTGGCCAAAGGGAGCGGAGGAGAGCGGCACCCCTCCTTTTCCCACCATCATGCCTTCCCCGCCATGTATTACTGGCTTGGCTGCATTATCCATGGCAGCCTAATCGGGCCAAAGGAACGTTGTCCTAGATTGCTTTCCCTCCCCCTCGTCGGGCCGAGCGCCCCGGCGCCTGATTCCAGGCTGCTGACCCCGCAGGCCCGGCCGATCCTATTTGTCACTTATTAAAGTGCTTCTGCTGAGAAAGGCCAGGGAGGTGTTTGGGGAACTGGAGGCTGTTTCGGTGACGGCGACGCAGAGCAGCCTCACACCAGGCACACTTACCACAGATCTCTCTCTCTACCCTCCCGTCAACTACATGTGACCCTGGAGCGCAAAACCAGGCTGCATTTGTAGCAATAGACACGGTTACATTGCATGGGTCAAAATGATCCATATTGCTTTTAAGTATAGATCATGCTCCATGAAGATATTTCCCACTGTAAATATATCAAAACTTCAACTTTAATTAAGAATAGTATCTGCTGAATGAATGCTGAAGCAACCAGACACAGGCCCGCTTCAAGAATCAAGCTTCTGAGTTTAGCGAGGGGCATTTTCAAGACAAAACAGCCTTTTCAAACTGGTTTCAAAGTGCACGATTTTGTGAAAAAAATGCACATTACTATTTGCGTAGTGTGTCTTTAAAGAGTGACATCAGCAACTTATCCATGATACAGCATTTAAGTTGTTTTTGTGTATATCCTTGTCATCTATGTAAACTTTTGTTGTGCTAACTTTTGTTGTGCTAATGCAAAGCACATCTATGTTGGCATCTTGTCTAATGCTTTAGTTATCATTATGTCAGTCATTGTGATTTCAAAAGTAATTTCAGCATCAGAAACTAAACTTTTAATCATTATATAGCCTAGAAAGTGCACAAAAAGCACTCCCTTTATCGTCACTAAATAATCTCTTTGTAATCGCGAGATCACTCGAAGTTCCTTTAGAATCCCTGAGAGTCTCTACACTGCACTATGAATCTCTTTATATCGCGTCTGCAGTTTGTTACAGGATTCACACACGCTCAGGGCTGGATAAAACCACTGCACTTCGAGCCTGGAGAGGATTCGAACGCCTCTGATTGGCCATTGTGTTTTAGAAATCAACAGATATGTCTGTGATTGGCTGTATTGCTCAACACTGCAAAAGCAGGTTGTAAATAATAAGAGTAAATCTCTATAGTGCAAAACACAAATATACATTAGAGATGTTTCTTCTGCTCATCAAGGCTGCATTTATTAGATTAAAAATCCAGAAAAAACGGTAATATTGTGAAATATTATTTCAATTTAAAATAACTGTTTTCTGTGTGAATATATTTTAAAATGTAATTTATTCCTGAGATACAAAGCATCATTACTCCAGTCTTCAGTGTCACATGATCCTTTCAGAAATCACTCTAATCTGTTGATGTTTTATTATCAGTGTTGGAAACAGTTGAGCTGCTTAATAGTTTTAGGATTCTTTGATCATTAAAATATTAAACAGAGAAGCATTTATTTAAAATGGATAATAATGTTCAGATCTACTGTTACAGTAGTTTAAGTTTGGGATCAGTACATTTTTATTCTTTCTTCTTTGAAAGAAATTAATACTTCTGTTAACCAATAATGAATGTGAATAAAAAAGGCATAGCATAGATTTACATTTTAGAAAATGTATAACAACTTTTTATTCATCAAAGAATCCTGAGGATAAATAAATAATTATATATATTTGTCTGCACAACTGTTTCCAACACTGATAATTCTAGTAATAAATCAGCAGATTAGAGTGATTTCTGAGAGGATCATGTGACACTGAAGACTGGAGTAATGATGCTTTGTATCACAGGAATAAATTACATTTTACAATATATTCACACAGAGAACAGTTATTTTAAATTGAAATAATATTTCACAATATTACCGTTTTTTCTGGATTTTTAATCTAATAAACGCAGCCTTGATGAGCAGAAGAAACATCTTTAAAAACCATTAAATATCTCACTGACCACAATTTTTATATACGGTAGTGTATATACCTGTGATGAATAGTAATAGAACAACATCTCTGTGATTGACTACAATGCTGCAAAAAAATAAAATAAATAAATAAATTGAAAACTTTTAACATTAGTCAGACAACAAGATTATTATGTACTATGGTATATTTGTTTGAAAAAAAAAAACACCTATAAAATAACAAATTTTACCCATTTTACATTATGCAATTTTCAAAATTCATATTTTCGGTTTACTGTAAAAAAAAAAAAAAAATCTGTTGAAGACATAATGTGCGTAAGTTGCAGGCTTTTTTTAAACACTGTAATGTGTTTTTTTTTCCTAAAGAGTGAAAAAGTGATTAAACTATTAAAACTAAACTACCCAAGCCAAGCAGGTGAGTGTTTAGGCTTCAGAAGGTACTTCAGCATCAGTTTAGCTTTGGACCCTAGGACAGAAATTACTATGCCATACCATTTTTTTCTTACATTTTTATTATAAAAAAACAAATTAAAGTACATTGTAACCATGGTCAATTATATACGTGTTAGTTATCTAATAAACAGCTTTGAGGGAGCTATCCTGTTTAAATTATTGATGGCACTGCAGTCAAGATTGATTTCAGAGCGGCTTCAGAATGACAAGAGTGCAGCAGTAATCCAGTTATACAACCATCTTTAATTACAGTGCATTTCTGTCAAAGTGAAAAACTAAACATAGGTTAAGAGTCACACTATACAACATTTTGCTAAGCGATTCACATAATCTCGACCCAAAGTAATCAGTGTCTACCAAGTCAGAGGTTAATTGGGAAAGAGAGAGAGAAAGAAATAATAAAGTAACTTTAAAACCCATCAGCCCTAACATTGAACATGAAGATTAATTGATATTAAACGGGAGTCTCTGTCTGTCATAAAGGCACCACGGCTAGTCTGGGGAAATATTACATCTACACGCACAGCAGAAAGCTCAAACTGATATTAACATGCCAACAGAGACTCAATTATGTCCTAAAATAATAAAAATACACAATTTCTTTCTTTCTTTCAGAGATCAAGTTATAGCATGTGGTTAGATCAAACTGTTGTTTATTCCAAGTGGTGGTTAGAGTCCAAAATAAGAAATAGAAAGTAACACTTAAACTTAAAGTGTCAAAACAACAAGAAATTTAACGCTAGGTGCATAAAACCGATCTTTCAGTTTCTCATTCTGGGTTAACCTTACAAAAAAAAAAATAACACTTCGCCCGCCATAAATAAAAAAACAGTACTCTTTAAAATAACATCTTATTACCGTTACGTGCCTGAATGGATTACTTCACCTCACTACAAACCTTGATTAACCTGAGCCACGCCAACATTTCTCCCACAACTCTACGGCTCCTAAAGCATCATGACAGTAAAGCTAGAGGTCACTTCAGTCTTTGCTGAGAAGATCGTTTTTTTGGTTTCTTTTCCTCAAAATTGAACCGTTACGTGTGCAGGTAGTGTCTGTAATGTTTGATTTCCTGTCCTCCGTTCAAGACAAACATGACAGCTGTGTTTACAGTACGTCTAAGAAAGAGTCTTATTACAAGCACAATAAAATAATACATGTGCACGATTCAAACGAGACAGAAGCAGCGTTCTTAAAACTCTTTCCAATGACTCAGGCGGAGGAAGAAACAAAGAGAAGAGTCAGGGATAAACAATGGAAGACTAAATCTATTTTGCATAATGGTGCTCGAAAAGCTGCCTCGCAACAAAAACAAACTATTTACATTAAACGAGAGAGGAACGCTTCGACTGTAGGGCCCTGTTCTTCCGTGTTAATGGGGTTTGAAATGAGCACAGCTTCCAGCACCGTTGGTTTAAAAAAAGAAACGAGAGAGTAAAGCGAGTGTTGAGAATATCAAACTAAGGAACGATCGGTGCAGCGAGGTGCTTATTTCTGGTTTTTCAGTTGATTGGACAACCAGTCGAGTCCTTCGTAGAGGCCGTCGCCGCTTGTGGCGCATGTGGCCTGAATGTACCAGTTCCTGTGCCGCAGCGAATGCAGCCCCAGCTTGTCCGTGATTTCTGCAGCGTTCATGGCGTTCGGGAGGTCCTGTCGGTCAAACACAGGTCAAACGTGTAAGAGCGTGCGACTGGAAAGTAGTGCGAGTAATCAGTCGGAAGCCGTTTATACCTGTTTGTTGGCAAACACGAGCAGGACCGCTTCCCTGAGCTCATCCTCGGCCAACATCCTCATCAGCTCCTCTCGCGCCTCGTTCACTCGCTCTCGGTCGTTGCTGTCAACCACAAAGATCAGACCTAACCCGAAACAAAAGCAGATTAACAGACTGGTGTGAGTGACAGAAATGACATCAACTGTGTGCTTTATATTTTGTCCCAGGCATAAATAAACTACAAACACGTGCCAGTTGCCAAGGCTCCCTATTATGTTTTTTTGAAAATGACCTGTGTGTAAGCGAATGAAAACATCCTGCAAAGCGCACCGTGTATGAAGTTATTTCTCCAAAAAGAAAGAGTCGACGAGTTATTTTTAAAAGGAATCACAAATGGTTTCATACTGACATCAACATTAAACATTAGCATATTTCCCGCCCACTTGTTGGTCTGAATGAAAATGCTAATTCACTCTTCACCACTAGGTGTCTCTTTTTGGAGGTTTCCCATAAGGCTGTACATGCAGGGGCATTCCTTTCATATTTCCAAACCCCAGTGTTGGGGAGTAGTTAACTACAAGTAGCGACGCTACTAACTTAACTACATTTTTCAGTAGCTCAGTTGCTTCTTAAACAGTGTAGCTTTTCCAGTAGCTAACTACTTTTTGCAGCAAGTAGCGGCGTAGCTACTAGCTACGAATCAGCGCAATGCAAGGATATTCTTCTTGTTAGATTACAAACTCATTTTTTGCCATTACCGCCACCTGTTGTTTAATCACGCATCT
>JAUCMS010000044.1:2703678-2714234 GCA_032357445.1 Enteromius radiatus | reverse complement strand
GTTATGTCCATGTACTGAACTCTTATTATTCAACCACGCCAAGCTCAATTCAGTTTTCCATTCTATGGCACCTTTAAGTCCATGTAAATTTAAAGAGACAAAAGTAATTAAAATCAAAACAGTAAACAATTTTGGTTATTTAATATGTGTCCGTTTGTAAACTTAAAAGTAATAGAAAGTTCTAAATGCTCATAAAGGTTAAGCTAATTTGTAATATTTAATTTCCCCCTGCTCCATCCAAATAACTGCTTTGAGTATTAGGGTTTAAAGTGTAGTTGTGACAAGAATTAAGCTGGAGCTGACTGTAATTATAGTTTAATTAAAAAAACAGACAATTTTCATGCACACTATGCATAGCGGCCACAACGAGAACTACGACAGCAACACACCAGAAAGAAGAAAAAAAAGTCCTTTAATGATACATTCAGAGGTTTTAAGCTCAGGTTTCTTTTGGGTGAATCCAAACGGAGCAGGCAGTCAAAACATGACGTTACAAGAACGACTGTGTGTCACGTCCCAACATACTCATTACATACTGCTCATAGTCATTTATCTTAAAGCTACCTGAAACCTTCCATAACACCGGCATACTAAACCCCAAATATCACATAAAGCTTAATTTATTGCAATTAATTCATGCACTAGATCTGAAAGCATCACTTAAGCATCCATTGTTTTGAATAATAGTAATACAAATTAAATTTTCAAGTCTTTGTCTAATTTATTTGTACAGCACTTTTCACAATACACATCGTTTCAAAGCAGCTTTGCAGAAATTAATGAATATTGATGAAATCTTCATGCCTTTTAGTTGATTCTAGCAGATTAGAGCTGGGAGATAATACTGCTTACACTTTGGGATGATTTAAGCAGTCAAGCAGTAAATATTTTTGGTATGTGAGTATACTGTGTATGCAGAAGAAGTTGTACTGTTTCTTTTATGCCATCGCTGAATTTGCCCTTGGTTATTAAAATGCCTTTTAGTGGATCATAAGTAGATAAATGCATAAGCCTGCTGTTTTAATATTATATTTTTGAGGAGAGGGTCTATGGGCCTTTTTTTGATCCCTAACTCTAATATCGATAAATAAGCTCACTTATGAATGTGAGAGGTGATAATGGATAATTAAGATGGAGAGCCACAGGTTTGGTTTCCGCTCATCAAAAAACTAAAAAGTTAGATGCAGCAACAAACAGACATGAAATATAGAGATATTGCTTACCGTTTCAGTTTGTTTTTGTAGTAGGGATATGATGGAGAAATTACCTGCCAGGTGCTAAACTTTACTCCTTTTTATTGTACCACATTACTGACCTCTCACATTTCACCAGCTCCTACTCCCCAGTTTCCCCAGTAATTTCGCTGCAAATAGCTCAGACATCAAAAGACTTGTCATGTGTGAAACGAGAACCGTTTGAGCAGAGGTGTGACTTTTGTGTAGCTCCACCTAACTTTACTTCTTAGCATTCACCCAAGAAGGCGTTTATCCATCGGCTTGCGTTGGACCTTAGATGCATACACATTCAGATGCATTGATATGCTGTTGTAAAAGTCTGCTGAACTTCAGCAACATGAAGACAGTAGAGCTGGAGGACACTGATTGCAATTAGGCCCATTGTCTTCTATTTATATGGTTATTGGGAGGTACCGCTTCGACTGTGTCAAAATTCTCACACTCGTTGAGTGAAGTCTCCCGCAGTGGAGCTGACAAGTCCTCTTCAGGCAATTACCTGCTAACTAGGTTGCTCTCACCTTGGTGACAAGCTTGTTAGGTGGGTTTCTGCTCTGTGAAAGCAGACAATTTCCTTCAGCCTGAGGGTGAGGTGCTGGGCTACTGTAGATTCTGGCTAATTTGTGAATCAGATTCTGGCTCTGGTGCCTCTCTGTCTGATGGTCGATGGGACGGGGCTGAAAACACATAAACCTAAAAGAATTTCTTGATCTCGCTAAAGGTTTTTCCTAGTTTATTTCTGTTGGATATGGAAAGTGTTGCATACATCACAAATGCTAAAAATACTGTATTTTAGAAATATTGCAAAAAAATGCGTTTTTGTTATGTTTTGCATTTGTGTGTTCAGGTATACAATGGTTATGCAATGCAAAAGGTATAAACATACTGATGGGATATTCGTAATAGAATTTTGTTTTTGGTTGGTGACTGATCGATTCATGCCACACCTGTTTGATTAATTTTGGTGGGAAAAAAAACAATCTTTCATGTTAGACTTTTAGGACAATGAGCCAAAGATTCAGCAAGCAATGTGTTAACAATTGGGAAGAACGGTAATGTAATTGTTGCTATTTGAACAGGCAGTATTTGAACAGTGTAACTATTTTTGAAGTTAATATATATATATTTTTAAAATCTCACTCTTCCTATTATTATAAGAAAGTGTAGTGTGTACACTGCATATATATATACATGCTTTATATTCCATGAATTTTCTACCTTGTTACCTATTCTAATGACCAAAATGATTGCATTTTAATGTGTCACAGTTTTCCTCCATTATAAATGGATCATTTCATAATATTGAGAGAGAAATAATTACAATTTTGGTCCTTTCTTCAGCAATTTCATTCCAAATTGTCCACATTTACACAATTTTTTAAAATATTTTTTAAATAATATACCGTTCACTTATATACTGTGCACTAATTTTCCAATTTGAACATATCTTTTAGATCGCTGTCTATCAGTATTTTAGCCATATAGATATGAATGAACATACCATCTGTCTTATTGCCCTTGCCATGTGACCTACAATGTTAGTTGTGTTGTTTCCTGCCATTCACGACTTCTCTCTGATGGCCACACAGGATAGTAAAATGTTTATGGGACACGTTAGAATTTTTTGGGAAGTGGGCATATTCATACAAGGGTAGGTTTTCTGATGGATTTATAAATATTATAACTTTTTTGTAATCCAAATTTATACTCTCTTCCAGGTAAGGAGTTTTTTTTTTTTAATAAGCAATAATATGCTATAGCGCTTGGAAAAAGTATTACCCTGTGTCCGCTCACGAGGGGGCCGTGTATGTCAATATTTTTTGGATAGTGGAGTTAGGCGATACTAAGACCTAGCTTCTGGCGGGGACATTGTGAGAGGAAGAATGAGTTATCAGGGGTCCTCTATTAGCCCCTAGTATTGGTGGGCTCTATTCACGTTGGCCTATAATCTGCTTCAGGGGCTGATCATTGATGCAGTCCTGTCACCACGGAGAATTTTTGCCCTTATTGTCCCCCAGAGAACTAAGCTGGCTCCTGAGCTCTCTCAAAAGAATCAAGTTATTATCAAGGGATTTTTCCCCTTCTTTCTCTCACACTAAAATCAAGAAAGAATGATGCTATTGTGTCCTGTGTGTTCCCAGCTCCTAATTATGGACAAGACTGACAACTATCCCAAGTTTTAATCTGGTCTATTTATTGGATGGTTTGCTCTTCAGTGAGGCAGTGGGGGACAGATTCCAAATAGACTGAGGCTATAATGTCGTCTAAGCTCTTTATAGGCCTGTACGTAGCTTTAACTAGATTCAGCTAATTCTGTTGATCTGTTTCATACTTTGTCCTTATCTTGGCATGGACAAGATTGCATCTGTCTGGTATGCCATAAGGCATTACAGGACTGCAATTTCCAGAGATAACAGCAACATTTAGGTTGGTTGCCATGTGCCTAACCAGCTCAAGACAGTAGGGCAGAGGATGAATAAAGGTAAGCACAATCCAATCCAGCAAAAGTACAAGAGGTCAAAGTCAATGTCAGGCAGACTTGGGTACCATAGACCAATCCATGGTAGCAAGAGGGCAGATCATAGATCTACAGACCACGATGAACAAGCCAAGAAATGGGATCAATCCAGTGAAGTGGACAGAGATGCAGCATGAGAATGGACAATACCAACAGAAAATGAGATTGACAGGATAGGCAGGAGCATTGGATGAACACCGGGACAGACGAAACAGCAGCTTTAGTACCCTGGGAAGGAAACAAGAAGTTGAAAGGCAAGATGGCACAACATGGACAACTTTGTCTATGACACCAGCAGGGAGTTACTAGCCGTGTTTCCACTGTTGGGCCCAAGGTGTGCATGCTAGTGCTTAACAGGGCCAGTCAGATTTCCATTGTCACTTCTGGGGCTGGATTGTCCCTTGTGGAGGCTTCCTTGGTGCCTGTAGCCAGGGTTTTTGGCCCCCCAGTGGGAAGTGAAGAACCACACACACCTGGAGCACCCGGTTACAGGTCAGACTCTCTATCTGTTAGGCCATGACTGCCCCAAATAAGACCACTTGAAGAAATTAGACAAATCATATAGGCTGTTTCAATCGTGTGTTTATTTAGTTTAGCCTATTTTATCTGTCATTAAGTCTCGTTTCTTTACACCTGATATATACATTTTGTAACTGCAAATAGTCAGATTTGACTAAATAAATAGGCTATGTGTTTTCTTTTTTTGTAAAGTAATGGTAAATACCACTTTATTTCGACTAAATTTCAATCCTGACAAGTCATAATTCATTATGAAGCATCACTTATTGTAAAACGGGTATAACATTTGGTTTTGCTAGAGGGTTTTAAATCTTGAAGAAGAAAAAAAAATGCAACCTTACATAGATAGCAATGCAACTGATACGTTCAAGGACCAGACAGGTATAAGAAAATAGTTCAACCTTAATTTTATGAAGCTGCGATTATTATTTTTTTTTGAGGGCAAACAAAACAAAAATGACTTCATTCAACAATTTCTTCTCTTTCATCTCAGTGAATGTGGTATGCATTTACATTTTCCCCTCACTACAGGGCCCCTGATTGTGACTATAGAGAATAGATATCTGAATGAATGTAGTTTTATTGTGTTGCACATTTCCCTTCCAGCTTGGTCATGACATGAATTAAAAGCTATAGTTAAAGTCATAGTTGCATATTTAAATTTGTTGTTGTTGTTGTTATGATTATGTCAATTGTTTTGTGTATTTACTATAAACACATCATGTTTGTTTTTACACAAGAGACGAGTCAAAATTATTATCTGTGATACTCGATGGCATGCCATATGTGGTACAGGGTTGAAACCCTTTTCTTTTCTTTGCATGTTAATAAAAGGGGGGTATTGTAATTTCAGAGAGCCCTTGATTACAAAACATGAGAGAAACTATTAATTTTTAATGTTTATATCAATGCTTATCTATGCTAAAATATTAATTATTATCATAATTGATTGCCGTTGCTCGTATTTCGATTTGAACTGCATGCAACTTGATGTCTAACGCCAGATCTGAGTCCGTGAAGCAAAACCACCTTTGAGTCAAAAGTCAACGACAGAAGCGTATTTTTTATTTAATTTGGTTATAATAACATTAACAGCTAGAATTCTAATTACAGAGAGCAGGACATACAGTGCATCCTATGTGGTCAGTGAAAAAAAATAAAGAACAGTTACACAAAACAACAATATTCCTCACAAGTAATAATCTTTTGTCAGCAAATATATACTCTTGCTAATATATACATTACAGTAAAAATAAATAGTCATAAAAAAATCCAGAAACTTCCAGAAATCCTTAAACACAGAACTAGTCCATACAAAACTTTGGAATTGAAGTCCATGTTTAGAGTACAAATTGAACTGTGTGGAAGCAAACAGTCGAAATTTAGATGCAGTGATAAAAAAAACATTGAAAGTATTGATTTTGTAGTTAGGGGCGGGTCATTAGGTTAAATAAAGCTTTGTGGAAAGCTGAATAGGGCATGCGCTTTGAAATGATCCCTGATTGATGAGAGATTAAATCAGTGTGAGATGGGCAAGAGGAAACTTGAGTTCATTTTCTTTGAGGAAAGAAACTTTTGCCAAAGAATTTTACAAGCTGGGGGTTTTTATCTCTGCCTTCTCACATCTCCTTGCAATATTAGACCGACTAATAGTTCATCTCCTGCCTGTTTATAGCGTAATATCATAATAGTGAACGGACCATACGTATTTCCATCAGAATGCTGTTTTCAATGCTACTTTGTCAAAATATAGCGTGGCTTTTAATAACACAATATGCATTTAAATTTTTATACGTTACATATTTTATAATCTATTGTTCAAAAGGACTCACAGAAGTGTTAGAATATCTCTATTTGGTTAACGAACACAAACTCTCTATCAAGATTCCATTAGTAGAAAACTTCACATTTTAGTTCTTAACTATGCTTACACAGTGTCTTTCACAGAAAGAAGAAAACAAAGAGTCATGCACATATACAGACACGTTTACATACAAGCACCGAGACACATACAGTAGATTTACACAGAATGCACAAGCACAATATCACGCATAAATATAACAGCAAACCTGTTATTAGTTAGCAGCATTATAAATGAGGGTAGTTCATTTAGTTTCTGCACTGCTGCTAACTTTCATGTACAACTGGGTAGGGAAAGTTAGAATAATAATAATAATAAAAATAAAAATAAAAACATTAATTTTGGTCGTGAATTCACATATATTGGCTATTAAAGGCAAACGTGAAAAATACTTGAGTGTTACAAATGTGAATAAAAACTAAATAATTCATTTTGTCATACAGTAGCAGAAGCAAAATCTCTAATCAGGGTCCGAAATTAAACTTTCACCAAATAAAAATCAGTAAATGAAAAATAATAATTACAAAATACTAGTGGTTGAAAAAAAATATACCGGTCATGATACTGTGGCCATGATAATTAATTTTAATGCATATATATTTGCACAGGACTTGGTGACTGTTCATTTTGGACCCTGCATGTACGTTTACGTTATTGATTTAGCAGATGCTTTTATCCAGTGAACAGTGTTTCAGCTACTGAATAAAGGTACAGTTACCTTTTATATTTATTCTGAAATGTCGTGGACCTCTCTGTATGTGGAATATCAATAATACTGTCACGCACAAATAAAGCAAATGAATATCATGCTCCATTTCAAGATAGAAGTGCTCACATCTATTTGTTTTTATAGCTTTAATAGATTATTGATCTTTGAGGAAAACTGGGTGCTTTCACACTAGCACTTCTGGTGCACAAATGGGTTAGTTTGAAGTGAGATTTCAGCTTGTTTGGATGATGTGAACACAGTTTTTTGTACTCTGGTGGATACTAGTCAACCGAACTCTTGCAATTATAAATTGGTTAAGTGAACCTCTTTTGATGGCATATGATATAGTCAAATTGTGTGCTCTGATCTAAAATAAAGAAGATAGATCAGTGGCTCATTCACTTTCCTGATAAGCAGGACTGACACACACCTGTCGAAAAATCCAGCATATGCTGATTAGGTATGTTTTGAAGCATGGCTGCTGGTTTTGTACTGGTTTAAGATAGCTAGTTGCTTAGGGCCAGCTTAGAACCAGCACATGACTTGCAAAGGACCCAACAGCAACAAAACACACCTAACCAGCATATGCTGTTTTTTTTTTCCAACAGGAAGTAGATATTCTTTGGAAACTTTGCAATACATTCGCACAGACAAACGCAAGTGCCCTTCTGTGTTGACTCTTCGGAAAGAAGCCCAAGGGTTAAAAAAAACTAAGTATAAAGGTGAGCAAGGCTGTGCATTTCGCTGCCTTCTCCTGCGTAGTTGTTATCAAGGTTCACCATGGTTCGGACCCAAAAATACAGTGTGAACACAACCCAGCAAGGTCAGGGAAAAGAAAAAGCAACTGAACTCTGGTTTCATACCAAGCAATCACTCTAAACGAGGTCTTGATACTAGCGACAAGTTCTTAAATCATTTCAAGAAAACAGTGACATATACACAATGCATGGACATTCACTCAGATACAAGTGCATTCGTAACCTAATGTTAGTAACTTACAATAAACTCAACCTAATACATAAGTTCAGTGTTTGGTCTTGCACACGGAGACGATATGAACTGTATTATATGCCATAAAAGAATGGGTTAATCGTTGTTTGCTGGAGTTCAGGAATATTGGAATGCACTTTGTATTAAAAAGATACAAATAGCTTCTTTAATGGTGTTAGTAATAAGGCTATCATTAATAATGCAAATAACACCACATTTCAGAGGCGCTTGCGGACAAACCCTAGCATTCAGTTTGGGCTGCATTTGTTGTTACAGAGTTGTCCCGTCTGAGTTTGCAGCCACGTGCCGACAAAACCTCTCCCTTTGAAAGGTTTCTGTTCTTTTCTTGGAGACACAATTGGTCAAGGTCCCAAGGGCCCGAGTCTCTAGTAATCTGATCCATCACTTATCCCCTCCTGTATCAGACTGGAAACGATAATTCCCTTCCAGAGCTGAGCCACAGGCCTGTATTTGTCCTCAACAATGGAGAACAAAGTCCTTATGGGTTTTTCTTTGTGTCTGTTGAAACAGCCTTCTTTGATGGTGTTCTAGAATTACTTCGCTGTATCTCTTTTTTTGTGATGATCTTACTAGTGAAACCACAAACAACTCAATTCAGCTCAGTCCACAACTTTCGGATTGAAGGCTCTCGCATGTTTACAACCCTAATTGTCTGGTCCAAACTGGTTTTGGTTTGGCGGTTTCTTACTTGCAGGTGTGGACATCATAAACTCGCGTGCACTCCTGGCAACTCACGTAGCAGCACCAGTGAAAAATGCAGTGGCATTTCTCCTTGCGTTTCTCAGTTCGAGTGTTGTGGCCCCGGCCGCAACAGAGCAAGTCGCAGCCATCGATCCCGTGTGATGTCAGGTTACACATTCGGTCACGGGTGCCGAAGGAGCCGGTTTCCGGGTTGGGTTCACAGAAGTTAGGTGAACTTTCATAGTAGACAAGGTCAGTTTCGGTAGGGGGCTTGAAGAAGGTGTACTTCGGTCGTAAGGTCTCGACCCAGCCTCGTGATTCCCGATGTTTCTCAACCACCATTTCTGATGCACTGTCATACTTGTCCTTCATGAAGTCGCCAATCACCCGAAAATCAGGCTGCGAATACCAGCAGGTTTTCACCTCGCAGCTTCCCGAAAGGCCGTGACACTTACATTTCAGGTACAAGTGTTTTGCGATTGACTAGGGGAAAAAGGAAAACAGAATATTGATCTTAGCACTAAGATTCAAGATGGTAATAAATTGCCCCTATTATACCTTTTCAGATATTGCAATATAGCTGTATGCGAATGCAAACAAGCTGCAAAGTTGTACAGCCAAAAGTGTACAATAAATAACATTATGAGTCCTCAGAGTTGTGTATTGTAATAGATATATTCTTTCTGACATGCACTGTACGTGGTAGACCAATCAGAGCAAACTGGGCCATCTGACCAATCAGAGCAGAGTAGGAGGGGTTTAGAGAGACTGAATCTTACGGTACGTTCACACGGGGTGTCAGCGTCAACGGTTCCCATTGACTTTGAATGGGTGACGTCAAGCGTTGCTCGTGGCAGAAGTTGAGAATTTTTCAACTTCTGCCGCGAGCGACGCAAATGAAGCGCAGCCGACGGAAGCGTCAGCCAATCAGATCGCTCTATGCAAATACAGTAGCCAGGCAGCAGCCAATCACGTTCATCCTGTTCAAGAGCAGCAAACTGTCTAATTTCATTGGCTGACGCTGCTGTGACCATGGCGTAGTGTCAAACTTCAGCCACGCCTTCCGTCAAGCGTTAACGCTGATGCCCCGTGTGAACGCACCGTTAGAACTGCTTCGAAAGAAAGTTTTTAGAATCGTTGGAAAACAAAAGTATTTTTTTTTAGCTTGCATGCATGTAAACCTATTGTAGAAGACTACTAAAACAATATTAGGAACTTTAAAATGGCACAGTAGGGCAACAATTCAAGACAGCACTTCTGCATTAGTTTCTCGAACAGGCATTTCCAACATTTTAAAAACGGTACTGACTTGCTTGTTCACCAGCAAGCATCATAGGCTAACCTGAGCATATACTACCTCTGAACATGAATCTAGCACCAAGCAGAATAAACTAACCTGAACTAAAGTGAAGGGGTAAAAATATGCTCACCACACGTCCAGCTTCGTTGTTGTGTCGATTCATAGCTGAGCGAGCGTCCGGGCGATTCTCACGAGCGTCGGCGAACTCTCGGGATACCATGCTGCCGAACTCCACATCCTCACTGCAGCCGCCCCACTTCCAGCCCTCGCCTGGCAACATTTTCCTCCGCGTGTCACAGCCACAGATGGTGACGGAGCCCTCGGAGCAAGCCCGCGTCACGGCGAATGCTACCCCCGCAGATGCAATCGCATGGACAAATGCAGATTCTCGAGTGGCTATGGAAGTGCACAGAGAAAACAAGCACTGTTACATTATACCTATGAATGTCTATTAATTGTTCTTTTAGTTGTTCTGATATTATTGTTACACTCAAAAAAAAAAAAAAGATTCAGTTTATTTAAAAAAAATATTTTCATTTAACACCATTATGTTTGGTTCCCTATTTAAACAATTGCATTGTGTTAAACTGACTTGAAATAGCTTTTTTTCTTTCAACTCAATATTTTCATTTTTAAAGAACATAAATTATTTTACTTGTGTAACTAGGAAGTGGATTTCCCCTTCCCATCATGCTTTGCACAGGGCTGGATAAGGATAGTAAATC
>JAUCMS010000044.1:2673235-2703578 GCA_032357445.1 Enteromius radiatus | reverse complement strand
CCAACTCAATTAAATTTCATCACATTAATTTATTTTTTATGAGTTGGGGCTACACATATTTATTGGATGGAAATCCTTCAATTAAATTGAGTTCATCCAATTAATAATTTTTTTTAAAGGGTACCTTAAAGGGTTAGTTCACCTAAAAATGAAAATTCTGTCGTTACGTTGCTACGTTTCTGTACGTGGGATCATTTCAGTTGTGTTGCTGTCTATGGAGAGTCTGATAGCTCTCTGATCTCATCAAAAATATCTTAATTTGTGTTCCGAAGATGAACGACAACATGAGGGTGAGTAATTAATGACAGAATTTGTATTTTGTGAACTAACCCTTTAAAAGTACTTAATTAAACTCATAAGTGTGTGGTAAAGGCAGTTCACTCAGATCTCATTGTGGACACGGTATGCCATGAGTCAGGGAAGACCAAGCATATCCTTCCAGATGAGGTAAATACAAGGATGACAAGTCTATAATTAGAAAGACTTAATTAAGCAACTCTGAGGTGGGGAAATAGGCCTGTATTACTCATGGCTAAGACTCACTGTCGGGTTGTGGTTACAAGACCCAACGCGTTACTTTCAGAATTAATTTGAAGAATGAACAATGCAAGTTTAGGTTGATTATAATCTCCGAGATGATCCAACATTCTGTCTAACAGGGGATTTTGTGACGATTCTTGCTGACGAGGGGGCCCCATACAAACTTAAAAGCGTTTTCCAACAGACAGCTAATGAGGTTGGTAATTTTGATAAATACTCTGTGGTCTTGTGCAGTCTTGCACTTGCAGGAGAGAGGAAACGGCTATGGATACACTGTGAATCAAGTCTTCCTTTGTTGCAGGTTTCAACTGGTTAGAGACTAATGATGTTGCAAAGCTGGCCACAAGTTCTTTCTTATTCCACAATGCTAATTATAATGGCGAAAATATTTGGTGCCTTTGGATTGAAATTACCATGTTCTTGCCTGCAAATATATTAAAACCTATATTAATTAATGCCTATGATTTCTCTCACTCAAACAATGAGCAACTTCTGCTTGCATCATCTAAATCACATTGTAGTTGGAGGTATGAATAGTTGGGTCTGAAAGGGCCATTCAATTGCCATTTAAAACCCACTGAGTGACCTGTGTTTTATGATCAGGAAGCCAATAAAACGCGGGTCAAATGCGGCTGGCTGACAATGACATGGCAGACTGGTCAGGGGAATAAAGGAGAGACGGCGTTGGGGGGAAAGTGGGGGCAGATTAATATCCAGAGGAAGAACGGCTCAAAATGGATAAATGGGAGATACGGAGACACTTAAGAGTGGTAGGGGGTCTTTACCTGAGAAAAGAATGCAGGTGAAGCCAGATTAGACTGATTTTTTTTGATTCGCCCCTGCTGCCCACCTTCTGGCTAACTTTGCTGGACCCTCACATGGCAAGCGGTCCCTGTTACCTGCTGGGACCCTGAATCCCTCATTGTGCTGCCACTGTCACGGCGAATTACACACACAAAAGCCCCCCGATATTTTATATGAAATTTGCCCCTGCCAGTTATTAGTGGGGACCAAGTTAAGTCATAGCAACAGAGAACTATGCATTGGCCGGACCCCACTTGTCGGCAGACGGGGAAATCCCCATTGAAATGGTTTCATAAAACAATCTAAAGGGCGTGTGAATTGTGAAAGGAGCTTTCTCTCTGGCTTAATCTTATGGTCGCCCAGATATTGTGTGGTGAGTTGGGCCCAGCAGGAGGCGGGGCTAAGGTCCCACCATCAACTCCGTTTGCCACACCCCATTCTTTCTTTCTTGGGCAGAGTTAATGATATACTGGTGAGCAGACCTCCCCCGGCACAGTTAAACATGCATTTGATGAAAGGCACGGTGCTCTCGGTACATCCTAAATTGTAACAGTTTCTCCTCCTGAGGGCAGAGGTCATAACCTGGGTAGCCTGACCTCATGCAAAGTTGGTTTAGTTGAAGGTGTTAGCATTCAGAGTCATGGGATTCCTTTACTTCATTTTGTGGCGGTGGCCAACATGGTGGATGCCCCCGAGGAATTCCAATGAAAAGGCTTTTATTCACACCCAGATGTAATTTTATTGCTTGTTAAACATCTAGGGAAATTGCCAGGAGAGGCTATTTCGAACAACAATATCACAAAAACAGTGCAATGCGTGTAAAAGCCCACAAAGTCTGTCGAGACAACAGAGATCTTGAGTGACAGTAAGAAGTTAATTCTGGTGTCCGATTACAGCTCGCATGCGACTTGCAATGCTATCCGCTGAAGGTGTGTTCAGCGATCTCTTCTAGAACACCTGCGCTGACTCTCCTTTCATCGCGGATGTTTTGACACTTAATGTAAATGAATGCAGACGTAGCTGAGGCAGATAGATAGAGTAGGATGAGACTGGAGAGGCGGTGTACTTTTGCAAAACAATGCAATACTGTCAAATGGTCAGTGAAAGTATCAAAGTAAAAGGTGTGGAATTTTGAAGAATAATATCTGTTTTCAGGTCCCGCCAATGTCAGGGTGATCGGGTGAAAGTACTTTTTTAGCATCATCCACGTCTGGGCAGATCTCAGACGGCTGTGTGATTATCGGTAACAAGCCTCTGAAGGCCTATTAAAGATCAGCGCTCCATTCAGCCCAGCACAAAACAGAAGAGGAAACCGGCGTGCATCCGTCTGCGCCTCAGACTTTAACACCAGCGCACAATAGCGCTAGCTCCGCAAAAGTGACAGCGTTAGTCACAAAGGAGCGAAAGTGAGAGGTGCTCTTCTCTAAGCTCTGTGAAAAGCTTCTGAGCTCCGAAGCGGCCCTTAAACCGCCCCCCCATCAAAGCACTTAATCTACCCGCTTTGACCTCTCACATTATTAAGAGCTTCAGAAGCTTTAATCCAATCAAAATGATTTACTAAAGCCACCCCTGGACCCCGATGACTGACCTGGTTCAAACCCCCATCACCCCTGTCCCTGACCAATCTCCCCTTCAATTTAGACCGGAGGAGGGGGAACTGCAGGGGATATGGAGAGGCTATTAACACTACAATGGAGAAGACCTGAGCAGTCCTCCCATCATCAGTGGCCCGCTTGGGCTCAAGCCCTCTCCATCAATGTAACAATTGCTTGAGAGTTTATTTAAAGCAATTGGCGCTGCTGACACCGCCTCCCGCTGTAGCTGGTTATCAGTATTCATCCCACCTTCGGCCCCTCGATGTTCTCTGGCTCCTCGTACTATGACTGGTCCAGCTTTAAATTGATATAACTTTTTTGGTAATGGCAAGGGTATAAAAGCAGCAACAGGAAGCCAAATGCTTATTAAATCATCTCCCAGAGCAGTAAACATATCTGTATTCTTCAGTACAGCAGCTCAGCTGCTACTTTTTACAAAATGTAGTTGTTTTGGGTGACAAAACATCACTTTGCTTTTCGCAGTGTAAAAAATCAAATATAAATCAAACCAAACCAATGATTTTTTTTTTTTTACATTAAAACCCAGAAGACTAATTCTTCATGTGTTCAACTTCTATATGGTTTTCTAATGGGGTTTTTTAAATTGATGTCTGTGGTAAATATAACTTGACAAAATGTGGATGTTTAGCTCTACAGAGTAAATTACACGCACCCATACTTTATTATGATTTTTATTATTTTTGAATATTTTTGTAATAAGGAACTACATAAGATTGTTTGGTCTATGAGTGTTCAGTGTTTGCAGTTTGTGCTGTTTATTTGGACATATGTGACCACAAAACCAGTCTGAAGTAGCTATATTTGGTATATTATAGCCAAAAAATACATAGTATGGGTCAAAATTAATTTTCTTTTATGCCAAAACTCCTTAAATTATTAAGTAAAGATCATGTTCTATGTAGATACCTTGTAAATTTCCTACCATAAATACATTAAAACTTAATATGCATTGCTAAGGACTTCATTTGCACCATTTTAAAGGGGATTTTCTCAATATAAATTGTTTTTGCACCCTCAGATTGAAGATTTTTTTTACATAGTTGTATCTCTGTCAAATACTGCCATCTCCTAACAAAAAATACATCAATGGAAATGATGTATTAATCAAATTTTTTTGGTTTTGTAGTCCAGGGTCACATATTAGCAAATACTAGTGTCTTATTCTAAAATAGTTCATATTTACGATTTGTCCCAAAACTAAAGCTTGACCAAAAATGTTAACCCCCCCCAAACGAATGCCACTGGAATTGTAAGTATCTTGTCAATTATTTAATATGAGCAAAAGCAATAATGCTGCTTACCTTAGCAAAATCTACATTTCTGTAATAAAGCAATCTAGTCAAGCAACAGTCGATTAGGACTTTCTGATGAAAATGCCACCTCACTACATAACCCTAAACTGTGCTATGTTATGCACAGACTTGTGCCTTAGACAAGAATCCCAACTGATTAAAGAGCAAAACAACACATTCATAACTTCACCTTAGATAAACACACACGCTGGCAATGTATGTCTGTTAATGCTGAGATACTTCTGAAATGCCTTTTAGGAACGTCAGCATTACCTTTACTGTGTCGGGACAAACACAATGAGAAATGTGGGGATTCCCTTTGACAGAAACAAACAAAACACGTCCCACCCACTTTACTCGCGTGCATCACTACATCTGTACAAACTGTCATAGTCCAGTGCACCTGACTAATGCCCATTGAGAGCGGGATTAGAGAGCAGCAAATAAATAATGTGCGCAGAACAACAGAGTAATCTCAGTAATCAGAGCTGTGTGCAAACAGGGACTTTTGTTGTAATTGAGAAGTCATAATGTTACATAGTCACCGAATACAAAGAAGCACTGAGTGAAATATGAGTTTCAAGTAGCTTTCGCTATGGAGTGGATAAAGGCAGATCACATTCCTGTTCTCCCGTCTTCAAAATGTACAAACTCAAATGCATAGGTAATAGATTTTGACCTCTGTATGAAATATTCAATCTATTCTAGAATTTAGGGTAGATTTCACAGAAAGCAAAACAAGCCTTCACACGAAACTTCGGTAACACTTTATTTTACAGTTACACCTATTAGCATGCATCTAACTAGAATATTAGCCATTTATTAATTAAGCTTTATTCTACATCCCTAATCCTACCCAATACCTAAATTTAACAACTACCTTACTGAGTATTAATACACTGCAAACTAAGAACACTCTTAAAAATAAAGGTGCTTCAAATGGTTCCATGCCATAGAAGAACCATTTTCGGTTCTACAGAGAACCATTCATTCAAAGATTCTTTAAAGAACCCTATCTTTTTATAATCTGAAGAACCTTCTTTTGCCACAAAGAAGCTTTTGTGAAACAAAAAGGCGTTAAAGGTTCTTTATGGAACCATTTAGACAAAAAGGTTCTTCTATGGCATCGTGGAGGACCTTTATTGTTAAGCGTTAAGACGTGTTAAGACGTGTTATCTATTCCGAAGTGTTACCAAATTTCACCATTTTGACAATTTTTTTTAAGTTAAAGCCTTGGTATAATACATTATAAAGGGGTATTAAAGGGTATAACACATAGCAACTATGCATAATGGGCATTGCAATACATTACATCTTGTCCGAAATTACTATAGCCACATTTAGTAATAAGTGTTATAATTGAATCATAAGTGAATCGCGAGTATTTGTTTATTTGTTTATATGTGTGCATGCAGTGTATATTTATCATGTATATATAAATACACACACATACAGTATATATATTTAAAATTCTGACATGTATTTAATGTATTTTTCTTAAATATGTATATGCATGCGTGTGTGTGTATATATACACACACAATTTTTTTATGTAATCATTTGAAAGCACTAGTTACAATTTATTAACTGTGGTTATAATTATTCATGAGCTTGTAAAGTGTTACTAAAATTACATTTAAAATTTCTATTTTTAAGGTACTTAGACTGTATAAATAAATGTAATATATATACAAATCTCCGCTTAATTTGAAATTGATTATTCTGAACTCACGTCTCAGACACTGCAAACTGTAATTTAAGGGACAGAGACAATTTCAAGTTAACTGAAAAACAAAATATATGTGTGAGATTATAATATGTATTACCTTAATGGATATTTCTAAATAAAATATGACTCTGGAGCACAAAACCAGTCGCTGGGGTGTGTTTGTAGCAATAGACAAAAATACACTGTAATCATTAGGATAAAAATCATTAGGATATTTAGTAAAGATCATGTTCTATGAGGATATTTGTAAATTTCCTACCACATATTGTCCTCTCCTAACAAACCATACATCAAAAGCTTATTTGTTCAGCTTTCAGATGATTTTTACACTTATGGCTAGTTTTGTGGTGCAATTTTACATAAAATATACCCTTAATGACTGAATTATTTCCCATTGATTCTCTAGGCCTACCTTTATCCAGCACCGGTCCAAAGATGGCCAGGTTGTCATTAATAGTTGTGCAGTTCCATCTGCGACCTCTGAACTGATGCTGACACTCCTGGATGCCGATTTTCACCCCCTCTGCCACGCTGGGCATGATTTCCACATAGTTGCGGCAGAAGCGGAGCTGTTTGGGTACCAGGCCTGGGATTGAGCTGCACAGGATGGGCTGAGTACCCAGTGAAGTGTACTGGTGTCCCACCGCCAGAGACCTGCCGAGGAACACACAGAGGTGAGCGGCTGACTGGAAGCACAGAGCAATTCTCACTCATATCACTAGCAGTAGTATTTATAAAGAACACATTGCATGACCATATTCCTTAATGTGATTTAAATTAAGAATAGTTTTTGTCTGCGCTCTTCAAATACATGCACAAAGATACCAGAGCACGCTGTAGGCTGTATCCTTTCATTTCAAAGCGCGAAATAAGCTACGTGCATGCAATGTCGTGGTCAGTTAAGTCATGACACTTCCAAAAAGACCATTAAAGCTGCCTTAAAACTGTGCAAGCATGTAATATATTTTATATGAGGCATATTTAAGAAGATGTGCTTGAAATGTTCCCAGCGCTGTCTCACTCGTCTAACACTCCTGACCTGAAGCGGGTCAGAAAAGGTCAAAGAACTGCGTCACATTCAGCAGCGGCAGCTCTTAAAGAAATAACAGCCAAAATAAGCTCTAATAACCAGCTGCTGTGATGATGTCTATTAATCAAAGGGCAACGGAAAAAGGGGATAGCTTTATGGATTCATCTATATATAATTTAGGATGTGTCTTATTACCTCATTTTCAATTTCTGTATATTTCTGCTGAAGTGCACAAGTAAATATGACATTTATTACAATGGGTTATGTGAAGATTGTTTTAAGTTCACTTAAATTAGCAGTTCTTTAAGTCTACATGTTAAAACTGATAGCTCTCGATTACAGTATATTGTAATGCTGAAGACTATAATCAATGGTTAATTTTTTTGGGAGTGGGGGGACAATTTTATAAAGACCTCAGTATTGATATTATAATGGTTTTATGTGAAGAATGTTTGGTTTAATGGATATCTTTGTAATGTTGAACGGTTATTCAATGATTAAATAGCTACTAGGGGAAAAACTATTCTAGAGACATCAGAGTAATGCTGGCCAAAAAATGTGCTATTATACAAATATTGAAAAATGTACTGTCTTTATGTTGTGTGTACATTAATTTAAAGCTTGAATGTGAAATTATTGCAATATAAAAGTATATTTAAAAATGTTACTGTTAGTTGGAATTAATCGCAATTAATTTCAGAAAAATATGCAATTAATTAGTTAATTTTTTTGAATCAATTGATAGCATTAATATATGCATTTTACTTATTTCTTAGGGTTCCTTGATTAATATAAAGATCCAAAGATCAGCATTTATCTGAAATAAAAAGCTTTTGTAAAATTATACCATTCCAAAGCTGGTCGGGCTGTGGGGTGAATATAGAAATTTTAAATTAATTTGAGATTATAAAGGCATTTATTATGGTACATACGATTTCTGTATCAGGTAAATACTGTTCAAAAACATAATAATAATAATACATGAATTTGAGCTGCAAATCAGAATGATATCTGAAGGATCAGGTGACTTGAATAACGATGCTAAACATTTTGCTAAATATGTTACTGATTTTGCTGTACTTTGGCTTGGTGAGCATTAAAAAAACATGGGGGGTAAATCCACTCTAAGCACACATACTGAAAAATTCACTTTTAGGTAGCAAACTTCATAGCTACCTACAATATGAATGTTTTCTCGATTACTGACAAACTGGCCAATGCACTAGAATTAACAACAAATCCACAGATACCGTGCCGAATGAATAAGCGAATGCTACACATCTAGTTTCGAATAGTATTCCTGCACGTCCACGCCTGGTCATGGTGGTTTGCTGCTGGTCTAATAGCTCAAGTCAAGTCACCTTTGTTTTTGTAGTGCTTTCATACAATACAAATGGTATAACCGGAGATAAACAAGAAGATAACATGGAGATTCAGATTCTGCTGTAAAGACAACAGTGCCATTATTCGGCTCAAGTCAGTTCAGAGTTGGTTGAGCTCAGGTGCTGCACAAATTTGATTTGATTTTCGCAATGTATTAAGCACAATCGTCTGTGATATTTGCCCACTGGTTACGTTTACCAAAGGATTAGCTAGTTAAGAGACTTGTTGAGGCCAGATCCAAACCAGAATATTTGATCCTCGAATTTCCAGCCACGATCCAAAATAAGCTTAAATTAGCTCAAAGCACAGACCCTCCTTTACTAACTACTCCTATTTACGGCATTATCACGGGTGTAGCGTTTGCACGCTAGCTGATAAAGCCAAAACAGTGTAATTTGAACAATTACAGGATCAAAGTGTAACACGAGTGGATGGACTCCAGGTCCTGAAATGAGGAGATCAATCCGACACTTGGCGTTTGTATATTCACCATAACAGGAGCTTGTGTTTGAACCTGCCATAGGCACTGAAGATCTTTGGCTTTGTGGGAGGGGCTCGGATAAAGCCATAACACGCTGCTAAGTGGTAAACAAACATGAAAGCCCCAGCTGAGGCGGGAGAGGTATACTGATCAAGGATTCACAGAACGGGACAGGTACCTTGTCATTAAGGGCCACGACATCCTTAAACTGCCCAAAAGTGAAATAGGTCTGTGGCTTGCTGTAATGACACGCTGTGCGCTGGTCTGGCTGAGCATCAGAGGATGCTTGACTTATGTTAGTTTGAACTCGACTGTTCTTTGATGACACACGGCTCAGATGCAACTCGTGTGCTGACATGCTTCTCACTTACAATTCAGAGTTTCCATTGCAATGTTGTGGAAAGTTTGTCAGTTCGTCAGTCGATACTATAGGGGTTTTGCTACTGTTTTTCTACTCGGTTGTCATCAAATACAAATATAACGCACAATCTGTATCCTAGCTCCGTCTTAACTGTGACAAATTAAAGCGAGACTTCAAGTACTGTATATGATATGCTAACAACTCATGTTAGGAACAGGACACAGCTCATTATAACACCTCTGGTGATTTCAAAAAACAACATTTTAGATCAAAACAAAATTCAATAGTGAAGCGAATGTCTAAATTAAACGTGAGGTAAAACATTTTTAACATGCAAAAAATTCAGACATTAATTTAATAACTTAACCTTATTATGGAGCGGCCATTTGTAAATTTGATAGGTCTTGCTTCCGATGTTTTTGACTTGCGGCTATTTTTACTTGTTTTGCTGCTTGATATTGCTAATTGGTGTGTCTTATTTTAATGTTTTACATTTATTATGAATGCTGGTTTGTAATACAAACAACTTTTCCTTTTACTGCACTTAATTCTCATTGAAAAATAAGCTAAGGTAAGATTTTTCATATAGTTTTGATAAACTCCCCACCTCCGCATTTATCCTAACAGATACGGTAAAAATAATAACTTTAAAACAGACACAGATATTGGCTTTAGACATCACTACAAATGATAAGAATAATGCTTATAATTTGTTATAGGCTATTTTATTTAACATTTGACTGCACATCGTGATTTCTGCTTCTCTTGATTTACTAAACATAACCATCCGTGATATTTGCCTGCTGGTTATTTAGCATGAACATTTTTCTTTTTAATTTAGCATTTTGGTTGCCAGTTGTCAAGAGCTAAAATCCTCCAATCAGAGCTTTTTCTTGAATTAATGCATTCTTTGCCAGTAGTAAAGAAAGTTTGCCCAACCTGGCAACCACGTGCATGAACTTTCTCTACATTATGGAAAATACACAGATGAATGAAAACGAGAGATGTTCTGCTCAAATGAAAGTCTAATACAGACGATCTGTTCTGTTTTCTTTCTCTAGGTCGTTTGCTGTGACTAAATCTGCAACCATATGCATTGATTATGAATTGATTGATTGCGTTCTCTTGATCAGAAAGTGCACTCATTCTTATGAAACGTAAAAATAAAATAATCTATAGTTTCGGTCCTTGATTCTGATTGGTTGAGCTGTGTTTAAAGCTGTTGTAAAATACTCTACAAGCAAACGCCTTTGTTTATATCTGTGTGTTGCTCGGCAACCACGGTGTAGTAATGTTTTTATTAACATCATTACACCTTTTTTTTATCTGTATTATTTTGTGCAACCTTATTTTGTTTATGGAATATCCGCTTTATAAAAGCAATAAGTTCTGTGAAGCTGTGATTTACAGTGAATTTATAACTGTAATAGCTGTTATATATATATATATATATATATATTTTATAAATATGCATTAAAAAAAACATTACGGGAGTGCATCTTAAGAAAACAAAGGCACTGACATGTTTTAGGATCAGATTTACATTTTAGTTTAGGACTAGGCTTACGCCTTGTCTCTGAAACTAGGGGTATATTATATTATATTATATTTAATGCTGTCAAATAATTCATCATGATTAATTGCATCCAAAATAAAAGTTTGTTTACATAATATATATATTCATATTTATTAAAAAAATGCATGTATTTATTATGAAAATATTTTCATGTATTTACATACGTATAAATGTCAATACATGTGTGTGTATATATATATATATATATATTAATATAATTTATAAATGTATTTAATATATAAATATATTTTTCTTATAATAAATAATGCATATACACAAAAGTAATTTGAACAAAAACTTAATTTAAATGCAATTATTCACAGCACTTATTATATTATATTATTATTTAACAAAGTAGCCTTATTGTTGTCAGCCTCATTTTTATTGAATATTTAGAGTTAAAATGAACAAGACGTGTTTGTAAAGGTGTGAGCAGTCTCAATTAGCTGTGTGTGTGTTGACCTGTGTTATGAGCTGATTACTAACCACATTAAGAGGGCCCCTCGGTGACCCTTGACCGGCAGTGATTAGACCTGAAGGGCTCTCTCAATTGACAAAGACTATGACACTCCCTCATCAGCTGATGTGCCACCAACCGGTTCCTATACCTGCTGCATTCCACAACACTTCCTCTCCTGCATTGTTCTGAGGGGGAAGTTTTGGATATCTGCTTGTAAAGGAAATGCACAATGACTTAGATCAACCATGTTGGCGCAGGGCATGCATTTCATTATGCGTGATTGTAGTGCTTCATTTGGAGCAAAGAAAGTACTCGAATTTAGGAAAAGTGAAAGATAGAAGTATGCATATTAGTGCTGGGTAACTAACGGCTTCCTTGTCTTTCTCCTTCATGGCGTACTCTTTGAAGTCAGTTCTATGACTGCTCTTGTCTGAACTGACTTCAATAGATTATGCTTTGTATAAGTTGATCCCTGGAATTATTTTACTGTGAGTCAGGCCTATTTACATATTTCTTGGTAAGGAGCTTAATCTGAATTTCACTTTAAAGTCTAAAAGAGCCCAGAACAAGAGGGAACTTGAATGAAACTGGCCTGAGAGAAGATCCAAACCTCATCTAGGAGGGTGTAGCGAAACTATGAGGATTTGTTCACCGAGTAATTCCTATTACAATTTGACCTTTTCCTAGCCTTTGTCAGTCCTTCGCCTCAGGGGCCAAGTAGCCTCTCAAACCAATGGCACGGGATGTTTACGTCCCTCCCGCCCGCCCCGTCTGTCTCACGCTGATGCATGCATTTCTTTTACATGCATACAAATACACAACCAACCCTCGGTGTTACCCAAGGGCAGAACTGGCTGGGGGGGGGGGCGTGGCCAAGAATACTTCAATCAAAGTTAAAATATCAGTCGCTTGCCATTTCTGTCTCCTTTTCTTTCTTGACTAGAATTGCATTTATTTAGACCTATAGTACAGCTTCTTTAAGGCTAAGTGCAAGTCAACAACTACAGAAAAAGCACGGAAGCCGAGAGAGCTTCAGTAGATGAAAAATGATTAAATGTGAAGATGAGGAGTGTCAAAACTTTGCATATAACATGTTCTCGGGCTACTGAGATCACAACATGTTTAATATTTATCTGTAATTTAATGCACAAATAAATGCAAGCACAGTGCATTTGTACTCTGCCAGAAATGGATTAAATCAATTTTTTTTGCATTAGTATTTTACTAATATTAATTACACATGCTAATTCAATTGTGTCCATTCTCCACTGAGTATAATTAGATATAAAACTCTTGCAATTCATTTTGATAGCTTATAGAATGTTATACATCCAGTATTACTCACACAGTATTTATTCATGCTTTTGAAGACAGACCTCATAAACTAAATTGATTATATATAATTGAATGAAGGCTGGCAAATCTTTGAACTATGTATTATTTACACATCTCATTCTGTGAGGATGCAGTAATGGAGAGCAAGCCGATTGAGCAAGCTTTCTTTCTGTTAATATGAGATGAGGAATGAGACAAGATTCAATTCCATTACAATTAAGTGCAATTATATATTATATATAAGTGCAGTTTTATATTTGAACTCATTTTTATGTTGAACACAAGCAGCGGATATGTTACAGAGTTATGCCTAGGTTGCATTTAACCCAAAATTAAAGGATTAGTGGGATTCTCTAGTGATTCTACAGCTTCATTACTGTAATAGAAGAACAGCTACATTGCAATGCGTAATCACAAAGAAATCAAGTGCATTGTTTTTTCACCGTAATCAGAAAGACATTTACGGTTGAGCTGAGGTTTCATTATATTCACCCAAATAGCTAAGAGAGGCTGCGTTACAATTATTTCATACCCTGATTAAGCCAAAATGACTCCAAGTAATGTAGAATGAATGTACGTGGTCACAGGTGTGCATGCACTGGCTATTTTATAACCGCTTCAACTGTGGCTCACCCATTAGATTTACAGCCAGAACTATTGTTTCTACTGTTTCTACTGTCTCTTTTTTTTTAAGCTAGCAAGCGTTTCGTGGGTAAAAATGCCGTCAAGCATGGACAGCCCTCAGGTATACTGCAGTCAAGACTAAAGTGATAATTAATAGGCTCTGCTGACGGCTAGAATCACCACCTCATACTTTGGTATTGTACTTTGCCAGAAGCTGATGAATTTGAGACGTCACCAGCGCTGAGTGAGGTGAACAGGTGTTTCAGTGACATGTCCTCACGCTCAGCTGTCTTGGGCGTGTGTCTGCCCCGTCATCCGCCGTAACTCATGATATTGAGCTCACCATCACTTAGTAAGAGCAGAGGCTCTCTAAAAACAAATAATAGCACATTGGGCCAAAACCAATTCATTGAGACTAGATAAGCTGGTATTATGATATAATCAAATGCAACTTATGCATTTAAAAGACATCAGGTGTATGCAACTCATTCTTTCAACCAAGCTGTTCATATTTTAGCAATATCCCAAACAAAAGGATGACCAATTGAAATCCCCCCTCCACCCCTGGCAGAACAGTGCTTGTCTTTACCTCCACGAAATCTCCTAAAGCCAGGTAATTAAAAGACAAAAGGACAGAAATGAACATTCCCTTTTCTCTGCAGTCTTAGATATATTTGCTCACTTTTCATCTGAAGTGTATCCAGTCTAGGTTTTAATGCATATTTCAGCAAGCCCAAGCAAGTGCGCCTCTGAATTACCACTTTACTTGTAGGCCCCCGGGGCCACAGAGCCGACTTTGACATCAAGAGAGAAGTGTTTGGGAGAAGGAATGTGCGGCAAGCTTTCACCTCCAGGTATTTATCTTTTAAGGTGGAGCGCAGGGGTGGAGGTGCAGTCAGGCAACGCTATGTCATGAAGCCATGAACCTGGCCAACATCACAAACCTCCTTCTCAATGAGACAGAGCAAAACGTCGCATTAGATTCGGTGTTATCCAGTGGTATGTGTCTAGATACACCTGTGCTGCTCGGACGCTAGCAGGTTATCATATCACACGACTGATAGCCCAGCGATATAGTTTCACATATATGTTAGGAGAAAACTGAAACTCTGTGGCTTGTTTCTTGGGAAAAATAAGGAACAGTCTGTAACAGTCTGAAACTTCAATGACTTGTGGTCACAATGGCTTATACTGTACCTACTGTACGTCAGAAGCTGGTAGCTTTATCCAAGAGGAATACTTTTCAATATATATCAGTATAGACTTGACACTTTCTGATACTTCTAACGTCTTACATTTTAGCATGAAGCTGACCTGAAAAGAAAGCATGTGACTCCAGAAGCGATGCACATTCTGAACAGCTTGACAGCTGTATTGATGGTTAGACGGTTAGCTGTATACCTCAGTGTTTTTGTAGCTTTTTCTATTGATTATTAGGAAGTTTTATACCTTGACAGAACGTGCACACCCTTGAGCTCCCTTGTGACACAGAAGAACACTTCAGCATTACTTTTAAAAAGAGCGCTTATTATGAAAATAGCACAACAAACAATCCAGAGATTTCAGAAAGCTATAATTGCATGCTGTTTACAATTAAATGAAAACATATCAAAGGTTAAATTTATATGGAATGCAATTAGTTGAATTTGAGAGTTTCAACTCAATGAATTTCTTTATACGTACTTTTATAATTACTTTTCTTGTCTTTGAAATATGGTTGAAGTGTACTGAAAGCATGTGCGGTGAACAGAATGATACTTTAATGCCATTTCTGTTAAAACTTTTTTGTCTTTTATATGTAAATTTATTTGTAATTACACACTCAAATTTAAATAATAAATTGATCAAATAACAATTTTTAACAACTGCACTACAACTAAAATGATAACCACATAATTTTCATGTGCTTTCAGCACTTTAAAAATAAGATTTTTTTCTTCAAAAGATTATTATAAACATTATCCCTTGATTTTTAATTGAATCTTTTTAAAAGTGTACTTACATGCATTGTGAAACATAGTCAAGAAAGTGTATTTTCTTTAAGTTTGGGCTTTTAATTCATTACTATTATCTGCGTTACATTTGAAGTTCATAACAAGTGCACATTCAGTACAATAAAGCACACATCTTTTTCCACAAGGGTTGGCTGCCCGTTTCAAGCAACAGAAGTTTCTGGATGCTGTTCTGCGAACTGGCATTGTGAACAAGAAGGAAAGCACAGCTTTTAAAATCTCAAGAGGGTCAGACAGACAACAATTAACAAAAAAGAGTGGCCTGGACTGTGACTAATGACCTACTCAATTACAGCTTTTACAACCACTGAGAAAACTCTGCTTTATTGTCTTGCCTCCCTGAAACAATCATCTTTTAAGTGTGCAAGTGAAATCAATCTAGAGAACACCTTGAACGTTTGCTATCTGTCACTTATGAACTCGTGCAAGCCTAAAGTTACTTTAAGACAATATTTGTAATTAAATGCATTGAAAGTTTCAGTGAATTTAATCAAACATGGTCTCAAATAATAATAATAATAATTCTGCATGCATTTAACAATCAGCTAGAAGCATTTTAAATCCCTTTCCAACCCCATCAGCCACAATTTCCTATTTTACCTTATCACAGAAGGTCTTTCAGGCCTGTTTAAATACAGTTTTCATGAAAAACACAAAAACTAAAACGCTGAATATACTGTAACCTTTCTTCCATTAACGAAATTGAACAGATTTAACAAAACGAAGTGCGACATTAACAGCACTGATCTTTTAAAAATAGCATGTAACACAAATAGCATTTCCTCGCATGGCTTTTATTTAAAAACAGCCAGGTTTGACGGCCAGCCTGTCATAAAATATATCCGTGACAAAAAAAAGTCAACATCGGAATCACTGAGAGAATTAATTTTATTTATTTATTTATTTTTTTGCAATTGTTAGAGTTGTAGGTAGATGAAAATAACTAATTACACTAACAATCTTAATGAATAGATGAAAAGTATAGCCTAATTAATAAATTGAATATGATTTAGCCTTCACATTTTATAAATTATAACGCGTCATTGTTGATAAAAAAAAATTATCCTGCAGTTTACTTATAAAACTTTTAAACGACTAACAGGTGCACGATAGATAGATAGATAGATAGATAGATAGATAGATAGATAGATAGATAGATAAGATAGATAGATAGCGTCACCGACCATCATATCAATACCGGTATAAGTTACATCTGACGTCATAGATATTTTTAATCCCCCAAATCATTGTCAAGTTGAAAAGCTTGTCATTTACGCTTTCTATACTGGCAAACTCATTGTTTTTCACATGGAAAGGTTAAAAAAGTCATAAAACTTACCACCATATCGGGTAACTTGCCATGACACGCGTGAGCCCACAAAAAAGAAACAGGAAATATCCAAGATATATCATCCTTTAAAAAGTTAGGCTTAAACAGACACACACACACACACACACGCACGCACACGCACACACACGCGCGCACACATACACACACTCACGCACGCACGCACGCACACGCACTCGCCCGCGTGTGTCAATGAGAAAACGCGAGGTGATGATGAGCGATATTTCTCTCCGATAATCCTACAGCGTTCTCCTGCGCGCGCTCATGAGGCGCATATTAAAGTTGAGAGCAACTCTGCGTTTGGACCCAATCACAGGCTTTTGCCACGGGCCAAATTCTGATGATAGAGTCACTCAGTCAGCCTGAACCGCAAACGCTCGGGACACGCACTGTTTTAATAGTTATTGGGACATGCAAGGCTTTGTGCGTTATATATATAAGGTTGTCTAAGGGTGGGTGGGGGGACCCCTGTGGATTGGGTAGCTATAACAACCTGTCCGGATTTCACCCCCCCGGTTTAAAGCCCCTCATATGCAAAAATGAAAACGTGCGAATTGCATGCATGCCTTGTGTTAGTTTTTCTTGCGCTACTGCTTGCTTCAAAGGATCAAGCTGTTTTGTTAGTCTATTTAAAATAATAATAATGACAATTAAAAAAAATTGCTTGCAAGAAATAAATGCCAAGTTATTAATCCATAATTTGTTTCCAACTAAGCATTTCAAATATATCCTTTTAAGTAGGATAAAATGTATCTGTAAATTTACTGAAAAGAACGTTTACCTGATATCACGAAATTGATGATTATAATAATGCTAACATAAATATAAATAATCATAATATGTTGTAATATAATCTAGAATGATGTTTCCCCCCAAATGGGAAACTTTCTTTTATATTTCTCCAAGTTTCAGAGTAGATTGCATCAAAGCACGTGTTGTGTTTCCGACTGGAAGTGTATTCGTCGTGCGTATTCATATTCATTGATCCCCTACACACCTGCTCAGATGCGGTTTGTGGCGGAACAGGTCCTTTTCGGAAAGGATACGCTCGCATCGAGTCAAAACGAATGAACGTCTTAAAATGTAATGACTAACTTGCAGATCTAATCACAGAATTCTTTCCGACTATTAAATAACTATTGATCAACTGTTACATTAAACTGCATATGATGACAAATTTCCTTATTGGCCTTCAAAGGTCACTTGCTTTTAACGGTGTCTGTCTGTATTTGACCTGCCTCCAGTTGTACCTATAAACGTCATTATATTGATACTTTTCAAAAAAATGTGATACTTTTCAAGTTCTTCTTATCAAAATGATGTCATCTGAGTCGTTCCAACTACTTTATGTAGGCATGTAATATTTTAATTAATTCACTTATTTTCTCACGTGTTCTTTTTTTCACGTTTGTAGCTGATTTATTAGATTTATATAGAGCACATTTCTGTTTCATGTGTCTCCATCTAGTGGCGACGAGCCGCAGCGAACTAGATGCTGCTCTTTAGTATTTTTTTTTAAACGAGGTAAATATTTTGACACGGTGAGTACCTTCATGAGCATCAAAAGTAATTTCTTCCACAACCTCAGTTCTCTGTGAGATGCTTTCAGTGCTGTCACCTTCCTGTTTTAGTTAACATCTGACGGCCCTGTGCCCTCTAGTGGAAAAGAAACGTTATTACAGACACATTGAGTGTCATGTTTGTTGCCTTGAGATATGCATTGTGAAATATCTCTTCCTGACAGATCGGCTTCCTGGAATGACAGACATTTATTGCCATTAATTCATTAATTTCTGGAAGTTATTTTTGAACGCTTCTGTGTTGTAATAAGTGACTAGCCTGTATTGAATGAGAAAATTAACTTTTGGATTAGATATTCATTAAAGGAATGGTTTGCACAAACAATTTTTAAGCGGAAAATATTTAGTAAACACTTATTAATGACAGGTTTCCATTCAAAACACAAAAAGGAGTACAAAAAGTAAAATTACATTTATTTCATACTAGTTCAAATAATATGACCTATTGCTTGAGACTTCCTTATATAAAATACTTTATTAAGAGTAATACTTTGTGCACCATGCATATTTCTTAATACACTCTCAGAAATAAAGGTACCTGGGGTGGTACCTTTTCAAAGTACTTATTAGGTTCAAATATGTACTGTACCTTTAAGGATTCAGATCGGGCCCTTTAGGTATATAAACACGTACCTCAGTGACAGCTCTTAGAGCGTATTAAGCCTAAAATGTGTTTTAATATTACTACTGATCATGTTTGCTCCATGCAAGACATTATCTGAAGTATACTTGCAATAGTCCCACTTTAGCACAATCAAATATACACTTTAGTTGAACTTCAGCACAACATCTGCACAAAATGAGTTTAGTATAGAAACCAGTTTAGTACACTAAAAGTACAATTGCAATCAGTACATAAATATGTAAACGTAGCATGAAATAAACTTCATCACCATTAGTCCACACATTTTAGTTTTTTGTTACTAATAAATACACTTTTTTTTACATGCAGATAGGGTTTTGTGAGGTGCTTTTGCCAAAGTACGTACTGTACATGCTATAGAGAGTGTTTTTGCTCTTTATTTCTGGAAAAGAGACAGCCGAGGTGTGAGTCTCAGCGTTTTTTCCAGCCGTTGTAATCATCATGACCTCACAGACAGAGTCCGAGTCAGCACTACTCGAATGACTCGAACAACGTCAGCCACAACATCTCCGGCGGAGGGGAAATACGAAACACAAAAATGTTTGAGGTTCTGCTTCAGAGTCCAGCTAACAGAGCTTGAACAGGGTTGTTTAGTCATGGGTTACAGTATATGGGCACGGTGTCAACTCTATTATTCCAGCCATGAGAATGGAATATGATTAATATTCGCCCCCAGGTGAGTATGAACTCAGCGAACCTTCACACTTTTTCCTCCTCACTTAACATTGACAAGGTTTTTCTAAAGCTTCTTGACATTTAGGTCTTTAAGATATACATACGGTGCCATTATTTTTAATAACGTTCCACTTATACTGTGATATCTAAAAATAATCTATAAAAACATACTTGTTTTGTCTGTTTTCAGAACTCCTTTAAAATGGGCATGTCTCCTTTAAGACTTCAATTGCCCATCTTTGCATACGCAATAAATATTATACACTTTTGATTTTGTTTACGATTACTGGGATTGCCTGGATTTTTACAGTATATCTACTCTATCAAATATTACTGAGTGTTGCTTTTTATGCAGCAACGAGCAGCCCATGTACTCACTTTTTGTCTCATTATAAACAAGAAAGTGAATAAACGATATGAGATTTATATGGAGTCTAGACATGGTTTCACTGATTATAATGGAAGAGAGAAGAAAGTGAGCATTCACAATATAAATATCAATATAATTTTTTATGCTACTAAAATAATCAATGACTGCTCAGTCAATGGCTTGATTCTTCATACAGATCTGTCTTCAGAATGAACACAGCTACTTAAGTGTCGTCGCATTAAAAGCGGGTTTGTGTCCATTGTGACTATGCCCTACTGACATGATCGGCCACTTTATTGAAACAATTAAGTCTTGCAGCTTAATGTGTTTTTATAGCACAATGACCTCTTGTCGAACGATCAAGGGAATTTTGATTTCTCAATTCATGACCCGTCAAGCAGAGCTGCTTCTGAGCTACTGTACACATACATGAGCACATTACCTTAGTTAATGTAAAACCATAACATGGTGGAAGGTGAATATAAAACATAACTGGGTGTTTCTTCAACAGGAAACTTTGTGTCCCAGTTAGAAGCATGCTGAACTACATTTTTAGTTATATTCATTATTCAAAGTTGAGAAAAGGTAGCTAAATTGCACAACATTTTAGTATTATTGTGCAATATTTCCAATTGGGATATATTATTAAGTGTGAAGATATTACTTATGTGTGTGCTTTAACCAGGGAAAATGTTATTTCTATAACAAAAGACAATAAATAATGTCAGGGAAATTACATTTGTTATTTTTGTTCAGAAAAAAGACCCAAGACCCCTGGACAATACTAAATCAAAAATCTTTTTATATTTTCCCTGGTTTCAAGGCTTTTAAATGCCGCAAATCCCTCACACTCGGTGGTTTTTGCCCATCTTTCACTTTTTCTGTGGGTAACAGAGGGACCTTGTGTCAACATCACGGTGTTTTCACGCGCTTATTCTGACCTCACTGAGACCATTATGTCATGTGGAGAAATGCAAAGTCAAGGTGGTATCCAGGAGAGTAAGTGCCCTGGGTGGGCCAGACCTCCACATTAGCTGCACGTCATCCACCCGTCCTCCTTCCAAGTCCTGTTTCACCACCTTCTGTCTCATATAGCAGGTCGTCGCTTTCAGTCCAACATTATATGTAACAGAAAACATGGTACAATTAATGTGGGTGTTAAAGGAGATCACTCATAATGAAAAAGAGAGAAAAACACTTCGTTCCAAATTCCTAACCTTTTCTTTCTTCTGTGGGAAATTTCCGAAGGATGTTGTTCAGACTGCTCTTTTAATACAATAGAAGCGAATTTGAGAGCTACACCATGGGGCAGGATTTTCATCGATTTTGTTGGACACATATCACAAGCACAACGTTTTCTGGACTACTTTTCTGGTTGTATTTAGGGCTCGATAGCCTCTGGTTATTATGCGTTTTGGTTACACTTTAGTTTGATAGTACACTTTAGACATTCTACTAACTATGAGTCAAGTCACCTTTAGCGCTTTTAACAATCACTCGAAATACTAAGCGACTAAGCAAGCCAGAGGCGACAGCGGCAACTCCATCTGCGAAAAAATGGAGAAAAAAAAAAAAAACCTTGGGAGAAACCAGGCTCACTTGTGGAGCCAGTTCTCCTCGGGCCGGACGAAACCAGCACTTAATCTCCAGTTCAATCTTAAACGCAGCTATGTCAGATTGTCTAAAGGACTTATAAGTAACTATATGTCAACTACATGTCAACTAACTCTCAGAGTAGACTGTTAGGGTAGGTTTAGGGTTAGTAGAACAAGTTGACATGTACTTGTAAAGTTTCTGATAGTCAGTATGAAGTATGGACTCTTCAAAGAAGATATTAAGCAGACTAATACTCTAATGACTGCTAGTTGACATAGCTTCAAAGTTACTTACTGTACTGTAGTAGAATATCTAAAGTGGACTATCAAAGCGTTACCTGCTTTTGTTGTGTGAGAAAGAGCTCCTTTTATGTTTCACTGAAGACAAAATGTATGCAGGTTTGAAGAGTGATATAAATAATGGTGGAGTTTTGATTCTTGGGTCAACTGTTCCTTTAAGGAGAGATGATTTGTTCTTCAGCAGAGCCGAGAGTGAAGTTAGGACCTATGTGCATATGTATTTTCAGCAGCCACATTGCATGTGAGTCCCTCCCTTTGAAACTGGTAACTGCGATTATAGATATGTATAGGCAAATGTCCTTTTAGCAGCTGTTTTTTTTATTTTATTTTATTGCAATAGTTAACTATAATAACCCTGCTCCCTTGTGACATCTAGTGGTTGAAAAATATTATATAAGAGTCGCCGTAGCTTTTGATTTCCATAATATGGAAGAAATAAATCCTATGGAAATCAGCGGAGCTGCTATCCATTTTTTGGTTGCCCACATTCTTCAAAACATCTGCTTTTGTGTTCAACAGAAGAAAGACATTCATATGGTTTTGGAGCAACACAAGGGTGAGTAAATTATAACCGAATTTTCATTTTGATGTGAACTATCCCTTTATATTCTTAGTCATAAGATGAAGTGATTCGAGGTTAAACTTTAAAAGATGTGGAGCACAACAGAGAAGCATTTGTTGTTGAACATCACTGTACTGTAAGGGTATGGACTACATGATTTTAAGCCCGATTTTCACTCTCTGACAGTTTTCTGGAGGCATGTCTTGCTCCATCAAAGACTCAAAGATGCAGTCCGAGAGAAGCTTGGACGCAGAATTCAGAAGGCTCTTATATGAAATATAGGTAGATGATTTCTGACGACAATCAGGGGTTTTTTGTTTTGCTGTCATCAGTAAAAAAAACAAAAAATAAAAGTGTTTTTCTAATGCCTTTTCAAACCAGACAGTATACAGGAATCAGGGGACAAAGTACTAAGTTGCTTCAAAATGTTTTAAAACACTGTTTTTACTCCTTCTTGTGACTCATAAGGCCGAACTAATAATTTTCCATAGATGACATGAATGCATTCCAGTCTTGTCTCTTCACAGCAGGAGTAAAATCTATTTTCCAAGAGCAGATGAGCAAAGAGCAAGAGCTGCTTCTCCGAAGGACTTAAAAACAGAAAGTGGTCCGCATCCTGTCTTATATCACCTGCTGCCGAGACGAGCGTCCCATCAATCCACTCGGCCTCACTTTCCTTCACAGCAGGCAGACGACCGCGCCGTATATTTCATATTCCTGTTTCATAAGATGCTGACCCACTGCCTGGAACATCTGCGCAGCTCCAGAGGAGAAATGTCAGATCGGGTCTGTCCCCAGGGACCGGGTTTGAGGCGTAGGATACGTGAAGAAATGAAATGTTGCAAGCAGGCAAAAGCATTAAGAGAATGATTAAGTTTTTCAAGGTTACAGGAATGGAAACAGCCAGGCGTACGGTAGCGGTGACTTTTAAAATATGATTACTTTCACTTTCCTGGATAGCTGTAAAAACAGTTCACTTGTGCATTGGGCTTTTTCTGCTCTGGTCTCGGACCATCTTCATGCAGAGTTTATCTCTAATCACCTGCCTGTAACTTAATAGTAATCTTCAACCTTAATTAGCTCAGTTGTGTCTATTTCCACCTGGTCTCATGGTATAAATGTACCTGGGTGCACTTTTTGTTGAGACACGAAATACGTACCATTAAATCACTACAGTTTGAAATGAACACTAGAGGCAGTAAAACTATGACACCTTTTATTCCTTTTCGATTAATAAAGTGTAATTTTCACACAATTACTTGAAGAATATCATGCTATGAATTCAAAACAATATTAAAATATTTTAAAACTGATGCTTTTTAACACATCATATCCAGCTACATATATACGGGTTTCCATAGACAGGTTTGTTTCGCTTTTAGTGACAGTCCACGGATATTTAATGTAATAAAAACACAGCAATACCATTGGTTCATGTATTGAACTTGTTTTAGCACCACTCGTGCAGTAAGGCAAGTAAAAATGCATTGCACAAAATGTGCACAGAGGTATATATACAGTATGTTTATGAAACCAGGTTGGTTTATTCAGAGTTGGAGCTTATCTCTGCAGGACAGCGGCCCTCCAGGGGACTGTAACATGAAGCACTTCCAATGAAGATTAAGAGATGGTTATGAACATGCATTTTCACAAAAAAAGTTGACATCCATGAAAATATCTGGAAATCCAAGTACAAGTAGCGCAAGCTAGGTATTTAATGCTGTAAATATGGATTTTTAAAGCTTATTACATGTTGTCCATGTATACAAATTAAACTAAAATCATATTTATTTTAATATTGTAATTGTGTGATGGTGTGTAATGGATTAAGGGTATGCTACATATATATAAATCATGTTAAATAAGAGTAACAATTAAGTCAACTTGCATATTACTAACATGTTGGCTGTTTATTAGTACTTATAAAGATACTAGATCCCTTAATCCACCCCCAAAACTATGATACTAACTAGTATTAAGAAGCAAATTTGGAGATTATTGAGGTGTAAAGTTATACACCTGAAAAAAAGCTGCTAAATTTTAGGTAAATGATTGCAAACAATTTATATGCGCTTAATTTAAATAAAATTAGTCAACTAAATTTATTTAAATGTAGATAAAATTATTTGATTGCAACCACATTTTTACTGTGAACTGACCTTTAATTTGGAGCAAAAAAAAAAAAAAAGCTACAGGACTGACTTTATTATATCAGAGGTGTCACATTGCTTACAGCTGGTCCAATTTCGGTTTGAGATCTCTTACCAGACGCATTGAGTAAAAGCCGAGTCACTTTCTGGCACAAACCAGACTAGATTAGACTTACTTGGTCCTAAATTGGCTTCGTGGTATAGACCTCAGGACCAGAGTTATGGAGCTTCATTCAAAAATGATAAATGGTCGTAACTCAAAAACCACTAGAGGTCAGTATTGTTTGAAAATTTGCTCACACTGTAGCTCTGTGTAATTATTTAATTATATCCTAGTTTAATACGCAGGGACAACTACAAATCATCTGCATGTTGATTCGTCTGTATATGGCTTGTTTTAGCATTGCTATCATTTTGATGTTTGAGGTAGGAGTGTGTGTATTTGTCCAACCGAAGGCAGTTAGGGGTGTGTTCAGGAAAACCACTTTTATAATTGGTATACAAGGTATGCAAGAAATTACCCACTTAACATAGATTTAATTAATAGCTTCTACGATGTGTACTTCAACTGATTCAATAGTTACAGAGACTTCATAAAGAAGACATTTTAGAACACCAGCAAAAGCATGCTGACATTTAAAAGCCTAAGGACAATACTCTAATAACAAATGTTACAAATCACAATTCCTTGCGGTCTAGGGAAGGTGATAAGTTTAGCTAGGCATTGTTAACCGCAGCATACAAATGCAATCAAACGGTCAACTTTTTCACGACTCACTGACACCAGCCTGTCTTTTGTTGTTGAGCTAAGTCTGTAAGAGCGTTCTGTATTCCTGAGGAGAGTGTTAGGAGAGAACACAATGAAATACCCGTAGCAGGCCAGTACGAGAGCACTGAGTGAATAAGGAACAGATGAGAAAATAACTTTATGAAAAATGACCCACAAATCTGGAAGCGAGTTCTTCTTGCAGTTCTTGTTCTAGTAGCACGTGTTTTGCAAAAGATTATGCACATCCAGCCGGTTGTTATCACAGAATAAACCCAGACCTTTTGTGATAACAAACCGCTGGATGTACATTATCCCACTTATTACAAGGCAACTTGACTCATAAGTAAATACTTAGACACAAAATATTGATTTAGTTGAAACCTTTTAATAGCGTCCATGAAGAAAAAGCTTTGTAGATGAGGGTTAGACAAAATGAACATTTAAGGCATAAGGTACAGTCGTATCACTAATTATACATACATTATAAAGACAGGGCGATAAAATGTTTATTTGAGAGGAAAGAAAATAGGCCTGTAATAATACTGTTTTATTTATAGAGTCAATAGTTGAGTTTGTACGAATTCTGTGTTGTAGCAGTTTTTTTTTCTTGCAATATTGCATTACTCTTTAAAAAAGTTACTTACTGTAGTTACTCTGGTAACGGTTACACCTTTTAGTTTCTTATTAGCATGCATATTACTATTAGTCATTTATTAGCGCTAATTAAACACATATTAATTCCTTATTCTACATCCCTAATCCTACCTAATACCGAATAACTTAATAACTATTAATAAGCACCAAATTATGAGTTTATTGAGGGAAAAGTTGTTAATAGTTAAGAAGTGATAGCCTACCTATTATAAAGTTTGTTACTGTTACTTTTTATGGTAAGTAATGCGTTACGTTTTGAGTTTAAGAACTGTGCTTGCTTGTTTGTTTTTAAATATAAAATGCTCTAAGTTTTGCAAATGTCAAAGCTATATTTTAAGGACTACCGTGGACTGCTGACTCCTGCATGTTTTGATATTCTTCACTTTCATTCCCTCAGGCTGAGGGATATTTTCTGCTGGTTTGGTGCTGATATGCTAGTGGGCAATTTGTTACAGGTGTACCGAGTTTGAATCCCAGTGTAGAGACCAATTCTGCCCCCTGGTATTGGTAGGAGTTAGAATTTAACTAATCTCAGCCTCATACGTCACTCCCACGGACCGTTGGCTAAACGTCACACTTACTGTATCTGGAAACACTTCAGGAGTTTTGAAGTCTTTGTCAGATCGGTTGAATTATACAGGATTTCCAGGAGACGTGTGTGTTGTGTTCTGTAATGTTCCGCCTGGAAACCAAGATTTTCAAAAACAAAGATTTGATATTTCCACTCCCTGAAACGTGCTGCTGAATGAAACGAACTGTGATTGGTTGTGAATGAATGCATTACTTTATTAGTCATTTGAGGGAAAAGTAATCTGATTATTTAACTCACGTTACCTGCCTCAGAATTTCATGACTGACCAATCAGAATCAAGTATTCCAGAGCGCTGTGTTTTTCTTTTCTTTTTTTCTGGAAAGAAAATGTAAGTGGTTCTTGCACCTGCAAAACTGTGAGAACAAACATGGTTAAAAAACTACTTCCCTCATTCTTTCACAGTGCATTTAAGTCCTACTTTTACTGACTTTTGTTATTATCAGATTGTGCCTGCTGTTCTTCATTCAGTTCACTGCAGTCTTTTCACTGTAAACTTTTCCATGATTATAACAATTAAGTTTTGTACGATTTATAAATCTGGAATCTCTGATCAGAATTTCGGAGTGTATAAATGTGACTGACACAATGCAAGGTTGTATTTAATTTTTTAATATGCAAAAAATTCTGACATGCAATGTTTATGACCTTCAGTCCAGCCAGAGCCAGCTGAGATATATTGCCAGTCAGCCGGTTTATTATCATATCTGGTGACACATGTTTAAAGTGAGCTTTTCTGTGCAACATTTATAATCAATGAGCATGCAGTGTATCGGTTTGCTTTAACAACTTCATTCTCTTGGTGCAGCACATCAAAAATCCTGCATTTTAATTTTTGGTTTTTATCTAAATATCATGCACTGAGGAAGAATAAAGCGTTCTTGCTGAACGAGCCAGGTCTGGCCAGGTTTTGTGGTAAGCAGCACGCACACATTCTGGCGGAGAATGATGTATGGACAGCACAGTGGGAATATGTGGGAAAGAGAAACATGTTACATACTTTTTCTATTTGTTATGAGAGTGTAAGACTGACCCCATTATTAAACCTATCTTGCGGCAAATATGAATCTTTGCCTCCACCTTGTGAAACAAGAGATCAAACGTGACATCTGACTGTGTCTTAGTTACTCCAGACATTAGCATCATCATAGCCACGTCCATCTGCGTCAGATTTATTCCATCCAATCCTTACACAGCTGAAATCAGTCGGGTGGACGCCTCGTTCCTCCCTTTGCTGACCTGCTTATCTGACCCTGGCCTTTGAAAACCGGGCTCTTCCCTGGAAGCTCTCGCCCACTGCTGTCACTTTTTCAATTCTAGAGTCTGAAGAGACAGTGAGGGACAGGAAAGGGCTTTTTTAAATAAAGGTAGTGCCGTCTTTGATGATCACAGAGAGCTTTGATAGACAAAGCTCTTAGAATCACGTTGAGGTTAACTGCAGGACAAAGTAGGCAAAGCCCAAAAAACCTGGGTTGAGTCTGCTCACTCACTGTTCTCTATGTACTGGATGTACATATAGTTTACTAAATAGTGGAGAGAATGAAAATTAGATGAAATTTTTGGCGGGAGGTGGAGTACAGAGGTCTGGTGAACAGTTTTGTGGTATGCAGCACATATATTCTGGCGGAGAATGATGTCTAAACTACTGGCTGTCATGAACAACACACTGGGAATATGAGGGGAAGAGAAACATGTTTAGCAGGAGCTTAATCCAGCATCATTGCAGCAGAAAGTCCATCTGTGTGGTGCAAGCAAAGAAGCCGCCTGTAATATTAATTTACTTAATTGACATTACTTTCTATATAGTCATATATGCCTTATTTAGAAAGATGCAAATAATTCGAAATGCATTACTGAATATATAAACAAAATATGCATTATCCAACAAGATATTTAAAACTACAGCACTATAAGGCGAGTGTGTGACCAATATGACTGAAGTGTGAGCTTCTCTCGAGTTCAAATTAAATGGAAACTTTAACTTTTAAGAAATTATTTAGAAATATTCTTTTTGAAATGTCTATGATAGAGGTTTAAACCTTTATGTTTCTTTATCTCAATCATGCTAAATTCACAGTTTTTGTTATTTCGGTGACTGAATCTGCATTTTTGTGCAATTTGGAAATAAATAATGATTAAAAAATTCTGCTTTGGTGTCATGCTGAATACATTTATATTTAGCAGACACTTTTATCCAAACTTATTTGTTTGCACTCTCAGATTCCAGATATCCTAACAAGTACATCCTATTTATTCAGCTTTCAGATGTTGTATAAATCTCAAATTCAAAACAAAATAATCTTTATGACTGGTTTTGTAGTCCAGGGTCACATATACAGTACTTGCTGAATTTGTAAATAGTTGCATGAAACGATCACACTGCAGACTTTCAAAGTCATTCTGAACACAAGCTCACACTGAAACACATGCCTTTTTGCTAGGAGCATGAAAACAATATGTGTTATAAAATGGGCATATTGTGAGCATCACAGACTGCACGAAACTCAGATTGGGCTCTGACTTTCAACAACTAGCATCAACTTGTCCAGACTATAACACAGTGTGAACACATGGATCGGTGAAAAAACTGAAATCTCTCTGGTAAACTAATTCAAAACAATCGAGTAATGGTGATAACTCAAATAAAATCCATTTGTAAGCATGTTTTTAAGCAAACATTACATTGAGTTGCATCTAAAGTTGGTGCTTTGGATGCACGTTGATTGAAGACTGAGCTGATTCAGTCTGCCTCACACATTCAACTTTCCTACCTCACATTTTTACACTACAAGCCATCAGCTTCTTCTCTTGTGATGTTGAGGGTTGATTGCTATGGTACTGTGTTCCCTCAGGGCCAGTGGCCGTGGAATCTAAGCCCAAGGAATCTTTTCCCTTTATAATGTTTAACTAAGAAAACTAGGTTGTATTGTGAGGACAAGGAGTCTACAGAGAAAGCCTTAAGGAGACTGACATGCTGCTACATGTCATTACATATCAGCAGAAGCGTTTCACAACAATTAGAGAAGAAATTTGCATTAACAGTAGCTGACTGCTATTTAGAACACTAACAGACATAGACAAACTTTGCTGCTCTGCTACGTAGTAATGCACTAATGCATTCCATGCAATAAAGTCCATTAATGCACACTGTACAAACAGCAGTGTACGGTTTCTAAGCTGTATTCTGCGCGCACATTCCTCCAGCACCTTGAATGAGGGGCTCCTCTGGACTAGATCTATGATGCTTGAAGAGAATTCTTCACCTTCTCTTTACATGCCTGTTGTCTTTCACCAATATGCTAGCTAAATATGATGCACAGGTATGTCTGAGGACAGGATACGTGTGTCTGAAACTGTACGTGTGTCTGTATAAAATCACGTCAAGCTCATTTGCTTTCTTGCAATTACAGTACTTACAGTGAGTAATTTATTGGTTCACATTTGTATGTTTGTTGATGAACGTTTATAAACAAGGCCTAGTTCAACGCTGTATTTGATACTGAAAGATGGAGAGGTCCCAGCTATAATAGATCCTAATGATGATTCATAACCGCAGACAGTAAGTGAAACAGCATCAAATGTTGGTGTTTTGTTGGCAATCGGCGCAAGTGCTCGTCACTCTTTAGCTCCGCCCACACAGCATTCCTCAAGGAGCTCGGCTTTTTTCAGAGAGAATCTTAAAGCTGTATCTTCTTCTATAAATGTGATAAAACTAAAGACTTTTTGGAGATATGAAGGATTCAGTACTACTACTACTAGCAGTAATGACTTTATGCAATATTTTACTGCTAAGATTAATACTATTAGAGATAAAATAGAAACTGTGCAGCTGTCAGCTACAGTATTCAGTCAGGTGCAATGTAGA
>JAUCMS010000044.1:2656344-2667998 GCA_032357445.1 Enteromius radiatus | reverse complement strand
ACATTAAACAGTTTTCAATGAATGTCAGGTTGTCTCTCAAATTTGAAGCATATTCAGTGTTGAGCTGTGTTCACATCGTTTATTTCACAGACCTCCTTCTCCACTTCCTTCATTATTTCTAGAAGAGACTCTGCATCCAAGACATGTCCCTTTACAAACAGCACTGGTTTGGGTGTGTATAATTCCTAAACAAGGAGAAAATAATGTTAGACTACAAAAATATTTAATAGTTAGGTTTTTTTTTTCAAAAAATGAGTCGGTAATAAATATTTGACTTTTTTTGCACCTGTAAGTACACATCTGTAATGGTAACTTCCCTAAGTAGTGAAATGGGTAGGTTTAGGTTGGTGTAATACCAGTGTACTTACATGGTAACTCCTCAGGAACTGTCCACTTAATATAATGTGTAACACTTTCTTTACCAAAAAGCACTGTTACACATTTGTGGTCTGGCAGGGATTGTAATGCAATGGCTGCCCACTGCCCCGGGTGTGTGTGTGTGTGCACTTGAGCACAAATTCCTAGTATGGGAAACCATACCTGGCCACATGTCATGCCCTTTCCTTTCCTTACATGTGACTTGTTACATATAGTTACACAAATATTAGAGCTGTAGATACTATGTACTTACACTGTGGTACACATAGTTACCTGTAGTACACAGGTATTAGGAACACAACGCAAAGTGCAACTGAAATCGTTAAAAGTTTAAAGTGTTATTCACCCAAAAATATATTTTATTTCAACATTTACTCTTCATCAAAGAAAACACCAAAGAAGATATTTTAAAGAATGCCGAATAAAAAAACATTAGAAGTCAGTGGGGACGTTGATATTCCACATTTGTCAAAATACCTTCTTTGGTGTTCAGCAGAAAGAGGAAAATTAACACAGGATTGGAAGAGCTTGAGGAAAATGCTGATTTTCCTGTATGAATGATGAACTATCCCTTTAACTTATGGAACATGAATAATGGGAAAAATATTCATATGTTGGTTGAGCGTGCACAATATCTTTCATCAGCTCGGGAGATTTTCTCCGATATTAAAAAGTGTAGAGAATAGCCAGATGCAGTAAAGAAACCGGCACATTTATTCCATTTCAGATGCATCACGATTATTAGTGCACATGCTTCGACACAATCTATTAGCTTTTCCCTTTCCAGCAAACGTAAATAATTAAGCCATACTTTCAAAATCCAGCAGTCCCCCCCCCCCCAGCTCTCTCTGTCTTCCTCTCGTTCTGTTCTGCTCTAAGTGAATGGGAGGGGCGCAGAAATCCTCGGAGTGTATAAGAAGTGCAGTTCTCACAAGTAGGGATTTTACACAGCAACTCAGGACGAACGAAATGAGCTGCCCCAGAGCCGCTACAAAATGCTGGATGGACACCTTCTCCTGGGATGGTTATCATTTACCATTATAGTGCATCTGATCAGCTTGCCTGGACCGTGCACAGCTTACTTCGGGTAGGCAGAGGAACTCTTCCTCAATCTTTAAATGTTTTTCAACGCTTCAAGTTTGTAAAGAATTAGATCCGAAATGTATGAATCAAAAAATCAAATATAAAGTTCTCTCCTGTAGAGTTCAGATTCAGTCTGAGTGATGTTCGCTTTATAGCATTAAGTTTATCACTTATTTATAAATTCAATTAACTTACAAGTTCTTTAAATAGTGCATATCGGTGCAAGTCTCATTTCAATAGCGTGTTTTGAATGGCAGGTACAAGCCGGTCAGGTTCCTCTTTTTCATAGATGCTTGTAGAAGAATGAAAACAGACACGAGCGGCTCTCAACAGCTGTTAACAATAAAGCTACGAAGATCTCTAACCTGGTGGCCAAAACGTCTGTTCAGATCGCAGATAATATTTCTTCATCCAGCATAAACACTCGTTTTGGCACCCCCGCTCGCTCGCTCACTAAGTTTAATAAGCGCAAGTTCAAGAATGTGTGTTGAATTTACAGTTTCCCCAGTTCCCCCTATAAACATTCCCCCAGCATAATTTTAATTGAGGTAATTGTGATACCGCGGGAACGCCTTTGGAATATGTTTCTCTATGACGCGTACATTATTGATGTTCTTCCATTACGCGCCTTCGTGTTTCAAAGAAACGTGTTTAACTTTTAATCATTGTCACTTGTATCAACAATTGTGAGACCAAGTTTGGAAGGTAAAAGAAGAATGGATGTGTTTTATATTACATGCACAGAATATGGAAGTTGAGTGCATGTAATCCAAAATTATTGGATGTAATCCACAGACAGGTGTGCTTTTGATGCCCTCCCAGAATTTGTAGTGATGCACAATTTTTTCCCATTCAGCAGCTGCTCAGAAGTTCATGACACTGTCTCATTATTTCTCTTGGCTCAATGGTGATGGAAGATTCTATGTAAAAAGGTGTGCTAAGGAGAGGATATTGTTAGGGCAAATCAAGGGCCAGGGCGGGAGTGGCTCCCTCAGGCCCCATTGAACATTATGAAGCAGTAAACCGGTTTGTTGGGCTGCAGTGGTTGCAGACTGGGTCTAAGCCTATTCTACCCCCTCTTAGGAAGTCGATAAATTTCATAAATGCTGGCCTGCGCTCGCATGGGTGGGACAGTACTTCATGTAAAGATTAATAGCCTCCATTATTTGATCTGAAAGATTGTTATCAATTGGAGTTAGCCTCTTAAGAATATTTTCCCCTTGTTTTTTGGCACATTTAATGGAAAACGCTAAACTGCAATGTCTGATAATGAGCAGATATGCAGTGTCAAGAGGCTGCGTCTAATAAATGTCTTGATATTTTTAACATTCAATTTGTCACGCGTATGTGAGGTTAACTTGCCATTGTTTAAAAGCACTCAAACTTTTGCCAGTTTCAGCACTTTGCCGACTTTGACGGAAACTGCTTGTACTTCCATGTTCTCGGGTCATGCAAACAATCTATTGGAAACTCGTTAGTGATATACTTCACTATGGGTGTTCTTTCTTATCTCGCACAATGAGTGTTAATTTCCAACGCTGATAGGGGGGTCGTTGTCTAGGCTTTTTGTTGAACTCTACAGTCAAAGAGGGGGCGACTCCTCAAGACAAGTCATTCGCAATCGCAAATCAAACAAGTCATTTCAACCTTGTGCCAGAAACAGCACGAAACCATTACCTTCTGACATGTTGTCACACTTGCTTCCACTAACGTGCAAATAAATACCTTCCATGAGGCGAATGCATCGTCTGGCCACTGATTTACTTAAATAGAGGGTCAATGTTGCATACCCAATTTCCCCAGTGCACTGGAGCATATGTGAAACTTAAACACAGTCTCTGTTTGACCTCGGCCTGTGTCTCTGAGGGTTGGGTGGGATTCCTTGCCTAGTTGAGCTGCTGCTGAAATTGTCATCCTGGCCACAAGAATGCGAAGCTTTAGTTTTTACCAGCCGTCTCCTCCAGCCTGTAGCGGCAGGTGCCCAGTGTTTATTTCAGCTGTACCTCATTCAACAGCAGTCACAGGGAGACCTGGTTCAGTTGGTTGGGGACGAAATGGTTTGTGGAACAATGCAGCAATACGGGGGCTGCACATTTTTTTTTTTTTGGTCTAGATGTAGAGCTCACTTCAAACTGCCTGAGGGACGAAAGGGGAAGAGGTTACGTGCTGGGAAAACACTGGGAAAATAAGCCCTGAATATCCATGGAATGAGATTCTTTTGTACCTGGCTTTGACAAGTTTATGCAGATCTCCCGAGGAAGCCAGCCTGGGGTCACATGTGGGGAACCTGAACTGAAATTAGGGTAAAGACTGATATGTGAGAAGCTGGTAATTGCCACCTAAATGTAAATTATGCAATATGTTTACATACTGTTGCATTGCTATCCCTGTGGATGTCTTGTCGCCGGTGAAATGCACTCGACCTGCTAACAAGGAACTATTATTTATCAGTTATCAAGTGTCAGACACTTTATTTTAACACCAGCTGTTGCTCACATGCTCTCTGTTGAAGATGTTAAAATGCATGTGTATGTGCGTTGCCAGAACAGGCCTTAAAAGCTTCAACAGTATTTCTTTAGGAATCCCTCAGACTTTATACTTTTTGCATGTGTGCATCACTCCTTATGTAATTCGTCTGTCATTGATTTCGTTAACTATATGAGTCATGTTTTGCCACGACCTGTCCATCAGTAGGTGCAGCAGTACTTGCAGTGCCTGGTGTTTCCACCAGGGGGTGGAGTCACTACTGTAAAAGCGCCTGCTCTTCAATCATCATCTGCTGCTTTATGAAACCCTAGCACAGTGGGAAATGAGTGGCAAAAACAGATATGAGCACAGAGAGAAGGTCAACAGAGCTGCAGTTTTATTCAAAGGTAGTTGTGGTCAGTTTGATCTGTTTGCGATGGCATTTTTTGGCCGTGACTCTCAGGAAAGCCCCTGTACAGAAGCAGTTTGCTGCATAAGACTTCAGATTAAATCTCCCGACTAGACTTGGGCTCGGGAATGTTGATGAGAGCGGCTGCCTGAGCTGTGGTGGATCGCCTTTCAGTGCCAGAGAATAGCAGTGTCTGCAACTGAAGATCCTCACATCTGACCACTTCCTACACACACCCACAGACGTTTCACCAAATCGCATGCATGTTTTCTTTACATCGAACTGAAATCGTTGTTTCGACACGTGACGGCCTTTTCTAAAGGTGCAGCGTGTCATTGCTGGACGGCTTAACACAGTGTAGCATTTCCACTATAAACACACTTACGATTATGAACGCCGCTTTGGCTTGCATGACATTTCAAGTAACCACTTGAAAAACATCAATCCGTGTCTTTATATTTCTACCGGTTTGTTTTTCCTCAATGGCTTTCTCGACAAGCTGTGAGAATGGCTTCTCCCGCAGGAGTCATCCCAACCCTGCCTTGATTATATGGTATTATTGCTCTGGGGAATGTCTTTAAATGTGTTTGGCACACTTGCATCCAAACGGCTCAATATTTTGGTAGTATGGCTCCGGCCACAGTTTGGAGGTCTGCCTCGATTTTTTAAGAGAGGGCGGGTCCGCTCCTGCCATAACCCAGTCAGCGGTGCGTTTTGTAGATATGTAGGCTGTTGTTGGGAATGCAGTGATGGGCATCGCAGACAGGAGCACATTGCCAGGCAAAACCGGAAAGCCAATATGGAATCCGAATAGCTTTTGGTGGTCAAAGATTGATGAAATGACGTTAATTAGTGGCACCACCATGTCATGTGTTTTCCGTCTCTCACCACAGGCTGTTTTCCGCCACAAAGGGCTTTGGGTGGACTCCGGGCCAAAATGATCAGTGACTATGGCCAAGATTAGATGACTGAAAAACCATAAGATGACTGTAAAAACCCTGAGCTATGAACCATACATGCACATTTATTACGTGGACTGGGTGTTGATGTCAAAACAGTAGGCAAGACAAACCAAGAATGCACCTCGAGTTTGTGCTTTTTCCGTTTCATTATGCTTGCATCAAACTTGGAGCTTTTAATTAAAGCTGTTTGCCTTTTCATTCAGCCTGTTAGAGCCACACAGCCTGCATAACGTGAGCAAACAAACAAAAACACACAACCACAGATGAATGTCTTAATTGACTGGGGTTGTTTCTGTGCACGAATCAGTCTTTGGTCTTTAAGACTGAACTGGGGAACAATATACTGCTCAATTCTATTATATATATATATATATTATAGAAGTCTTCAAGTACTTCAATCGGTTCTTCTAAGCATCAGTAGTAGTGGTAACACTTTATTACGATGGTCCACTTTAGACAATCTACTAACAGTAAGTATCTTTGTAACTACATGTCAACTAGCAGTCATTAGAGTATTAGTAATCTTCTAACACTTTATTTTGATGGATCCACAACATACTACATACTGGCTATCAGAAACTATGCAGGTATAAGTCAACTTAATCTACTAACCCTAAACCTACTCTGACCTCTGAGAGTTACTACAGTCGATATGTAGTTGAGAAATAGTTGACATGTAGTTGACATATAGTTACAAAGTGACTTATAGTTAGCAGAATGTCTAAATGGACTAGTAGTACTTCTACACTTGTAGGAAAAGATACATAATCGCTGTCAGCACTCAGTAAATATAAATAACCAAGTAATATAGCTTGCATTTTAAGATGATTTGGCTCCTCGAAAGGCATTTTAGTCTTTGGTTCCTCAAGGCACCAGCTGCTCGTAACTAAGGTCCACTTAGACTTTATGGGAGTCTCTAATATGTTGAAAAAGCTATATAATTTCTGTCAGCAGCAAATATAAATAACCGTAACTAATATAGCTGTCGTTTTAAGATTAATTGGTCCCGTAAAAGACATTTCTGTTTGGAACGAAGATGATCAATGTATCAGCGCACCCATAGAATCAGTGTCATAGATGCCGTGTCATTATATTGTCATGCAACCATAAATGCTACGTTACTAAGTCCTGCAGTCAAAGCATGTCAGGATTCCCATCTCCTCCAGTCCATTTTTATGCTTTTATGGTCAGGAAAAACACATCATTAAGGGCTATGTTTGCATGCTTTTAGAAAAAAGCTTTTAGTGGGAGCCCAAATGAGAGAGCGGAGCTGCTCTCGTACCTGTCACTGGGTGCTGGGGTTCTCAGTGCCATGGTGTGAGGTCGATAGGTAGAGTCATGTGGAGCTCTGTGGTGCACCCATGCTGTGCCAGTCACACAGTCACCATTGCTGAGCAGCTGACCTGTGTCGAGCCCCGTGGTTAAACCTCTTACTAATGCTAACCACACGCACGGTACTGTACGCACCAACCTACTGTGTGTGTCTTACTCTACTACCCCTACATGTATGGTTAAGATATCGTGCACTGTTCGTATTGTTTCTCATAAGCGCCATTGAGATTAGAGTGAAGGGAGACTATCGCTGTGCTGCCTTCCAAATAAATCAACCTACAGTAAATACATATTGTTGTGATTTCAAAAGATAACTATGGCAAGTTAACATGCTTTCGTGTCACGTGAAACATACTGGGACTGTATGCTCCAAAGACACTTATATAATGGCATTAATATAAGTGCACGCATTTGGATTCCTGGCATATTTATTTGCAACACATTCATTTTTGGGAGACACTTTATTTTGTTGGTTCTCATTAACTGTAAGAGTCAACTACTAGTCATTAAAGTATTCGTAGAGCGTCAATATCTCCATCTTCAGATATCTGCAGTCTACTGTCTATGAGTAACTTATATGCAACTATAGTCAACTCAGTCCGTATATCCTAACTGTCTAATTACACCAATACTTTAATGTAGTTGCAAAGTTACTTTCAGTAAACAGATTGTCTAAAGGTGATCTTCAAAATAGTGTAATTCCAGTCCAAATACTGTTAAAGGCAAATTAATTGGTATGGAGTTAAGGGAAATAAAATGCAAAATCTTTCAACAATACATTTTTGACCTGCTGTGACAATTTTATACAATTCATTTGTCATCGTATTCCTCCAAGACCAGGTATTGCTCAGTTATTACACTAAAAACAATTTAGTTAAATGCTTAACTTGTCCCACACCGTTTGTGCTACAGGCATGAACGCTATCTCAGCTCATGCATCTTATTGAGGAAAGATGTACTGCTACATTTCCAAGACTTAATGTACGATTTTGGCAGAAGAACTGCGATACGTTCTTAAGCAATGGTCTAGCAACAATCCACAGCAATTCTTTTTTCATGGATAAACACCAACTCATACACTTACAATTAGTGCATATCAACAATTGCTTACTTATTTAAGACTGGCTCATAGATTTTAGACAAATATCAGTGACAACATTCATATTCAATATAAACATTTTCCCAAGAAATAAAGCTTTCCTTTTGGATGTTCTTGGTATTGTCCATTAACTTGTCCTGTGGATATTACACCTGGTTACAGCTGTAGTAGACTGGCAACTCTGTTAATGATTTTAAGTACATACTCATGTGACCTTGCCAAACAAAATATTAGTGCCAAGTGAATAAACATGTCATCCTCATCCATCTGGCCCCACTAGCACATGGAAAACACTTTTCTTTGCGAAATGTTTCAAACATCCTGGAATGACTATCCGTGTCCGATTGATTTTTAGCCATCCTGCGTGTGTACATCTGTAGTTTTTCTGTGTTCTGTCGTGACAAATTTACAGCGTGATATTTCTCAACATCTCAGCTATTGTGCCAGTGGCTGGTGTTGGGAATCCAGAGAGCAAGTCTCATTAGACAGCCACAGCCCGCAGTGACTCTAAAGGTCACGGTGACTCGTTCACATCCTGTGTGTGTCACTCAACTGTTGCCGTCATGTCCCGTCATCTTCTTGCTATTTGGGAGCACTTTGTTCTTACGAGGCAAACAGTTCACTGGTGAATTCACAGATCATTTTAGGGGTGCAGACTGTGTTTCTGAAGATTCGTCATCATGTAGAGCAGTTTCTGTATGCTGACATGCATTTAGTGGTCATGACTGATTACAGTCCCAAAAATGAAAATCATAGAACTGACTACAATGCTTTTTTTTGTCAAATTTAAGTTAAGAATTTTAGAGAAAGATGGTCATGAGCGATTTACCACTAGGTTTTAGTCTGGTTCATTCTCAAACATGCAGTTGTTATACAGTAGTAAGATTTGGTTAAAGTTCCTTTGTGTATATATATTAAATATATCTAAATATATTAGTGCTGTCAAATGATTAATTGTTATTAATTGCATCCAAAAATAAAAGTTAATTTTGTTTTTTACATATTATGTGTGTGTACTTTGTATTTATTATTTATATATAAACATAAACATATTTATTTATGAAAATATGTTATATTTATTTATTAAATGTAATTGATATAATATATGAAAATAAACATGTGCGTCTTTAAATATACAAAATAAATATACACACATATATGTAAACAAACCTTTATACACATATTTGTGTTGTCAAACTATCCAAAATAAAAGTTTTTTCTTACATATTATATGTGTGTATTATATACATATAAATGTAAACTTATATATTTATGCAAAATGTTATATTTATTTATTTTATATATATATATATATATATATTATATACATATAAACGTGTGCGTCTTCATATATAAAAAATAAGCATACACACATACATGCAAACAAAAAAAACTTAATTTGGATGCGATTAATACATATATATATATATATATATATATGGAAAATATATAGAAAATATTTGAGTAAAGTGTTGCCATTGAATGGATACTCTTTTACTTTGACAGTTTTGTTACTTTTATTGGCAGAAAGATATTGGCTAAATGCATCTTTTGGGAGATTCAGAGTTCTTTAAAACCGGTTTATATATAAAATAAATGTTGTCTAATAGCAAATAAAATTAAGTAGTACAGTTGTGAGTACATAAATGTTAACCAGTTGCTGCTCTCCTAACATAATACACAACACCTGTACGTATATTTTATACACTTCTTCACAGCTGCCGCAACTCCTTCACAATTCAGAAACTTATAAACAATAAACACATCGAGCGCGTCTTACAGTATATCCACTTGTCAAACCAGTAATCGCTAACCGCACCCCACAGGTAAACATTCGCTTGAGCGTGATCATTATGAAAGGAGTCATTAGGATTTTTTTGGCTGCCACATGTGGGGGCGGAAAGATGTAAAACAGGCTGCCACTGCTGCTTGGCTGGATCTACCACTGTTGCTTTTTTACCGCTGGGTCAAGCCAGACAAACTCTAGATGAGACTCCAGCACTGCAACCTGAAATCCATCCATGTTCTCCTACCCCTGGAGCAGGAGGAGGTGTTTTCAGTACCCACAGAGGAGGTGTTCTTTTTCTAGTGGAGTGTTTCTCGGGCCCCTCACCTCCTGGAGGAGCTGTTCTGACAACAAAATCAGCTCAGACGGGCTCAGGGTTGGAGGGTCAGGTTCATTTCGCTGACACTGAGCAGATATTGTGCAATTACGATTCGCTCGCTGTCTTTCTCTGGGACCTATAACGTTCATTGCGATTTGTGAAATGCCATTAAAGCATCTTGAAACACTCCGTCCAAACGAAAATCACAGACTAACGCTAAATCCGTTTTGCTGACACATCTGTTGAGATCTGGCTAGGATTGCCATGTTTTTGTCCAGAGAAATGAAGAAGTGCATTCCAAGCCAAATCAGAAACACGAATGGACTCCTCGAAGGTTTTCTGTTTGGCTTGTGCGAGTAACTCACACTTTTCCTCACATCTGTCTTTGTTTTGGGTTACTGTGGTAGACAGCTGGGGGAGGGGGGGGGGGGGGTGTCTGAGAAAAGGCTTTGTTTGGGGTCAACAGCTGGGGGGAATGATTGGCATGCATTTGAAGTAATTGGGGACCCTTACTTGCCAGCCGAGAGACCACACAACCAGCAAGCCCAAACTCGCTGCAAGCAAGTTCGCTTTGTCTATTTTCGAGACTGTTAACTGTCTTGTGTGTGTGTGAGGACTTATGCATGTGTGTGTCTGAGGACTTGTTTTTGTGGTGACACTGTTTGCAGATATTTACTACGAACACTAAAAGTTATAAACTCACTAAGTGCACATTAAAAAGAGATGCAAAAGTATCTGCCTCTGGAAGTCTCTAGCTCAAACTCCTGATTGGAAGTTTCTAGTTCTACCTGGATCAGGTGTGTTTGATTAAAGCTGTGGCCATTTAGGAATTGAGTTGGAGACCACTGCTCTAGCTCCATGCTGGGACTAGACTCTGGCTTCATGGTAGGTGTGGGCTGTGGCTCTGGATCAGTTGCAGGCTCGGGGAGAGGGCTGGATGAGCTCAAGAGTGTGAGCTGAGACTGGTGCAGTCACTGGGGGGTTGAGATCTTCTTCTCTCGCACAAATACTGTGAAGGCTGACACACAATGCATGAACACTCAGTCCAACTAAGGACCAACTCTGAGCAGACATGCTCTCCTCTCAGCTTTGAGCCATGCCTGGAAAAACATGCAGAGACTGTCAGTGGTGTAGTGGATGGTGAGCCAGATCTAAAAAATCCTGTGTGTGGTCTTCGAGGGAGCAATCTCAGTGTGAGAGGAGAAGGATTTGTACTGCTGTTAGACCCATTTAAGGTCCATTCTTCTCTCATTGGGTGGCTGTGGAAGCAAAGAGAAGAGATTACAATTAAGAGCTATATTTACATGGGAATCTACAAGACAGAAAATGACACACATGTGTACACAATGTGTAGCTACAGTATGGCTGGAATATACTACATGACTGAAATGACTGTGGATCACAGACTACCAGACTTTTAAGTTGTTCCAATCACAACAAAGTCAGACAGAGTCATATGCCTTTTTTGCTAGGAAATGCAAGACAAATAAAAACAACATGCACAGTACTGGCTGGAAATATCAAATATGTCTGATATCGTCTGACTGGATGGAATCAGAGTCTGAAGCTAAAATCTGAGTCTGTGACCATAGGATACTACACAGGTTTCTATGGAATCTGTCAATCAACAGACTGTCTTTCAGCAACTAGATCTAGACCTTAAAGGTGCTCTAGAATGCATTGAGAGAATATTTTAAATTGTTGTCTGATACGTACATAGAAGGTATGTAGATTAGGTAAGGGGAAAAAATGCCCAGGAACGGTTTTCCAGGTCCATTTCCAACCCTAGAATTTGAGCCTAGAATGAAACAGTCTGTTTT
>JAUCMS010000044.1:2642579-2653947 GCA_032357445.1 Enteromius radiatus | reverse complement strand
TTTTGGTGCGCACTCGGGTGCGATTGTTACATTCACACCTGCCCAAACCAACCGCACCAAGTAGGAAAACGAACTCTGGTGCGATTCAACCGAACTAAATGAGGCAGGTGTGAAAGCACCCTTACTCTCAGAGTAGACTGTTAGGGTAGGTTTAAGGTAGAATAAAGTTTCTGATAGTCAGCATGGACCCATCAAAATAAAGTGTTAGAAGATATTAAGCAGACAGTCTACTAATGCTCTGATGACTGCTTGTTGACATGTAGTTACCAAGTCTACAGTGGAAATAAAGTGTTACCCCTATTTTTATTTTATATATACATTAGATCAGCCACAATAACAAAACCACCTTCCCAGTATCATGTAAATCCCCATCATAAACCATCATTTTCATTTTTGGGTGAATCATTCCTTCAAATCCTGTAAATTGTGAGGTGAGGCCTGCATGGATTGGATTAAACAAATTATCGATGCACAAATGGATTGAGATCTGGGGAGTTTGGAGGCCAAGGCAACATCTTAAACTCAAACCATTCCTAAACTATTTTTGCAGTGGGTCCATAATCCTGCTAAAAGAGGCCACAGCCAAAAGGAAACACCATGAAGAGGTGGTTGTGGTCTTTAGTGGTGGTACAGTACGTCGAAGTTACACAAGTGCCAAGGTTTCCCAGCTGAACACTGTCCAAAGCATAACACAGCAGCCTACCTTCTTCCCATAATGCACCTCTTCCCCAGGTAAACAAGACATGCACAATTCATCAGGCCAGGCAAACTTCATTCATTGCTCCAACTCAGACGCTCAGGGGTGGACATGGATCATCTTGGGAACTCTGTTTATTCTGACACCTTTCTATCCAGCTTTAAGTTATTAAGTTTTCAGTAATTTGACCTACAATAGCTCCTCTGTGTAATCGGACCAGACGATGTAGCCTTCGCTCTCCACGTGCATCAGTGAGCCTTGGGCGCCCATGACCCTGTCACCGGTTCACTGGCTGTCCTTCCCTGCGCCATTTTTGGTAGGTACTCACCACGGCATACAAACCACATGACCTGGCATTTTGGAAATGGTCATTTAACCATCACTATCTGGCCCTTGTCACGCTTGCCCCTTTTATTATGCAAAATTTAAGCACTGGCTGTTCACCTGCTGCCTAATATATCCCACCCCTTGACAGATGCCCTTGTAATGATGCAATCAATTATTTTCACTTCACCTTTAAGCGGTTTAATGTTGTGTCTGATCAGTGTTTCAAATGTTTGGATACTGGTTGGTAACGTTTGATAGTTAAACTGTTTAGCTGTTATATCTGCACTTGCATTTCTCTTGCATAATATTAAAAAAAGGGCTGCACTCTGTCTTAAAATTGCATGTGTTCAGCTAACTTCTCAGAAGAGTTAGCAAGCTAGTCTGTTTTTGATTGATTCTGCAACTCAGCATTTCAATTTCCTCATTTTTTGTGAGATGAATTGATCTTATATTGCAGACGGGTATATAATTACAGTATAGTGTGATTCTCAAAAGAGTTTAAAAGAATGAAGTTCTAGACATAACCCTACTTTCCGGCAACTTTAACCAGTCAGTCAAGGTCTTTGAGTTCACCTGAAAATGACAGGTGTGTAAGAGCAGGGCTGGAACGGCATTCTCTGGGAAGGTGGATCTTAAGAAGTAGGATTGAACATTTATGATTTGGAAGAATACCATTTTTTCCCTTATATTTACGTATTGGCAGCAAGCACAAAACCATCTGTCTCCTTCCTACTGCTGCATCTCTGATATTGAGTCATGATCTGTGTTCATAAATTGCTCTCTTTCTCTGAAATGCACACACACATATACAGTTGAACATAGTGGTCATCTAAAAACATGTTTTTTTTGATGACCCGTTTTGGTACAAGAGTTTTCTTTTTAAACTTGTTTGTGAAAAAAATACCAACGCAATTTCTAATAATAATAATTATAAGAATAAGAAGAAGAAGAATGTAGCATCCAGACATGTTGAATAGAGTCATCCTTGACAGCAGTGAAACCTGTAGGAATTTAAATGGGTTCGCTTACTGCCATGTTGACAAGTACACAATTATTCATAATAATCATTCATAGCAATGGGAGATGTAATAACACTGATTATTTTGGGTGTAGTCTTACCTTAAATTTAAAAGAGGTAATTGTGTTTTTGCTAGAAGTTTTGCAACACTCAATATGTTGGCCTTATATTTAAGTTCTTAATAAGTCCTGTCTAACAGTTAAAACAGCCGGTTTGTTTACTTCAGAATGTGCATGTGGACAAGCTGGAAAGTCTAAGAAAAATATATGATTTATGAATTTCTTTCTCTTTTTTCCAGTTGTATTCCTTATACAAATTTTAACATAATTTCAACATTTTATAATACAGTTATCATAACATGAACCATTTTAAATATGCTGACTGGAGAGGGAAATTTTACAGTGGAGGACTTGAGCTGAGTGAAAATTCTTCAAAAATTCTATTTTTTTGTGCTCTATAAGAAAAACAGAGCATGGTTTTGGAACTGAATGTGGTTTAGTAAATAACAAAATGGCCAAAAAGTTTCCTTTCTGGGTGATCTATTGCTTGAAGAAGGCCCAGTTTTGTCCAGAGACGTCAATGTAAGATTTATTGCTGGTCTCTATTGACATACTGTAGACACTGTGAGCGGTCCGTCAAATCTATACAGTTTTGGAAAAAGAACACACATAAAAGCTCACACATAGCTGAGGTGACTTCATCTTTCAAAAGCTGAATACTTGACTGCTCTCCATTCTCACACATCCAGGCTTGCCCTCCAGCACTCTGGGTAAAAGGCTAAAAATACTGGGCTGTAAGCCATCGCCAGTAGCCCAGGGATTAGTGGAGCTCAGTGTCTCTGGCAGCTCTCCAGTTCTATAGTAGCTTTTGTGTTTCAGATAGAAGCATGTCTCAAAGACTTCTCGGAGGCCAGACATGACATTTTTGTTTTGTTTCTGTGAGATCTGTCAGTTTGTTCGCAGTTGCTTGAATTCTTACAGCCCAACATGTCTCTGGTGGTCTGCATGGCTGATAATAAACTATTAATGAAGGACTGAAGGGTAAATGCACAAATGCACACGTTTTGCTTTATGCACGAAATTTGAAATTAAGTTGCTCTGCCGTGACAGTAAAAACAAAAATGAAAATAGAAGAGTGTATTAGCTTTTGTGTTTTTAGGCATTGTCAGTGAAATGTATAAAGCTTTAGTTTAACTGGTGCATCTTTGATAATAACTAAGCAATGGTCACTTGTTGTGAGTGACTGAAGTTTGTACCAAATGTGTACACGTACTATTTCTTCGAAATGAGATTGAATGAAGTTCACTTGTAGTTTTAAACACGGCAGAGGGATAAACTGTCATTATAAAATAAGCTATGGCTGTGGGTGTTGTTAATATGCTTTTGCAAGTCTTTGCTTGCCTAGTTTCTGTTCCTTAACTTGTCAATAGATGTCAGATTGCTGCAGTAAACAGATTCCTTACACTTAGCTTCAGCTTACAAAGATTGTGTTTGTGTTCATTTAAACATGCTGAACTCATGCCTCGTCAGGGCTCCCGAGAGAAATGTCTCACAGACATTTGCAGCCACCTGTTTAAATCTGTGTTATGTGTTCAGAATTTCCCTTTAGTAGTTGGAGCGAAACCTGTAGACTGTATTTTTGGCTCTTGTAGCCCCTTGCATCATATATTTTATTTAGTCAGCTTCTCTGCAGAAGCGTCATTGCACTTGTTTGCTTATTTGAGGTTACACTTACAGTACAGTCTGCCTTCTCGTCTGAGCTGCGCTAGAAGAAATCACAAGTATATTATAGCCACTATACGAGGATGTAGTTATAATGGAAAGATACACTTTGCCGAGGTATTGAACATTCCTTTTTTCCATTTCCAGAGAAGCGTAGTACGCCGGCACGTTGAGGGTGGTCTCTCTGCGAGCCAGGATATTACAGGATCACACAGGCAAGCCACAAGCATGTCTAATGTCCTAATTGGATTATGCAGTTGTGGTTCTTGACGGCAAATTATTCGAAAAACCTGAACCCCTCGTGTTTTCAAGCGATGACAAATAAAGCAAGACGGCATTTTGGCGTACACCTCGTAACTAACTCGACTCGAAAATGTTCAGATGATATCGGCAGGTACTACTGTATGTGACTACATAGGTCAAGCTCGTTCATGAAGCCATCAAGAAATTTGTGGTCATTGCTGAGTGCCCCACATATTGGCTTAAAGCATTCCTGGGAAAAGCAGCTGAGGTTGCTCTTTTTTTCCCCCCCAGAATTCCCCCATTTTGTCAACCAGGTCTCACAACAAGCCTGAAGGTTACAACTTAACAAAAACACAAGCGGACCCTCTTATATTTTTTTGTATGAAGTCACCTTTAAGCAACTGAATAAACATCATGTTTTCTTTCTGTGTCATGATTTCCTTACGAGGCAGCTCCGAATATATTGCATGAATGTTTGGAAACCGCATGAAAAAAACTCCTCAGCAACAATTACATTAAAGTGATCAGAGTCATTAATATCAACATCTGCTGTTCTGTTGATCTGTGTTTTCTGGGCAACCCCTAGGTTGTAGTTAATAATAGCCAACAGCTATATTAGGAGACAAAAGTGGCAGATTTAAAGCTATAATCTTCACTGTAATAACATATGTGTTTTAAGACCCGAGTCTGTGAGTTTTGTAAATCCATTTATTCCTCTGCCTCTCATTGAATGTGTAAAAGGAACCCAGAAATTGCACATAATGAGCTACTGCCCTGCCAGTGCTGTCAATTGGTGTGACCAATATGGTCATTAGCTGACAGTCTTGTCCCCTGTATGTGTTATGAAAGTAACTCTCAGCTCTGCTCGTCACAAACCCGCAGAATGCTGGTTAGATGTTCGCCAGCTATGCGGCAGACCCAGCCAGCGTGTTTTATGCCTGCATGCTCTAAAATAAACTGACAAAAGAGGTGCTGCTCCATTGCATGCTGCCTACACCATGCCTAAAACATGAGATATTGGCTAAATACTGCTTCTTTGGTCTTAGTTTGCTGGCTGATATTTCTGTGATTAATGTTGGTGATGTCATTAATATTTTTGTTGTCAATTCTTAGGTTTAGGGGTTTGATCAAACTGTTTTCACGGCTGTTTTCACGTGGGCCACCTAGCAGCACCTCAACATTTCAGGTCTTGAAACAAGATAATGAGCTGAATCAGGTGTTTGATTAGGGAGACGTCCAAAATGTGTACTTTTGAAGAGGGTTGGGAACCGCTTCCCGTAGTCTGGAAACCCTGTTTAACTCATTTTTTCTATATAAGGAATTAGACATTTGAGAACATTAACCACACCAGAATTCATTCATCCTATCGAGCTGACAGGACGTACATAAAGAGTGCCCAAAGCACCCCTCATTCATTTTTCAATTCTGGAGGCGAAGCCAGGCTTGCTTTTGCTTGTTTAATTATGTAACAGAAGCTGTAAGATAGTTTCTATTCATCTGGATTGTGATAGTATCATATTCAAGACGTGGTCACACTTTGTGCGCCACTTATTTAAATTCATACACACACAGACAAGGGAGAAGATCACACAAAAAAACACACTGCACGTGAAAGTTGAAGTTTGGTGAAGTTCAACAGACAATCCAAACCTTAAAGAGTGACCTCTTGGCGCAATTAAAATATATTCAAGCTGCAAAGGTTTGCAGTGTTATGCGTTGATTATGTATTTTCACATTTTGAATGTATTAATGTATTATTAATGGAAAACTAGCCCTGGAGTGTGACATCTGTTCAGTGCAGTGTCCGTAAAAATTTTGCAGTCAGACACTTGCACATAAAAGTGCAATATTTCATGAATGCACAAAAACGACTTATTAATCTATAATAACTATTGTCAGTATTGGACCCAAATACTGTGGTATGATATTCCACGCAATCGGTTTTGTCTAGGAAGAGTGCCACTATAAACTAATAAACGTACAGGTCAGGAAAAATTATATATTTATATAAAGGATGAGTGATGTGCTTTGGTTTGTCAAGCAGAAACACATTGTATTGTGGTGCTTATGTGGGTGCTGTGAAAGTGAATTCGGCTTTTAACATGTTTCTGTTATAAAAATTAAGTCCCATTGGCATTACAATATACAGTCCTTCTCTGTACAAAGTTGCATGTATAACCAATTTCACTTAATAATAATAAGATGACAAATTGTTTGGGTTTTTTTTACGTATGGGATTTCTTTTTCTTTGAACATGCATTGGCAAAACAAACTGTGTGCAAACATTAGGATTAGGGGTTGGTGGAGCTATTAATATCTTATACCATGGTAAGAGAACATTTCTATCACACTAACGGCATTGTATATCACAGTAAATATCAGTATATTAAATGGACTTTTGGAGACACACCCCTTTCTAAATGGAAAAAACCCAATTATCTGGCCTTTTAACACTTCCTCAGTAATGGTGATTGTATTTGTCTCTCTTGTAGGCTAACAGGTAATGAACCCCTGTCCATTTTGCCACTGAGCTCACAGCCAGACGAAAGGGCGGGCAAGGCGCACTACAAGCTGTGTGATCGACTCAAACTGGAGAAGAAGCAGCGCAGAATGTGCAGACGGGACCCTGGTGTGGCCGAGACTCTAATGGAGGCCATCAGCATGAGTGCCTTAGAGTGCCAGTATCAGTTTCGCTTTGAGAGATGGAACTGCACCTTGGAGGGCCGCTACCGGTCTAACATTTTAAAGAGGGGTAAGTAGTGTGCTATTAATACAGTGCCTATGCAAAATTGTAACTTTCTACCTGGTCTCGTGGCATAAACGTACCTGGGCACGGAAAATGTACCAATAGGTACATATCACTGCAGTTTCCAAAAGAAATGAGCGCTAGAGGCAGTAAAACAAACTTTTATTCCTTTCACACAAATTTACAGAGTTTAAATTGGTAAAGCATAATTTTTGCACAATTACTAGAAATATATCATATTATTAGCCTATAAAGCTCATAGGAGCTTAGTCTGGCCAAGTTGCCTTACTACTCCCAGGAGGTGGGCTTAACCTGCGTCCCTCAGATGCCTTTGTATACTACAGGACAAATCTACAACCAATCAGACCACTCATTCCAGTCACGTATGCGTAGCGACGGAACCTTAAGTCATCGTAACCAATTGTAGCTAGCTTCATTAAAGCCGTAGGAAAATGTCGTCAAGTGATTTCTGCAGATTTTGCCAGATTAATATGAGAGTAGCTGGTATTTACAGTCATTCAGTGATTATTTAGCAAGCAATTGAGCATCGTCGAAAGGTTACGAAACATTGGGTTGACAGTTGTCAATCCGGTATGGTTTCTGGATGTGCCGGGGGGTGGGGTGGGGTGGGGGGGGGGGGAGAGAGCTCGTTTCTCATTGGTTCCCACTTTTTTGGGAATGGAAATGCTCTAAAACAGCAGCTTTGCCAGACTGACTTTGCTTGTGAAATTGAATGTAGCATCCCAGGCTATCATGTTATGACTTCAAAACAATATTAATATGCTTGGAGATTTGAAAACTGGTGCTTTTGAACATTAGGGTTACAAATATCCAGCTTGATATTTATGGGTTTTCATAAACTGTAGGTTTACTTGGTAGCTCAGGTGATATGGCGTTGCATTCGGTGTTGAAAATCTCCGGTTCAAATCCTGTGTAACTACAGTTTGGCAAAACAGATCAAATCTGCATAAAAGGAAGTTTAAATGTCTTTATTATTATTTTTTCCATTTGTTAACACTATTGGGTAGGTACAGGGTTGGATTTGGTGTAGGGCATATTTCCAACATGATAGAGCATTAACTTTTAGAGCAATCCTCGGATATTTGAATTCTGAACCGTGGCAATATGTAACTGAAGCAATGTAATAAAAACACAGCAATACTTACCTATGTCAACGTAATAAAATGTGTCAGGGTTCACATATTAAACCACTTATTTCTCTTGGAAACTGCGGCAAAACATGCAGAAAGGTACATAAAGATGGTGTTGCACAAAAAGTGCACAGAGGTACATATTTTTATGAGACCAGGTTGGTAACTGTGCAAGTGTTATTTTACCGATCCTAATAATCGAACACTCTGATGAGAGTTAGAGGCCATTTACACAACACTGTTTTCTACTAAAAACAGAAAACTTTTTATGCTTTTTAGCCGTTCATTTACTTGACAGCAGCATGCCAACCCAGGCTCACTGAAAATACGTGCTTTCCGTAACGTTGATATTACATACCTTATTGTGTATTTTACCAGCTTTAATGTGAAAGGTCCAATGAGTGATGCTAAAACGTGTTTACAATACATGACCACTGACACATTTTAATTAAATTGATACACGCATTGGGGCAGTTTTTTAACATAGCTTCAGGCACGTATTGGAGCCATTCAGAATAATTAGAATAAGAAGAATAATAGCCATTCAACCCTAAAACTACCTGGTGGTGTTACCAAAAGCAAAAGTGGTATAAAAACACATTCGCTAATGCAACTGTGCTATTTTAACTTTCTTCTATGCAGGTTTGAGCTGTTTTAGTTTCACGGGACTGTACCGGTGAACCTCCGTACCGGAGCGCTTCACTTCACAATCGGTACCAAGTAAACCTACTACATTATAAAACCATGAAATGTAAAGCTGTATATGTGATGCTAATGTTAAAAATGTTTTCAAACCTCATAGCCATGTTAGAATTGTTTTGAAGTCATAACACAAACAAGTTCTACTGCCTCTAGTGTTCATTAGTGTATTTCCAATGAGCCTGGGTAGAGAAACACTAAATTTTGAAATAGGGTGAATGCACGTATCTGAAAACAATAACCATATAGTCTCTATGTAAACTATAAAAATGTGAATTTGTGAAATCAGCGATATCATATGCACATGTGCTATAAAAAAAAAAAAAAAAACGTGTTTCTTTTTGCCAACTACTGGCCTGACATGCTTAATACTTTTGATGTTGTCTTGCACACATGCCCTCAGCTGACAGGTAGTTACAAAATTACAAGTTAATAGAATGTCTAAAGAGGACGTTCAAAATAAAATTGAACTGCGTATGTTACTTTTTTAAGTTTAAATATTTCAGGTTTCTTTGATGAACACAAAGTAGTTATGTGACTTTTGCAACACCTTTACTGTCCTTTTTGATTCGCTGAACACAAGTAAGTGCAAGAGGTGCTTGAAACTGTTACTAGCATTCTCCATAAAAATCCCAGGATTGGAGGTCAGGAATGAACTATTGGCTGCCTTGTAATCTACGTGTTTCTCACAGGCTTCAAGGAGACGGCATTCCTCTATGCCATCTCTTCAGCAGGCCTGACCCACGCCATGGCCAAAGCCTGCAGCGCTGGACGCATGGAGCGCTGCACCTGTGACGAGGCTCCTGACCTGGAGAACCGCAAGGCCTGGCAGTGGGGAGGCTGCGGAGACAACCTCAAGTACAGCAACAAATTTGTCAAAGACTTCCTGGGTAAGAGGTCCAACAAGGATCTCCGCGCCCGGATAGACATGCACAACAGCAATGTAGGAATGAAGGTAGGCTGCTAAGATATACTAAAAAGTATGGGGAGCATGGGAACTATAAATAACGTGGGAAATGTTATGTGACAGAAGCATACATGAGAAACATGGAGTCATCTGCATATGTTATACTGTAATGAAGGTGACTGTATCATTAATCTTTCTTTCTTGCTTTCTTTCTCTCTGTCTCTGTGGTGGTTAAATGTTCAGCTTCATAAATTCTTTAGGGTCGCTCAAATAGTCTGTAAAGGTCCCATTTTAAATCACTTAAATTGGCTATTTAATTCAGTAATTTATAATAAGTGCCCATTAATCAAGGTTAGGTTTCCCTTACAGTCTAAGTTTGTCCAAGTCTTCCATTGTTTCTGGTAAGAGAAAGAGCCGAGGTAACATTGAGGCCCTCGTAAGAGTAAAAACAACACACACAAAAAAAAAACTAGGAACTAGAAAAAGACCCATAACGGAGAGCCAAAGTAAACTACAGGTCTGGCACCAATAGATTGTCTCATATTGTTAGTTTTAATTGTAGGATGAATATAAATTACAGCAGATTTGCTCAGTCCATCTCAAGTAGTCGTCCTCAGGCCATTCTGTCTGCGATAAGAGATTTACAGCAGTGTATATTTTGGTCCATCTGCACATGTAAGGAGGTGTATGGGGTTTGGGGTCAAATCCCATATGGAGAACAAACTTGGAATGTGCTAGCCTCGGCATCACCTGCATTTTAAAGCTGACGTTACACATTTTCCTCTCCTTCCATTGTGGTGGATTTGCAGTTTCTGTTGAACTAGTCTACTACTTGTTTAACACAAAATGTCCAGACAGCACCTTTTATGTGCTTATCTTAAAGTTCAGTTTCTCACAGAAATGTCGAATGGATCAAACGCTGTGGTCGGTAGCGCTCTCTTTATAACGTGAAATTTAAATATCGGTGTCTGTTGTTCAAATTTTTGAATCATCGAATCAACAACAAAAAAAAAACATCCATCAAACATTTGCATTTCTTAATTTAAAACATTTGTGACCCTGGACCACAAAACTAGTCATAGGGGTCATTTTTGGAAATTGAGATTTATACATTATCTGAAAGCTAAATAAATAAATCCCAAATTCTTCCGATATATTTACGGTAAGACATGTACTTAAAAGAAAAATTAATAATTTTGATGCAATCCATGCAATGTATTTTTGGCTATTGCTACAAATATACAGTATCTGTGCTACTTATGACTGTTTTTGTGCTCAAGGATCACATTTGTCTATCGTTTACTGTTTTTCATTGATTAACTGGTTTTGCTGATTTATTATGATGTTTCCTAGAAACTTAATTTCACCTACACACAAGTTTACTTAGTAGTTATTCAGTGTGATGCACGTTTAATTACGGCACTACATAAATGCATCACTGTAAATATGTCATTGTAAACAGACTAGCAGAGAGAATACTACAGACTACAGACATTTTAGAACATTTATTTGAATGTGTCCTTATTACGGAGTAATTATACATTTAAATACTGAGGAATATTAATTAACAGCATGTATTTAGAGTTAGAATTAGGGTTTGGTTTAGGGCTAAACTGCACAAAATGTAGTATTATTATGCATACATTGATAACACTGTTAACACTATTTTACAGTGTCCTTGTTATACATTGCATTGATAGGAACATTGTAAAATAAAGTGTTAACAAATCGTGTTATCCTGATGGAATATTCTGTTAGTTTCCATAAAACTATGCATTATTATAGCTGCAAAATCAGCTATCAGCTACTGTATCTCTTGAAAATGACCGCATAGAACAACAACAAAAAAACTTTTTCTA
>JAUCMS010000044.1:2527965-2553601 GCA_032357445.1 Enteromius radiatus | reverse complement strand
CAATCAACTCTGTCTATTATGTGCACGCACATTAAACCCCGCCTCTTCCTGCTGATTGGCTGGCCGTAGTTTGTTATAGTTTTGGTGCACGGCCTCTGTGTTGTCTTTCGAGACCAGGTTTTTTCCCCAATGTATTCAGAGGGCAGACAGCAAGACCATCAAGGGGTGATGCATACGCTTTGAGATAAAAAATGAAATCGCGCTAAAATCCTGCAACATCGCATAGAGCACCTTTAAGGATACTACGCAAAGCTTTGGGAGTGAGTTTGGATGGGTTGAGAGAGAACGACCCACTAATTTCTTGCAAATGGCAAAAAATAAAAAAATACAACGTGCACCGAATCAAAGATTTTCTGGTAAGCTGCAAATGAATTATTTATTTGTATCCTTGACACACTTTTGGTGTGCCTGGGTACTATTTTAAATCACATGTCTCAAGTTATGTCTGCTGTCTATTTTGATTAGATTAAAAGCTGTCACTGAAGTTCGAACATTGAAATAAGTGTACCTGCACTCCAAATGTTTCCTCCACCTTCTGGGCTTCCCGGTGTGGTTGCCAAAGTTGCCTGAAACGCTCCATAGTCACGTGTGATCTCAACTTTCTTCTTATACTGCATTTCCAGTACAGATAAAGCTTCAGTCATCCTGGCAGAGAGAATTCGGAAACAGATGTCAGGTTTTCCGATGAAGCGCTGCCGAACGCTGATCTCGTAGGGGCTGTCCACATAGATATCATCCACCTCTTCCTTCTCAAAGCAATGGAGGAGCTGTCCGTTTGCATCTCGAACCTCCAGAGAGGAGACCAACACTATCAGGCTACCTGGCTTCATGGTTCCAGAGCTTCCAACACGGGAGACAATAGCCGGGATGCTGGTTATGACTTTTTGGCCCTTGGCCGATCCTTTAGCGCAGGCCGCTTTGGCCGCTGCCTCAGATTTGGCCTCCTGGTGGCTCTTCCATGGCATTTTGCCAAAAGGCCACCAAGAAGGACACTCAAGTTCAGAGAGAAGTCTGCACAGAAGAAAACAATCATCAAGTTTACAATATGTAATTAAATCATTATTAAGTAAATGATTAGTATATGGTGAGAGTGGGTGTTCTTGACCTCCTGATAAATATATATTTACATTTATTAATTTAACACACTTTTAATTTTACCCACATTCTGTCATTAATTACTCACCCTCATATCGTCCCAAACCTGTAAGACCTTCGTTCATCTTCAGAACCCAAATCAAGATCTTTTTGATGTATTTCGAGAGCTCCCTGACCCTCTAAAGACAATAAGGATCAAGGACATATTTAAAATGTGACACCGTGATTTTACAAAGCTACAAGAATACTTTTTGCGCACAAAGAAAAATAAATGATGATTTTATTTAACAATTTGTCTCCTCCACGTCACACCATGGAGCCATTTTGAAGAGTATCACATACGAATACACTGTTTACATTCAGATTAAAGCATAAACAGTGTTTCCGTATACATCCGTACTTTGTTGAATAAAGTCGTAATTTCTGTTTTCTTTACAACACAAAAAGTATTCTCATAACTTCGTAAAATAGCAGTTGGATTATGGATTATTTTAACAATTTCCTTACTACATTTCTGAGCCTTGGTTGTGTAAGGATCCTTGCTGTCTGTGAAGACGATGATCAGAAGATGAACAAAGGTCTTACAGCTTTGGAAAGACATGAGGGTGAGTAATTAATGACTATCCCTTTAACAGTTATTAGAAGCACAATAGGTCATGAAAGATCTCCTTAAAATGTGAATTATTATTTATGTCTTTATGCATCACAGTTTATGAATCTGAGCAAAACCTACTTATCTGCCACGCTCAGGTCTGACTCGATCTTGTCCAGGCCCTGAATCATGTTGTCAAACTGCTCTCCCTGGTGGTTCAGGACTTTTCCAGTATCCTCCAGCCTCCGCTGGGCTCCAGAAATCAGGCTGATCAGCTCCTGGCCCTTGCTGAGAGGAGCTTCAGCTCCGCGGGGCTCTGTGGGGGACAGCAGCCGTTCCCTCCAGAAGTGCTCTAGCACGTGGTAGACGGTAGTACGACAAGGCTTGAGAGACCCAAACCAGTGCTTGATGTTTCCCTGCTCCAACACAGTAAGAGCACTAAAAATGAAGCTGGACGACTCCATCTTGATCTCCATGATGCGCGAGAGCCTCAGACTAATCAGATTCTCCTGATTCTGCTCGGATTTGAAGCGTAGGGTGGTGCGAGTTAAGGAGAGGATGCCACTGGCCCAGCGTTTCTCGCTGTTGATGTAATAAGAGCCGGGCCAGGTATGGATGGATGCCTCCTGGCTCATCTTTTTCTGGCACAGCTGCCCCGACTTAGGGAGCTTACCTGCCAAGTGAGTGGTGTATATAGATAAATTAGTAAGCAGCCATCATCATTCACTTTTATTTACATGAAAAGCACACCTATTATAACCACATGTTGCTATAAACCTCGACTGCATTTCCTAAATCATTGCAAATCCAAGTTGATTGTCACTGCATTGGTTATATTATATATATATATATTACAATATTTCTACAATCTTAGGTTTATAATGGTTCTAGTAAACACAGCCCTGTACAATTTTCAAGGAGGAACACAAAAAAGCAGGGGGCCCAAAACACTTCCAAAATGTTATTTCCATTATTATTATATTAGGATAATTAATATTGTTCATATTAATCTTTTGAATTATTAAAACACAGACACACACAATGAATAAAGCGTATTACAACGCATATTTTCCTTTGTTTTTATTGAAGAACATGCAATTCATGAATCTTATGGAATCATCAAAAAAAAGTTCTTTATTAATCACATTTTTTTTTTTGCGAAAAAGGCTTATTCGAAAATCCTTTACATATATTTTCCATGTAGCCTTGTATGAGCAATAACAGTAGATACTGGTGTGGTTGGCATTACGCGATATAAAAACACGTTAAGATCATTTATGTCATACCTTTTAGGATGATGTTGACTTTCAAGTGACAGCTACAGCAGGGTGTGACGTATTACACGCATTAAAACAATAACATCTCTACGCATCGTAGTCGGTTGCGGGACATTTACCGCCTCAGTGTTTCCCGTTAACGTTTACTGCAACGCCCTATATAAAAAACGTAAAAAAAACCATCAAACTCTACTTCCTTGTCGCGTCTTAGCGATGTAAATACAGCCGAACCAAAGACTGGACGCAGCGGTGATTGTTTTAGTGCGCTCATGTTTACACTCCGATGTGCAATAAACTATATTAAAGGTTCCGCTCAACGTCACGCACGCACATATAATGTGGCGATGGCTAATTAGGGGATTTATTCACAAGCAATTTAATGATATTTAATTAATTTGCTTTTTGTAATATACATCTATTTTTTTACGGAAGAAGAGAACCAAATCGTTGGATTGGTGTGCACACGTTTCTTTTCCGGTGGGAAACTAGGTAGACATGTTCCAAGCCTGGCGCAGAAAACCCCAATTATTTTCGATTTATAAGCATATAGAAAAAGATATTCGCCTCGCATCGATAATTTAAATACACGTAAGCGTGACGTTAAACCGTCGATACATTAGTTGCGCTTCTAAAGCTTAAAATAGCCACGCAAAGCTGTCATGAGAGAAGCGAGAGGTTGATAGAATGTGTTCTGCTATCAAGCCAGCAGTATTGAGTTTTGTTTATGTTTTTAACATTGCATCAAGCGTGGAATAACATGTGGAAGCTTCGTGTTAGTGACTAAGTTACCGTGAATTAGGCTGAGCTCCATTCTGACATGTCATGGATAGAGAAACCTTTCATAACTGCTGCAGTTTGGTCAAAATGCCCAGGCAGATCCATCAGCACTGCTCCTCTCATTTCATTGAGTACATAGAGAGAGAAATACCCTACTCCAAATTCTTCAAGAACTACTTGATCTCAAACCAACCCTGCATGTTTTCCAAAAAATTCACAGAAGACTGGAACTGCAGGAAAAAATGGGTCACGGCTGAAGGAAAGCCTAACTTACAAAGACTTCTGCAAGAATTTGGTGAGCCAAGAATGCTTTTTTTAATTGTATTATTATTCTTGCACCAATCGAAAGTTGACCAGCTGCATAAAAAAGTACCAAAGCGATACAAATTGTATGTGTACTTAATATGTTATATCCACAAATGGCCTCATTTTATTATGCAGATGAGACTCCTGTTCCTGTTGCAAACTGCAGCGCAAAAGAATACAACTCCAACCCGAAGCAGATCATGCCTTTTAAGGAGTTTATCCAGTATTGGAGAGAGTACATACAGAATGGCCATTCTTCACCCAAAGGATGTCTTTACTTAAAGGACTGGCATATGCAAAGGTACAGCTCTTCAAAAGCATGCAGTGTGGGTTATTGTGCAACAGCTTTGAATGTGATGCACAATATTAGCTTGGAAACAGATAGAAAAGATGGATGACTTTACTGTCGTAATGTGGAGTATGTTTATGTTCGTTGTAGGAACTTTCCTGAACACAATGCTTACAAGACCCCAATTTACTTCTCTGATTGGTTGAATGAATATTGGGACACAATTGAAGTGGATGATTATCGGTTTGTCTACATGGGACCGAAGGGGTCATGGTACAGTTTCATTTATTTATCCTATACAGTTCTAAGCGTGTAAAAGTTTTTGTTCTATAAATAATTTGTTTTGTGGGTTTTGAAGAAAATATGAAATGCAATGGAACATTATTATGCAAAATTAAGAAATATTGATTATTCTGCTCTCAATAAAGCAAAAAGTAACACATAATACAGAAATTATGGCATTTTAATATATTTTAAATTTCAGATTTTTTATCATGTTTAAGGACATATGAGCTTCTTGTCATCTCTTTGTATGTCATGCAGTCAGTGATTTTGTTTTTGCCACTAGGACACCTTTCCATGCAGACGTGTTTCGCTCGTACAGTTGGTCTGCTAACATCTGTGGACGTAAGAAGTGGCTCCTGTATCCTCCCGGTCAAGAGGAGTTTTTGCGGGATTGTCATGGCAACTTGGCCTATGACGTCACAGCACCCGTACTTCAAGACAAGGGTCTGTATCCACAGTTCGAAGAGGCTTGTCAGCCTTTAGAGATCATTCAAGAAGCTGGGGAGATCATATTTGTACCTAGTGGTTGGCATCATCAAGTTTACAATTTGGTGAGTAATAGTTATGTTTGATGTCCAGTCCTACTCCTGGAGGAACAATCAATGTCCTGCAGAGTTTTGCTCCAATTTGCCCAAATACACATGCTTGAAAAGAAACTAAAAAATATAAAATGTTATTTTGTTATTTTGTGTTATTTCTGTTTTAATTGTGTTATTTCAGTTTAACCTACATTTTTATGTAATTACCTACTGTACATACACAGTGGGTACGGAAAGTATTCATAACAGAGTGAAAAATTTAAGGGGGTCTGAATACTTTCGGTACTTTCGATATATTTTTTTTTGCTTTGTGCACACATAAATAGTATCTAATATTATTTGTACGTAATGCAAGTAGTAATTATTGCTAATTATACTTTAGACTTGCATATTATTTACTTAATAGCAATCAGTTATTGCTAAATTATTGATTCTGCATAATTCTTTTTCATCTTTTCCATTTCTCTCTCTGAAATAATAATAAGTGTTTTCTTTGCACTTCAGTATTACATCAACTACTGATGAACACATAAATTGTTATTTGAATTATATTTAATCATGCATTACTTGGATTTCGGAAGGCTTTTGTCTCAAACATATTAAATAAACAAATTGATGTTTTTTCTTATTTAGATGTAACGCAGGGATTCCTACACATTTGTGTCAGGTGAACTTGTAATAACTTACAGTATACAGTAAAATAAATATTTTAGATATCACATTTGCATAATTATGGTTCTCTAACATTGGCTAATGATCACATGGCATGCAGTTAATTCTGTTATTTGAAAAATAAAATTAAAATTTGACACTTTTTTTATTATTTAATTAATTATTTGTTTTTTGTTCAAGTCATAAATGCCCTACAGTTCCTTTACAAACCCCAGTTTGGGAAACCTTGTTAATGTAATGTTTAATGCACTTCATGTTGTTTCAAAAATGCATCTTTTAATAATAGGAGGATACTATTTCCATCAATCATAACTGGCTGAACGGCTGTAATTTGGATATCATGTGGCAGTTTCTGCAAGAAGAGCTTTCTTCTGTCCAAAGAGAAATCAAGGAATGGCGTGATACTATGGATACCTGGCATCAGCATTGTCAGGTAACTCTTTATTTCAGGTCCAAAAGGACTAATAAAGACTCACTATGTGCTGCTGTAGTACTGTAAAATCATAATCATGTAAACGACATTTAATATCCCTGTGGTGATACATTGATTGTTCTTTTTTTTTCAGGTGATCATGAAATCGTGTACAGGAATCGATTATGGAGAGTTTGCCTCTTTCCTTAAGACTATTGCAAATAATCGAATGTCCTTTTTAAATTCATGTCCCAGAAATGCAGATAACTGCCAGGAACACCTTGCTGAAAGTCTGTGTGCTTTAGGTCCTCAGCATGCGGCCTTTGACCTTCAGAGAGTATTGCATATATTTGAGATCATGCTTAGCAATGAAGACTTCAAGAGACTAGACCTTTCAACTCTGAGCTTTAAACCTGAGGAGCTGCTTCAGGAGATCAGAGAGGCTGTTCGAACCATTGTATAAATGCTATACTGTGTCTGAAAGATCAGCTATGGCAAATGTTCATAAATTCTTTTAACAACATATTTGTGTTATTTTATTCCTGTCATTATATTTTTAGTACGGCAAACATAGCTGAGGAGTTACCTTTAAAAGTAGTGCATCACTGCTTCGTAAAACTTCCTTTAATGTAATTTGGCATTACAAAAATAAAAAGTTGTATTTTTGGCAACCCTTTCACATCAAATGGAAATTAATAAGGAAGTGATTCTGCAATTTCTCTCAACATGGCAACTTGCGTTACTTATTTGAAAAAGTTACACTGATATTTTGTTGAAAATGTGAAAGTAATGCAAAAACCAATCCAATTATGTAACTCACGTTACTTGTAAAACATTACCCCCAACGCGGATGACAAATATTAGGGTATGAGCACACAAACTTGGACGTATTGTCAACAAACTTGAGATGTTGACATGCCAGTTCTACATCGATGATAAAACAACATTTTAGCATAACATTTTTTTAAATTAAGATTGATCATATTTACCATGTTTACATATCATCAGAATAAATAAGCTTTTCATTGATGTATGGTTTGTTAGGGGAGGATAACATTTGAAAATCTGAAATCTGAGGGTGCAAAAAATCTAAATATTGAGAAAATGGCCTTTAAAATTGTCCAAATTAAATTCTTAGCAATGCATATTACTAATAAAAAATTACATTTTGATGTGTTTATAGCAGAACATTTACTAAATATCTTCATGGAACATGATCACTACTTAATATAATAAAGAAAAATTATTTTGACCCATACAGAGTATTGCATAAAAATATGCCTGTGCAACTTATTGTTTTGTACTCAAGGATAACACATAATTATTATATACCGCGTACAGGAATTTCGGCACCCTTTTATTTGAAACAAAACCAAGGTAAGACTATTTCAAATACCATTTTGAATAAGCCACAACAATAAAACATTTTAAAACATTTTATTTTAAAGTGTCAACTAAAACATTTCTGTGTGAAAGTTCAAGTAATTTTTTTAATCTGCATCACAATTGATTCAGATGGGCCTTTGACCGTTCTAGTGTTCATTATTCCTTACTGTTTCTTGGCCACCAGTCAGGTACAGTAGCCTGTAAAGTCACTGTTGCGCCGTCGGAGGATTTCAGTTTTAGTGGCTCTTTGGCATGAGCCAAGCGTACGAGGCTCAGTCCCAGCATGCCGATTCCTGCTCTGTGTTTCCCGGCTGGTTTACCCCCCTCAGTCTCTAGAGCGGTTCCTTGGTCCAGGGTCTCGGCCGGAGCAGACATGGTAACGGGCATCAGGCGCTTTCGTATCACACCGGTGTGGTGAGTTCTGGCAGTCAGCTCCTGTCCGATGTAGCATCCCTTGCTGAAGTTAATTCCCTGCATGTAGACGAGATTAGACTCCAGCGGAAGAGCCTCGCCTGGAGGAAGGTCTTTCACTCCTTCAGGCAGTCCTGTAGAAATGTGTTCAATTACAGGATTAAAAGAAACCATAAGATCACAAAGGATCAATACTATTTTAGTGCATTTAAAAGGACAAAATGCTACTGTTACCAAACAATATCTATATACACTTTGATGATGACTACTGCTTATATTAAATATATATTAATTGCATCCAAAATAAAAGTTCCTATTTACATAATATGTGTGCATATTTATCATGTATATATAAATACAAAAACATGTATACATTTAAGAAAGATATGTTTATATATTAAATATATTTATATATAATAAGAATATAAATGTATATACATGTGAATTTATATATGCATAATAAATACACAGTAAACAACATCCATATACTACATGAACAAAAACTTTTAGTCATTTGAAGCAATCAAAACCACTTTTTCACAGTAAGAAGTGGACCAATATCAAAATTTATATTCATATTTGAATAAGATTGGACACACTTGACTGAATTTTCTAATGATCTGAAAAAAATGTATCTAAAATATATGAATTTCTTTAAATAATAAACTTGATAATTATTTTTAGGTAGAAATAATCATCTCAGATCATTCCACTGGTTGAGAAAAGCCTAATCTAGAGAAAATATGATTGTTTTGAAGAAGCTAAAATATTAAATCTATTTAATTTTTTTTGTAGCTACATAATAATAATAATGTGTCCAAACTTCTCACTAGTAGTGTATGCATCTTTTTTTAATTTATTTGCATAGTCTGGCAGTGTGATAAATTAATTTTTTAAGTTTTAGATTAAGTATAACAAGTGACAGTGAAGAACAGCTTAACGTCTTGTCAATTATTCACATACACTTTCCTAAGACAGAGAACTCCTCTATGTTTAAGTCCAGAACAATGTAGACTAACAAAGATCAACACATGTCAAGATTATTCCAAGTAGTAATACAAGTCGCTTAATACCAATTTCATAGCGGCGTCTGTGGTATTCTTCAGTGTTGCCCTCTCGACAGGCTGAGACCATCTCCTGTGGGTTGTTCTGACAGCTAGTGATCATTCTCCAGCCCATGAGTTCAGTTCTTGGGTCTTGCTCCAGTACTAACACTTTATCTGCTGCAGTAATATCCGGCTTTGACTCTCCCGGTACTGCAGCTTTGTTTTGGGGTAACAGAGCCCATAGCGAGAGACCGGGACACAAGCTGAACTTTACTTTGCGACGTATCTTGTAAACTTTCAGAAGCTGCATAATGGAGTCCTGTACGGTGCTGTCACACTCCAGAAGTACACCATTCAGTCCGGCTGGGTTTCCTTTTAAACTGAATAACAGACATAATTAATACATACATGCAAAACATGTTTGGCACAGATTCTCATTGTCGTTGTTGTTTTAATAGGTTCGACCTAATATTAGATGGTTCCAAGTTTCTGGTTTACATTGTTTTCAATGTAGAGAGTTTTCATTATTTGATCGACTAAACAAGATAAATCAGGAAACTGGATGAAGGAAATTAAACCATGCACTATGAGTTGACGTTTTTATGATTTGTACATATGTGACAGACAGTGCAATAATTCTTGAGAATGAGTACATTTTTAGCAAGCTAAACATGCTTATATTATTCTCATCTGTAACCCGCTTCACATATCAGCTCCTTGTGATGTTTATTAACTTCTAAACCATGTTGGCTTTACTGACATTTACTGAACATCCTGATATCAGTAAGTTAGTAGTCCAGGGTGGGACAGTGAGATAATGTTGAGGCCACGCCCACATCTTACTAACATTACAACTCCAGCACCTCTAAAATCACATTAATATGACATTCTCTGTCTACTTTACAATGCAAAAAAATGATATATTACCTGTAAAGAATGATGTCGTACAGTGTCCTGCCTTGAACATTGAGAATGTGAGCATACATCGCACACACTGCATCCTCTTCCAGAAGAGCCGTGTCATTGGTTATTATTCCTTGAAGAAATGAGCTCGTGTCTTGTCCGGACACATTGATGAGAGTCCTGTGCGGTAAGCTGTAACAGCTAAACTGGGCTGTATTATTGCTAGTTTGATCTTGGGAGCGTTTTCTAAGCTGAGACCTGCTCGAACAGTGAAAATAGCGCGCGTGAAGTCCGCGTGATCCTGTCAGGAAAGCGCTGCTAAATAAAATCACTCTTTGCATTGTGTTGTTTTCCTCGGCGCGACTTTCAAAGCTCAAAGTTCCTCAAAACGACACAAGTTAGTGTTATTTTGTCTCCAACCTTCCATTTTCATTCCCATACTGCATTGCGTGTGCGTTTGCTGGCTGTATGTTATACGAATCCTACTATGGCAAAGGATTACCTCATGAATATTGATGATAATGTATTCATGGTCCGTCCAATCAGTTTGCGCATGTCATTAATATTCATGAGGTAGCAGCAAAGCCAAAGGGGGAAATATTCTGTATATTCTGTCGCTCTTTTACATTTTGAACCGCGATGCTAAAATAACATAGCAACTATAGTTAGTTCTTGAAATTGGCTGGCACTGATATGAATATTAATAACATTTCTCTATTGTGGGCGTGTCTTTAAAGGGATAGTTCACCCAAAAATGAAAATTATCCTGTCTTTTATTTACCTTTGAAGCATCCTAAGTGTATGCGACTTTCTTCTTTCAGACGAATCCAATCAGAGTTATAATAAAAATTGTCCAGACCCCTTCAAGGGGTCCATCAACATTGAAGGAAACTATACAAGGACAACAAGCTATTCAGTGTAATAGAAACTTATTTATAACGTGTATTATAATAATAATTATGTCATTCTGTTTTGGTCTAAAAAAAATTTAAATTGTTGTTTTGCACTTTATTTAGCTGCAATTATGCAATTTTTAGACTCTAAATATATTTTATTCATATAAGAGCAAAGCAAGGAGCATCAGGTCCAAGACCAGACCAGACCAGACTGAAATATGATGAGTAACTACTATCACTAAATCTATATATTGACAAATGTTTCTGGGATGTGTCCATATTTGACTGTGAAACTACTGAAACTAAATTATTTAATGGTACATTTATGCATATAGCCAACACTTTTACCCAAAGGCAACTTAGAAAAGGGAAAAAATAAAGTAGTTTGTAAAAGAGCCAACACTATTTGTAATACACAATGGCAGGTTTATTAGACACATCTGTTATCCATGTGCTTATCTGTACATATACCGTATCTGGGCACAAAGTAAAAAAAAAAATACAAATTGAGCTCACCTCTGACATGCCAAGTGATCCAGTTCTTGGTCAGCTCTCACACCTTATACATGGCCATTCACACACTTTGCATTAATGCACATTTCTGAAATAATGTTTTATTGAACAGTATATACTATAGGAAAAACAAAATCATCAGATTCTAAAAAAAGGAAAAAAACTCAAATGTCAAAGAATCTTGATCAATTATTTCCACATTTATTATTATTCTTAATCATCATAAAACTGTAATTTATAAAGGCACATTTTGGAATAGTGATTCTCAAAGAAAACATTTTACACAGCTTTTACACTTACTTCTTAATCTTGCTTACAAAATAATACTCACATTGTTGCTAAAATGTGTTTGTTTTTGTAAGAATGAAATCATAAAAAGTCATATGAATTTGCCACCAACACACCAAAACATAGTTACAGTATATCTACTCATAGTTGTTACACCAGACAGTTTAAGAGGTAAATTGTGTGCATAATGGTCTTGGAAAATAAGTTAATTCAAAAGAAATGCTGCTTTAAGCCACCATTATGGCATTCCCAGAAAGACTGCCTCATTCCTGATGAGGTCTGCAGTGACGTTCTTACCTGACCAACGTCATGCAGATATTATATATTGTATTTTTTTATTTGATAACTTAATCAGTACCACCCACTTTGACAGGGACCAAGAACATGGCAAATAATTTGAACTGCACAAAATTTTTAAATGAAGTGATTTGAATTAAATAAAAATGATTTCCAGTGAATAATGACCTAAATTCAGAGAGCTGTTGTATGGCTTTAGAAGACTTAGAATATAACACACAAGTCATACCGATGACTGTTTGAGCCCTTTTGAAACTTGAAAGCCTCATCCTCATCTACTGCAGGCAACTTTTGTTCTGTAGAAGAAAGTAAGTTGAGGGTTTATTTGTAAAAATGTAAAACATGCACATTTTGAGAGAAACTGCTTCTTTAAAATACCTTCATAATCCAATGGTACAATTTATCATTACAGGCCCAATCCATCATTTTAGTGTCACGTAATATAAATGGAAGTAGAATTTATAAATGCACATTATATATATATATATATATATATATATATGCCCATCCATGTTTTTTGATAAAGAAGAAACCAAGAAAATCAGCATAATCTTGTTTTTCCAATAGGTTCCAAAACCTATTGAGTTGCCTTACATTCTATTGTCTTCAAAGTAAAACCATTTTACATAGGGAGCAATATTAAATGTGACTGATCAGCAAAAATAACTCAGAATTGACACTGACAGCTGATTCCAATTGAATTTGGCAAGATGTGATGCTGTAATGTTGTGAAATTGTGTAAAAGTGCATATAGTGCAAGATAACAATTTAGATTTTTTTAAAATATATATATATATATATATATATATATACAGCACGTATAGTAGGGCTGCTCTTGTTTTCTTCCATCAACTTTGATCATATTTTCATCCCAATGCTTTCTGGAATTGCACAGTACCCGTGAGGTCTCAGAATCTGGCCAAAATAAAGAATTTTATAATGCAGCATAATCTTATTGCTTGCTGACATGAACAGCCTAATAATAGGAGAACATAAAAAGGAGAATTTATATTCTAACAGCAGATATACGAGGGTTGTTCTTATATAGTCCAAATAAATCAACGATCCATTCAAAACTAAATTGTTTGACAGACTTCCAATACGGTCAATACACTTGCATGCATTGGAATTTAGAGAAAAGACACACTTAATATATGTAACAAATGTACAGAAGCACATATTATTTTGAGGAAGGGAGAACACAGTAAAGCAATGTAAAGAGTTTCAGAAATGAACAGTACCCTTCTACAATATATTTATTTTTCAGTTTTGTTTAATGTTCAACAGAACTTGGGTACATAACGTTCAGTCATGGCCTTACTAACTAAACAATATGTTTTGGAGGATAACGGTTCATGACTAGTCAGATAAGAGTTAAATCCACACAGAACTCTTTCCATTTTTTGCTATTGTCCCGGCCCTCTCAGTGCTAGCTTTAGGTCGTGCGCCCTGTTTCTCCTGAGCCATGTTGACCCGGTTCTGCTCTGTCATTGTGCCACCAGACACAGGGCTGCTAGCTCTGGAGATCTGAGCGTTTTTTGTGTTATATGTCTGAAACGCCATGTCAAGTTGTTCCTGGGCTACTCGTAAATGGTGGTGCAGCGTAGCCAGGTCGGAGGGGATATTCTCATCAGGACTTGTGCAGTGCTGTTCAGGCAGCACTCTGGGCATGTTCTGGTCCTGCAGGATGATGCTGTTGGGAATGCGACCCGGTTTAACCACCAGGTTGTACCCTGGCGGAGAACTGGAAATGTTCCTGGAGTAAGGGTAGCCGTATGGAGGTTGCTGGCCGTGGCTTCGACGCTTGCGAAGAGTGTCCCGGAAGGCACCGATCCCCAAGTGGAACATCTCACAAACATTGAGCAGCAGACAAAGACAGCTCACCACGTACATGATGAGTAAAAAGATGGTTTTCTCTGTGGGCCGTGAGACGAAGCAGTCTACTCTGTGCGGACATGGGATCTTGTTGCAGACGTACGAAGGGTTAACACGGAAGCCATAAAGGAGATACTGACCCGTGAGGAACCCCACCTCGAAGACGGCACGGGATAAAAGCTGAAGCACATACATTCTCATCAAGCCTTCTTGCATGATCTTACGGCGGCCATCATGCTTCGCCGGATCTTGGTTTTTTCCCTTGTCTGTCTCGGGTTTGACCTCCTGCTCATCCAAAGTGTCTTCTTCATAGATCATCGGCTCGGCATCGTCTTCCTCCAAGACCTCGTCTAGGTGGTGTCCGTTTCTCCACCGACTGTGGCGGTTCCTCTTGTGGTAAATCTGGTTCTTCCACCGCTCCTCCTCCGAGGTACGGGCGATCTTATGGATGGCGTAACCCAGATACATGACGGAGGGGGTGGATATCATGATGATCTGGAACACCCAGAACCGGACGTGGGACAGCGGGGCGAAGGAGTCGTAGCATACATTGTCGCAGCCGGGTTGTTTAGTGTTGCAGGTAAACTTCGCCTGCTCGTCGGAGTAGATTGACTCACCTCCCACTGCGGTCAGAACGATGCGGAAAATAATTAACACAGTCAGCCAAACTTTCCCCACAAAAGTGGAGTGGTTGTGGATTTCCTCCAATAGCCGGGTGAGAAAGCTCCAACTCATGTTGGTGACAGAGACTCTTTACTTATGTTCTGCAAATAAGCAAAATGAGAAATGTAAGCTGCAACAAGTTAACACTTTATTTCTACCTGGTCACATGGTATAAACGTATATGGGTGCACTTTTTAGCGAGACAGGAAATACGTATACCAATAAGTACATATCATAACAGTTTCCAAAAGAAATGAACACTAGAGACAATATATCTCCAACACCTTTTATTCCTTTTCACACAAATGTAGAGTTTCAGTTAATAAAGCATCATTTTCACACGAGGAGCTCCGAACTGAATTCTGTGTAACTACGGTTCAGTAAGACCAATTCTGTGTAAAAGAGTTTGAAATGGCACACTTGCATCAACAAATGCGTTTACATATCAGTTTTGCATTGCATTTGCAACACTATCAGGTAGGTTTAGGGTTGGATTTGGTGTAGGGCATATTTGCGACATGATAGAGCATTAGCTTTTCACAACAGTCCCAGGTATTTGAACTCTGAACCGTTACAATATGTACCTATATATACGTAATAAAAACGTGGTTCACATATTGAACCTGTGTTTTAGTGCCACTCAGTGGACATTTCTCTTTGAAACTGATATGAAAAGTGCAGTAAGGCATGTAAAAACAGCACAGAGATACATATTTTTACAAGACCAGGTTGCTTTATTTTGATAGTCCATTTTAGAAATTTCTTCTAACAGTAACTACATGTCAGCTAGCAGTCATTAAAGTGTTAGCGGACTGTCTGCTTGATATCTTCTAACACTTTAATTTGATGCAGGTCAACTTATTCTACTAACCCTAAACTTACCCTAACAGTCTACTCTGAGAGTTAGGAGACATGTAGTTGCAAATTAATGAGAATTAGTTGACATGTAGTTACGTAGAGCCAGTAGAATATCTAAAGTGGACTATCAGAATAAATTTTAAGCAAAAAAAAAAAAAATATATATATATATATATATACATACATTCATATAAAAGATACTTGGAAAAATGATGATTTTGACACAAAAGACTTAATTGCCATGACCTGAATGATGTAATTTCATTAAAATTCTGCTCGTTGATGTTTGCCGGGTGCAAGATTTAGATTCTTAGATTCTTCTCCAAGATAAAAATTCAAATATCTAAAAGAGGGGTCACCAAACTCCGTCCTGCAGGGTTGGTGTCCTGTAGAGTTTAGCTACAACCCTAAACCAGCTAATACTAGGTATATAGAGGGTATGCATTAACACCGCTTTCCGGCCAGGACACGCCCCCTCAGACAGACTGAGAGGCAAAACAGCTTCCTGTATGACTGGATTTTATAGGGAAGCTGCAAAATAGGAGCAAATCAAACAATAATCAAGTTTCTTTCTATTTACCAAAGATCCAGTGGTCCATTGATATGCAGCATGTTTACATGTGCCTTATTTCAGCACTGGAAGAACACATAAAGCAAATTCACCTATGAATGCATTTTGTCAATACAAAATAGGTTGGTCTAAATCTGATCACTTATATCACTATAAATAGACATATTGTCAACTTATACAGTTTCTTTGAATTGCAGGGAACTCTCACTATTCACAAATCAAGTCATTTCCGAACTCCGGTTTATTTCAGGTCACAGTTGAATTGTTCCTAAACAAGACCCTGAGGACAAAACTCAGCCACAAAATTTCAGTCAAAGCTGAGTCTTCAGCTCTTTTAAAACAAAGTGATGTCATAGTAAACATTACACAATTAAATAAACTACATGTATATGTATCATGCTTCTACTATTTGGAAAATTCTTTACAACATTTAATTATACGCTCAATTATAATTGGATTTAATTAATAAAAATATCTATTTTTGACAGAATAATGTCAGTTATTTATTAAAACATACACATATCCTGAACATTAAATCCATTAAAAAAACTTTGGGTGGTGCAGAGTTTTAATTTATGATTTGTTTACTTATTTTGGTTGAAGTTTATTGCATGTATTACTTTACTATTCACTTCTACCTTTGAAGAGTTCAGATGCAAAAAGTGTATATGCTTCCTATATTTATGTTGAGTTATTTAATTTTAATGACAAAGAAAATAACCTATAAATAAAACAAAGAGAATTACTAAAACTAAACACCAGAGACATATAAATATATATTCTCATTTTAGAAGAAAACTTCAAATGGCATTTATTTGTAATGTTATTATTATTATTAGAGTTATTTTAAAAATTATTTACTATTTTACTTCAATTGAATTCATATTCTCCTAACCCTAAACATAACCAGAATCCCTCTTGAAGTTTTTTAACCTAATTTGTTTTAGATTCCCTATATTCTGCTATTGCATTCAGGTTTCTCGTTCCTAGTTATTCAGCGCTGAAGTAAGCTATTTTCTGTTTTCTGCAAGACTTCTTGTTTATGTCTGGTGTGTGACTATAGCTTAATAAAGTGCGGTAACCAGTAAAACCGTTAGCACTACAAGCAAGTGTGTTCATAATTATGATAACAAATTAAAACAGTGATTACAAATTCCAGTGTGCAACATTAGGCAGCATTCCTGTTGCTAGGGTGATTGCACAAACAAATTAAATGGCAATACTATAATATTTGACTTTGTAACAAATAGGTAGTAATAAGTATCATGCAGCTATCTTAAAATAACTTGTATATTATATAGTTGCATGGGATGGGGGGGGGGACTTCTGCACAGTGACATCACAGTCATGTGTTTTATGGTGTATGGAGATGTCTGACATATGCATAGACTCAAGGGGTCAAAAAGGTATCTATTTCATAGAAATCTCAAATTCATTCCTATCGGATGTAAAGTCTGAGCGAGCAAAATCAACCCCAAGGAGCAGAGCTTAGCAAACGCTCAGTTCAAACATAGATTTACGTGTTTGGAAAGGTTTGCAAAAACGTTTCTCCCTGGAGTATATGAACTGGCCCCTGTTCGTGTTTTTAACATGCCATTCCCTAACGTGGGATTTGCCTTCTCCCATACCATCTGAACCGGCAGGAATGGCTGCCACAGGCTCACATTGTGTATCTTAGAGGAAAGCAAGGATAACTGGACACAGATGGTACTCACTATTCATGGAACCTCATAGCCTGAGACACCTCGGGGAAAATAGGTGTTTGGTTGAGTGGATCCTTTCAAAGGAACGTTTAAAAAAAAGTGCAATCTTTACATGCAGTTGCTAAAACCTCAGCCTGAGTCTGAAATGAAATAAATCAATTTGCTCGAGTTTTGTTCAGTGTTGTTGGCAATATGTTTGTAGTTATCAGCTTGTGTGCATGCACGCAGCATACAGTCATAGAACAACATGTGAAGGTCAGTTTAGGTAAGGTCACATCGAGTTCAGTTATGGTTATGCATCTCTATTAGTCACTTTTTCATCAGTCAATGCAAAATAAGCCTCATTGATATCACTGTATATTATTTAGCATTTAAAATCATTCATCACCTCATTACTTCAGTCTCATTCATGGAATCAAATCTGGAGGAATTGCAAAGACTTTCGAATACAGTCCCAAAAAGTCACTGTAAATAAGACCCTGAATGTGTGTGTGTGTGTGTGTGTGTGTGTTAGAGCTGCCTATAACAAAAGTTCAGAGTAAACATGCAGATCATAAATCTAAATATATGTCAAAGGATGATTAAATGAGGTAGTCGAATAACGACAAATAGTTTATATTGTTGCTATAATTATTTTCCCCTTCTCTTTTCCAGAAGTTAATAACACAGATGAGATTTGATGATTCTGTTGTAAATGTTTACATATTTCTTTGCACATAGGGGCTAAATCTTTAGCTACAGTACTTCTGTGTGCATCTGATACCTGTTCTGTCAATAAAACTGCACAAAATGTTAAAAATCTGCAACGGAGACTTACACAGTGTGCAGCTAAACATGAATATTGTCACGGCCAATTCAGTGCATCTATGTGCCATAGTATTAAGCAAAGTGAAATGTCTTAGAAATAAATCTGATGGCAGTCTTGTTAATTTGAGCATCCCTTTCACTCCATTAGAAAGCTAAATTTAACTTATATTATTATATACAGTATAGAGATTGTGTATAAATATTCAAATATTACTTGTAATTGCCTCCTAATAAAGTCACTTTAAACAAAAAGGCTATACTAAGTTGACTATAATGAAGAATGAGTAATAATACTCTGATACCAAGTAGTTTTCCTTTAAACCTGGAAATAAACAAACAATGAAGAAAAAAAATATTTTGAAGAATGAATCCATAAAAATAAAAGCTACTGTATCAATATGGCATCATTTTCTGTATTGACTTAAAATACAGGCGTATTTTAATACTTGCACTGCATTGCCTTGCATTTTAAAGTTAAAGTGTCCTAAAAATTTGCCGAAATTTCAGTATAGATTTATTTTTTATTTTATTTTACATATTTTTATCTATCTATCCATATATCTATCTGTTTATTTATTTGTCATTATAATTATAATTATTATTATTTTTTTCACAGTGTAAGGCATAACAAGAAGACAAAATAAATACGTTTAACAGCCGAATAATTTTACTGGTATTTGTAGCTCGTCTCTCATACGTGTGTACATACTACAAGCTACCTTGGGAAGTTGCGCCGAGGAAACACCTCCAGAAGACGCGCGCTCCATCCGGTCATAACTCCCCGCCAAACTGCGGAGACCCTCAGCTTTCCATCACAGGTGCGCTCAGTGAAGCCGGTGCACGATCCATCACCATCTAACAGCCGCAGAGATCGCTCCGCGTCCCGCGAGCACATTGTAGACGATCGGTCTCATTGACGCCTCGCACTCATCTCTGACTCGCGCTTATTTTGCACCCTCCGTCGAGAGAGGAAGTATAAAGAGAAGGAAAAAAACTGCGAGACAACGAGTTCCTCAGGCTAATGGCCCTGAATCAAGGGTTTAAATTCCTAGACTGACCGCTGGCGTGTTCCAGCACAATTGCCATGATGCCCTCAACGTGCTGTAATCATAACAATATACTATAGAAAAGATGAAAAGTGTGACTGGCTCAGTGTTCTACATTTATGTTAAGAAGAGGTCCATTTAAATACGGTATTGTTTCATTTACAGAGGAACCTAGACATATTGAACGTTTACTTCAGGCAGATTTGCTAAAAATAAAGCATTTATGTGTCTGACATTTTGTATGTCATAATGTTTAGATGTTCTGCCCAGGCGAAGATGGAAAGACGAGATATTCAATGCACTACAGCGTGTCTTATTCAATTCTTGGACGTTCTCCAAGGAACATTGTAGCATAAATGGTGTTCTCGTTCTTCATGATGAGCAGGTTAATAAACTCTGTGCCCAAGTATATTCTGCTTCAATCTGATCTTTAAAAGTTTGATTTGTAACAGTTGAGTATAAAACATATGTTAAGTAGTCTATCAGCAAAGTGTTTTTATATGTTTAAGTATTAGATATATTAGAGATACAAAACAGTTGGGTAATTGTAAAACCAAAATGCAAGTTGATTTTATATCATGCTCATGGCATTTATCAAAATGCAGTTGATTTTGCTGAAAAAGAGTCACTTTTGTTACTTCAGATGCTACATCTTGTTGTAATATTGCTTGACCCTCATTGTAAGCTCACAAGCTGGCCTTGGAAAAGTGGAGACATTGGTTGGACGAGGTTCAAAAATGCATTCCTGGACAGATTATTGCAACCTGGAGTATCTCCAGCAAGCCAAACATTGACTTCTTGTTAGGCTCTGGGCTCCTTTCTTTGACCGTTTGACTTCAGTTTCTTCCAAGTAACCAGTTGCTTTCTCCAGACAATCTCCGTCTCTTATAGAGAGGTCAGCGACCGTCCCATTATTCATGCATCTTGTTGAACTTTTCATTAAGGATTGCATCACCTAAGTGATTTCCACAGGCATCTTTTAGGTCAAATAAGTATTACTTGAATAAATCAGAATACTGTAGGCTGTTATCAATGCATTTCAACAGAAGTCACACTGCAAATGTGATACAGGCTAAATGAGTTTAATATTGTTTGGGCCTATTTTGTTCATTTGTATTCTGTGTATATCTGACTATACTTGAAAGTCATGTCAATATGTAATTTTAAGTTGCAGCACAGCAGAAATGATGCCGTATTATTACTTGATTAACAAGGTCAATATAAATGATTATTCAGAACTTGAATGCAAAAAGACGGTGATCCTTAATATCTTGGTGTTATATAATGGTTATGTATATTTGTTCCGCTCATCACAGCTCTGCAGAAGAAAGGCTGTTTTCTAGCGGCAGTGCACATACCGTAGTGCCATGACAGAGCATTGTGTGTTCAGTGAGCAGAAAACTATCAGTGGACTTCTTCTGAAGCCTCTCTGGATGTGCAGCAAACCCATTCAGATGGTCCGCTGGCCTCCATTCTCCAGAGGCCATGCTCACGACAGAACACACTGCAAATCCCCCTCATCGGTTATTCTCAAGATAAACGTCTGCTGAAACTTAATATAGTTCCTGCACCCATTCGTGCCACAAGCACAATGCATTGCTCCAAAATCATTCAAATCAATATGCAATCATCATCATACTGATGATTGTATGCAAATATATGTATTCTGCACATGCCTGTGGTTTATTACAATCAGAGGAAACATCTGATATCACACAGCCAAACTGCGACTGAATTATTCTTACATAAATAGTAATCTGGGGAAACTCATTTACACACTCTTTTGTGTTTCCAAACCTGCTTGACTTTCTCATTTAACACAAAAGCTATGTAGTGATACGGAGACTGGAGCTGTCAAGTTTCAAAATAACTAAGCAAGCAATTAAACCTGTGTATTAGCGCCACTCTCTGGACATTTCACTTTGAAACTGAGGCAAAGCATGCAGTAAGGTGCATAATTACAGGGTTGCAGAAATGTATGTAGAGGCACGTATTTCCAATGAGCCTGGGTTGGTATCAATAGTGGATTGACAACATCATCTGTCTTCAACGCTAGCTTGGTTGCTTTTATCAGTCAGAATGATGTAGCTGGACTGGCTGGTGAAGTGAGCAACCAGCATTTGCTCTTTCTAATGTCAACTTTAGTTTCTCCCAAAATCTTAAGTTCATTGGGGTGGTCCTAGATCACAGATGTCAGGGTTTATGTAATAAGTCAAGTTCGACTAAGAAGTGCCCTCAGAGAAACACTGACAGAAACCCGCATCTAAACAAGCAGCATGTATCTCCAAAGTCCTTCCACTGCTATGTACGGACTCTCCCTCAGTCACACACACACACACACACACACACACACTGTGGGCCCATCAGCTAGTGTGCCGGCTAACCTATAGGCGGTTTCTGTTGTGGCAGTCTCATTTGGTTACATCTTCTCATGGAGCCAGGCTTAGGGCTGCCTTTGGGTCAGTGCCACTTACAGAGAGTTTGATGAAAACATGAATCTACTGAGGTGACTTAGAACAACTGCCCAAAGCTTCATGCCAACATTGCCAAAGAAACTTCCCTCAGAAGTCTGAAGTCTCTTGTACGGCTATAATCAAGTGCAGAAGGACATTGCTGGAACGGCACACAAATTAGGAAATAATGTATATCTACTGCTGCTGCCGAGTCAGCGTGCTGTGATGTGACTGTACAGAAACACATTCTCCTGTCCAAGATCAGTGGGCTCACACTTAAAGGCTTGGGATGAAACAAATTACATATTAAACAAAAAATACACTAGACCTTTTTTTTTTTTTTTTGCTGCATTTAAGAACCTTGATAAATGTGTTAATATTCTCAATCTTAACTGCAGTTGATCGCAGAACTCTTAAAAAGTGGTAGAAGGTAATTTAAAAATATGTTTGTAAATTGTTAAAATTAAAAAACTTTTCTATTTTAATTAATTTTTTTTTTGAGCCAAAATTAATATTACACATTTTTCCCTGATTTACTAAATTTACCCACTAAAACGCCATTCAGTGTAACAATCTTGTCATGCATATTTACAACAAAAATTTATGACACATTAAAAAATTAATTACTTTTACTAGCCTATATTTTATGTATATATATATATAAATTTCCATATAATCAATATATGTACTGTAGATGTGTATTTATGTATACATAATATATATACACAGTTCACACACACATATAGTGAGTAAACAAAAACGTTTATTTTAGATGCAATTAATTGTGATTTATTGTTTGACAGCACTACCGTATGCATTATTTCAAAATTATTATTATTATTATTATTATTATTATTATATATGCTATTTTTACCTGGATTTAACACTGAAATAATAAGGTATGATGATGTATAATATTTTAATATTCTAAAACTTTCTATTTAATATCAATGGATACACAACAGTATCATAATAAATGTAATTTTTTTTAAATATAAAAAAAATTTAATCATATTGTAAAGTGTTGGCTATTTGATTATGTCATGATGTTACAAACAGTACAGACAGGCGCTTTCAACATTTCAAGTGTAAATATGGTGCATATATGTACATATACCCTGGAAATTGACAATATAAAGCACTGTATTCAGTAATTCTCTTTCAGAGCACGGCTACTGAAGGAAATGGCTTTTCTGTCTGTTCAGTGATTCATGAAATGCTTCCCTTTCCTCACAGAGAACAGTAAAGTGTCATCTTGTGAGCACTGAAACGGCTTCATCACGAGACTGATTTATGACTGTCTGTGTGTAAACTGCTGGCCATGACCTCCTAAAACACGTAAACACATTTAAATCACAGATATCTTACTGAACTCTGCTGTTCTGGAACTCTTTTCCTTGCTTGCGTCAAGGCACCTTGGTGTTTTTCATAACTCACATCTGCAGATGACATGTGAGGGGTTTTCCTGGATAAGAATATTTTTTTCCCATTTCCTTTAGTCCAGCTAAAGTTGAAAACAATATTTCACAAACAGCACTTTAACAGACGCAGGCTGTTTTCTATAATCTGATTTAGTCACAGATAAATACATGCATTGCTTAATGAACACAAAACTAAATAATAGCATGAATAGATATAACGTTCATATATTCTGAAGAATAAAAGGCTCATGCAAAACTCACCGGTGCAGGTTTACTGTGTTATAAACCATTTCTAAATGCTTTTCTAGCCTGGATTTTTTGTCTTGTTTCTAGCCAAAATAAATTATTCTTAATTAGTCTTAAATCAAGAAGGATTTTCAAGAAAATATTGACTTTTTTTCAGAAAAATTTGCTTAGAAAAAGCAAAATAATCACAAAAAACAGAAGACAATATTATTTTGCTTATCCCATTACTTTTTGCTTGTTTCAAACTCACTTATTTTTTACTTGTTTTTTTTTTTTTTTTTTTTCTAAAAACAAGGCTATATTTTCCCTCAAAAATCCTTCTTGATTTAAGCATTTCTAGATATTTCTATCTAGAAAATCATTTTTTGCTATTTTTAGCATGTTTGTATTCAACATGGCTTGGCTTTTTCCTTCATTATAAGTCTATGCATTTTAACACTTCTGTTTAAAGCCAACCCAGACACCAAAACTTGTGGAGCGTACAGCTGTTGCATGCATGCCAACACAATCATAGACACCGCGCTCGTCGTATGCAATAGATTTTAACACTCCACTTCAACAAGCCCGAGGTCATTTCTCTTTCACATGATCTTGTCAAAACTGCCCATGTCATGCAGGGGGTGAGGCGCAGCCAGAGGACTCTTCTTCACTCCCGGGGTCAGCAGGGCTGTAATAGCAACGGAGAGCCAGATCTCCTCCTCAGAGGCCCAGCAGAGCTGCAGCGTTCTGGGTGAACTCAGCCAGCTCACACCCCAGGCCTCCCCGCTTCAGCTCTGACAGCAAAAACAGCCATCACTGACCAAGATTATTACGCTCACCAGCACTATCTCATGGCCATCATATATGTCATGACACAGGAGGAAGATATGCGCATAATTTATGCAGTGATATTTCTGCTATACTGATACGTATCGACAGGCATGCTGCTCCCACAATACTTCAGAGGGTCGTTCTGTGAAACAGCTGTTGAGAAACTTCTATGCTGTGATCAGAAGTCTGTTTTGGAATTTGAATTTAAAGCATGACATAAAGCATGTCATTGATTAGATTCCATTAAAATGCACAACATTCTTTTTGCATCACTTTAAAGAACGCTGCATAATATGATCATCAGGCTTTGCACAAACTTGTGAAGTGATTCTTAAAGATAGAAAATTCTCAATTTCAGGTGAATTTTATATTCAACTTTTTACTCTGTCTTGTAATTTGTAACAACTAGCATGCAAAAACAAAGCATATTTTCGCCACATGAAATATACATAAATAATATCAAATAAATATTGTTCTCCGGTTTTAGATTTTTTGAAAGAATTAGGTTCATCCTAAAATATCAATAGTATATTTGCAGCTGTGCTATTTTTTGGCACCACTAGATGGCAGGGCTGTAAAATTTAGAGCGACTTTTATGGACGACCCCAGCTTGCACCCTGAGCTTAGTTGTTTTTCCATGTAAATAAGTTTAATGGTTCCCAATGAAGACACAAAGCATGTCCTGCTGTGTTTCAGTTGTTGTGTGCAGCGTATGAGTCACATCAGTCACTGCTCTGCTGTTCTTTACTTCATCGTGGTCTAATTATAATTATAATTTAGTGGTGAGCAGTAGGCCAGATGTCTGATTAAACTAGCCAGATTGTGACTATAAGTGGGGTTTAGACTAAGGAAATATCTAAATTAAGATTGCTTTTAAAATAGTGATTCATTTAAACAGAATCTCAGCCTTTTGAGGTCTGAATTAGAGTCTGTCTAAATGAGGTTCAAATGTTCGCTCTTTGTTATATTGCAGTCATTTGCTAAAATCATTTAAGTTCATTTTCCCCCTCATTAATGAACACACAGCACCCCATATTGACAGAAAAGACATTTTTGCAGATTTATTAAAACAGAAAAACTGAAATATCACATGGTCGTAAGTATTCAAACCCCTTGCTGTGACACTCATATATTTAACTCCGGTGCTGTCCATTTCTTCTGATCATCCTTGAGATGGTTCTACACCTTCATTTGAGTCC